>JARVGW010000278.1:10442073-10457919 GCA_031762495.1 Anablepsoides rubrolineatus | reverse complement strand
TACCACCAAGAAGGACCAACCACATCCAACAGGATTAACTGTGGACGCAAGAGGAAGCTGTCTGAAAGGGATGTTATAGTCTAAACCCAGGTGTTTCAGTTTTATTGTCTAACCCCTGTATATCAAATCTGTTTTGCTTGCAATATATTAAGTGGGTACAACAGGGAATGTTGCTTCTTTTAAGCCTTTCAGGACCTCTGTCTGCTTGTGCAATATTCTGAATTAAAAAATCTTTTTAGATTTATCACAGATTTTCCTTTGAATATTGGTGGATCCAACAATACAGCTGCTTGTTTTTGCTTAAAGGCTTGACATGCCAAGAAGAACTTTGCTTTCTAATGTCTGGTTGTGTGAAATCTATTTGACAACAAGACACCGAAACTTGTGTATGTCGCTACAAAAGATACATACAACTTGAATGTGGAACTTAAAACATTGCTATAAACAAGCGTTATATTTATTCTTTTATTCAAGTCCAGCAAATCATTGTAGTTTATTTATCAGTTGCAGTAGCTTGTAATTACAGTAATTAAATTGGTGAACATAAAATAAAGTACAATTATTTCTAATTATCATTATTTATGCAAAGGAGCACAAGAGATAAAAAAAGCTTTGCAAACAAGTTGCAGAACCCACAATCACACTTTTAAAATAGTAAACCACAGTTGTTTTGGTTATGAACACATACTCAGCCCATAATGGAGGAGCTTTTATTACAAACACAGCAGCTTTATGAAGCCATGAGTAAATGATTATTTGAATCACTTAAGCAAGCAGTTAGATGTTATTTAAAAGACTGTATTAAGTTGTTGTTGTTTGATAGATTTTTTTTAATTATACGTTTTGAATATTTAACATCTGCTCTAGTCTTTGGTTTATAGCTGTGTTCAGTAAAGCTACTGAGCAGATGGGTTTTTTATTGCTGGTGAGAACCATAACTTTTTTTTGTATAAGCTGATAATTTAATATTATCTTATTCTTGTTTATTAGGTTCATTGCAGCCGCCACTGATACAGCAGTATAAGATTTCTCAGAATCATGGGAGTCCAGCATCAAACTATCAGCAAACCACTGTCTCTCAAAGCCCCTCTGGGTGAGGCTGTGCCACCTTATTGTCAAATTAAGAAAATTTAAATTACCTGTATTTCTGCTAAGATTGCCTCTTCCTTTTTCACAGATGCTTTACATCCCCACAGTGTGGGACGGCTACACAGTTTGTACCTCAGCAGAACAGTCCAATCCCAAGTCCCTACACCCCTCAGAGCCCAGCAGACTTCATCCAGTACAATCCACCTAGTTACTCTCATCATCAACAAACTCAACAAGGTGAGTGAAAAGTTTAGTCAAAAGGGAAAAATCTATAATTTATCCCATTTTGTTCAAAAGTAATCGTTGCTTTTCCTGCAAAGAGATGCAAACGAAGCCACAAGTAAGTGCACTCAAGTTGTTTTCACACTAAAAGCCCTGTCAAACTATAACATTTTAGACAACCTATGTTGACGTATGAATATTTTGTCTAACATGCTGGCATACACTGAGTATGGAATTAAAAAAATCAACTGGAAGCCTCTTTTAGGCATATAATAATGTATTGCTAACAAATTGAACTAATATAAACTATGTTTTAACATATGAGTAATGTATCCATAACTTGTCTCTAGCATTTACAATACTTTGTTTGTTTTCTGACCTGCTTGACTACTTGTAATATTTATATCCAGTATGTCTCAGGAATGACGGATTCTAAATAAACAAAATACTTCTGATGTGTGCTGTAACATGTAGGAGACAGAAGGGTGAAAATAAGTGCTGAAAGTCTCACCTTCAAATAAACAAAATTATCAAAATTACTACTTTTGCCCTCACAAACTCCATTTACACAATTCGTAAGCTAGCACACACACAGGAAACCGTTAATATGACCGCCTTAAAGATTGTCTTCAAAATAAGAACCCATTTAAACTGATTTTAAAGGAAAAGTATAAATATTTGGATTTGCGTACAGAATAAATTATATCTGAGTTTTGGTGGTTGTTTTTTTTTTCAATAACTTATTGTGAGCTGTATAGAGATTGATAATTGACCTGTAGGCCATTAGATGCTCATACTGTGGCAAGGTAAAACTATACCTGGTTGTTTAGTTGGAAGAAAATATCCTTTATGACAAGTCAATAAAGGTTTTATTTTTGCTCTCTGTCTTAGTTGCTAGTGGAGTGAGAAATATCCACGACAACAAAGTTTCTGAACATCTGTCAAGTAATTCATCTAACCATAATACAAGACTTGGCTCAGATGATGACTACATGAACGTCGCTCATAGACTGGAAGATGAGGTAATGCCAAAGATCAAATTATTCTGAACTCGACTTGAGCAGACATTTACTGTTAAAAGTTCTTATAAAGGTCTGGTATTCCAACAGGAAAATGACTCTTCTATGAAGGTTGCTGTATTTCCCGTTAAATCTCATCCTGTGTGTTCCCCCACTGGGAGTGAAGAGACAGCAAAAAGTATGCTGTCTTAATAAAAACAAGTTCATTTCCATTCATTCCATGGAATCAAATGTAACACAACTTTTCTGTTTCTGCAGGGTCCAGGCCTCCTCTCATCATGCAGTCACCTCCAGTTGAAGTGCCACAAGGTGCATCACCTAGCCTGCTCCTCACGGATCGCAAAAAGAAACACAGAGACAAAAAAGATGAAAATGACCACATGGACAAAAATGTCTACTATGACATAGTTAGTTCTCCATCCAAGGACTCTGCCAAGCTGACATTAAAGCTTTCCAGAGTGAAGGTTCAAGGCCTGAACCAATCTGAAGAACTGTCCCCAAGATCAAACATGGACTCAGACCACAAAACGGTTATATTGAACAATAATAATCAGTTGTTCAGTACTCCCCAAGACTTTTCTCACAAATTAGAAGCCGAGGAGCAGGAAAACTGTCAACAGGTTGCTGTGCAGCCGAATACCAAGGAAACTGGAATCATCAGCGTGTTTGATGACTCTGAGATTGATGCACTTGCAGAAATTGACAGAATAGAATGCGAATCAGCTAATGAGAGAGAACGATACCCGAAAGAAGTCCAGGACAAAGGTAAAAAATATATATATATTGTTGTTTTGGCAGCATTTTTATGCCCTGATGTTGTTTTAATGAAAGTCTAAGTTACAGTGTTTTATTAATTGCAGATAAGCCACTGAAAAAACGTAAACAAGACACATATCCTCAGGAACATGAAGTCGAGACAAGTGAGGGGCCTACTGTACATGGGGCCAACAGCATCAGCAGGCTGACACCCAAAAAATCAAGTGCTGCAAGTAATGGTACCATTCGACCTGCCCTGATGGTCAGTATTGATCTACAGCACGCTGGCAGGAAAGTAGGACAGCCTGTAGTGATGTTGGAACCACAGCCATTGTGTGAAGATCACGTACGTCGCATTAAGACAAATGCTGATGGAAAGGTCAATAAAGTTGCTGAACACAGACCTGGGATCATCAGACAGCTTCTTGATGAGCATAAAGACACCCATAAGCAGAAGCAGGAAAGCCGATGTGAATTAAGACACAAACACGACACAAAAACTGACCACAACACGGAACATTCAGATAATATACAATTGGACACGACATGGCAGAAACATGAGAGGCTTTCAGATTTACGCCCTAAAGAGGAAAAGATCAACAGTCACCGATCCCATGGCAGCAGACTTGAAACTCCAAAATCCAAAGGCAAGGTGGACTGTAACTCCAGACATGAAGACGACAAAGGCAGTGATATAGAAAAGGATATGACCAGAGAGATGCAGAGGGACAGGGATGAACACAAAGGCAAACTCAGGGATAAAAGCAAAGTGAGAGATAGGGTCAAACCCAGTGAAAGGGACAAGGACAGAGAAAAAGACAGGTGTAGAGACAAAGACAGAGATGAAGATGAGGACATAAACACAGGTAAAGACAGAGACAAGAACAAAGTCAAAAACAGAAACATGGACAGAGAAAAAGACAAGGACAGGAATAGAGGAAAAGAAAAATATGTGGACACAGAAAAAGAAAAGATTGGGAATAAAGGCAAAGAACAGGGGTTAGACAGGAATGGAGACAAAGACAGAGATGAAGTTACAGAGATGAACAGAAGTAAAGACAAGAGTCGAGTCAAAATCACAGACATGGATAAAGCAAAAGACAAGGACAGGAGTAGAGGCAGAGAAAAAGACATGGACAGAGAAAAAATCAAAGACAGGAATAAAAGCAAAGAAAATGATAAAGGTGTGGAAAGAGAAATGGACAAAGACATGATTGGAGACATAGACAAAGATGAAAATAAGGAGAAGAACAGAGATAAAGACAAAGATAGGAATAGAGTCAAAAACAGAGTCTTGGACAGAGAAAAAGACAAAACCAGGAAAAGAGACAAAGAAAAAGATTTAGACAAAGAAAAAGACAAGGATGGGATTGGAGACAAAGACAGAGTAGAAGACAAGGAAATTAACAGAGATAAAGAGAAGAAAAAAGTTAACAGAGACATGGACAGAGAAAAAGACAAAGATGGGATTGGAGACAAAGACAGAGTTGAAGACAAAGAGATTAGCAGAGATAAAGAGAAGAAAAAAGTTAAAAATAAAGACATGGACAGAGAAAAAGAGAAGGATGGGACTGGAGACAAAGACAGAGAAGAAGACAAGGAGATTAACAGAGACAAAGACAAGAAAAAAGTTAAAAGCAAAGACATGGACAGAGAAAAAGACAAGGATGGGATTGGAGACAAAGACAGAGAGGAAAAAAAGGAGATTAACAGAGACAAAGACAAGATAAAAGGTAAAAACAGAGACATAAACAAAGAAAAATACATGGATGGGATTGGAGACAAAGACAGAGATGAAGACAACGAGATTAACAGAGACAAAGACAATAGAAAAGGTAAAACCAGAGACATAGACAGAGAAAAAGACACAGATGTGATTGGAGACAAAGACGAAGATGCAGACACAGATATTAACAGAGCCAAAGACAAGAAAAAATGTAAAAACAGAGACATGGACAGAGAAAAAGACAAGGTGAGAATTAGAGACAAAGAAAAAGAATTGGACAGAGAAAAAGACAAAGGCAGTAATAGAGGCAAAGAAAAAGATGTAGACAGAGAAAGGGACATAAGTGAAGACAAAGTAAGAGGTGAGGATGGAAAGATATATAGAGATAAAGACAAAGACAGGAATAGAGTCAGAAATAGAGTCTTGGACAGAGAAAAAGGCAAGGACGGGTATAGAGGCAAAGAAGATAAATGCCTGGACAGAGAAAGGGACACAGACCGAGACGAAGGCAGGAACAGGAAGCACAGGACTTTGTCAAAAGACGTTTCCAGCAAAAGCTCCCATGATCAGGACACTAAACCTGAAAGCCCCAAAGCAAAGCATGATGGAAGCAGAAAATCTGCTGATCTGAATGGAGGACAGAAGATAGGCAGCTCCAGCCACCAAAATCCCACAAGTAAGGACCACAGAACAAGCAGGGATGGCAACGTTATCTGCCTGGCTGGAAACAAGCGACCGGCCTCTGAAACTAAGACCAGCGAGCTCCCTTCATACCTGCTGGGCGGCACTACAGGAAGCCTTAAGAACTTTGTGATTCCTAAACTGAGCAGAGCTGGAGCAGATAAGGACCCCAAAAGCACATTGGTTTTTTCCTGGAGCGAACCTCGTGTGAGATTGGAGAGAGTGTCGCTCATACAGGCCTTAAACAAGAAAAGTAAACCAGTCGTCATACTGAAGAGACTCAGCATTGAGGACGTTAAAAGGATGATTAAGGAAACCAAGAATGCACAAAGCTCCCGATCCAAATACTGGTCCTCCTTTCAAAATTCAACCAGAGGTATGAGCTGGGGCTGCATGATAGTAGAAGAACTTAAGATGTGCCATTTATTGTATATCTCTAGTCTGAGCTACTTTTACTTCATCTATATCTGTTAATATAGACACTGCACCTTTGTGTTGATAAATTGTCACCTTGGTTTTTACACACACTGTTTAAGCATTTTTCTGCCATTTGGTAAAGCTAATTAACAGCAAAAGTTTACAAAGACATTAGCTTCATCTCTCAAAAATGTGTGAACAGTTGTGTGGTTTTAAAAAAATGTCATTAAACTTACGTAGATCTTTTTACAGACACTTTAAACACAAATAGAACTAAAAACATGTAGGTATTAGTGAATACGACCAATTGTTATTTGATACACGTCTTGAAATTTATTGTTGGATTAATTAGGTTAAAATTCAATTTTGCTTTTGCTCACAGGAATGTTTTGTGAGAAAGCAAATAAGCGACGACACAGCATGATTAGTCAGAGGTCTAAATATGCTGAGGTGGACTCGAACGATAATGATACAGAGTCTGACTCTGACGGCCAATGTGAGTATTAATAAAACCTCTTCACATTTTTCAACTTGTCACATATCTGCACATGCCTACCATGCTGTACCTACTCTACCCACAACAATAACAGTGTGGTAAAGTTTAAAATAAAATTATGATGTCCACATATTTTGATTTAATTATATTTGAAGTTATACAGCAGTGCGATCATTTGGTGTTTGTGTTTTTAAAGGTATGTTTCTGTTGTTTCAGCTGCAAGAAAAAGGAAAAAGGGCAACAATGACAAAACATGGAAGTTCGAAGACAAGAAGAGCTCCAGGGACCGCCGGCGAGGTGGAGGCTTTTCTAACTCGCGCCGTAATCGAGACTGGAGCTCAGATAGTTCAGATCAAGACTCTTCACCTCCACGCATAAATGATGGTGAGTGTTTTTTTGTTTTGTTTGTTTGTTTTTCGTAAACCTTTCTAAAAATGTAGATTTAAAAAAAACATTTAAAAAGGACAGTTGGCAGTGATTTCAACAATAATGTGCGTTTTTATTTTGGCACACATTATAAATGTGCTTCTGTGACTCACACAATCCAATTGCAAACCCAATCAGGAGACTCATGAATGCAGGTATCCAACTAGTTACAGCCCAAAGAGTTATCACCAATGTTACATATTTTATTTAACTGTTTATTATTATGCTTAGTTTCCAGAAAAATGCAGAAAAAGGCCAAACAGAAAAGCAGAATGATGTTTGATTCCATGACCACAGAGGGTAACAGTTTTACTCCTATAACATGATTCTGATGATTTTATTTAAAGCATTCTCTAAAGCAACATATTTTTGTATTGTTCTTGTTTTATAATGTTTATTTTATTTATTTATTTTTTTAGAAAAGTTGGACTCCTCTACATTTAAGAGATTTACATCTAATGTGGACAGCGTTCTTGAGAGCCTGGATGACGTAGACCTCACTGCAGCAGGTAGATCATATAGTGTGGAACATTTTCCAAACTTACAGTAATTTATCAGAGCGACAAGCTGAGTGACATCCTCTGTTCCCTTAAATAGATGACGATGAGATTCCTCAAGAGCTCCTCCTTGGGAAGCAGCAGCTGAGTGAGCTGGGCAGCGATTCTACCATGATTAAAGCTATGGGCGTCTTTTGCAAGGTTTAAAAAAACTCTAATTGTCACACTAAGGCTCCCAGCAGCACTGTTGGAAAATAACCATCATTTACTTGTTTTTTCACAGTTTTCATCTAGTAAACTGGTGAAAATTCTGAACGTACTGGAGAAGAACATCCAAGACAGCGTCACTCTCTCCACCTTAATGAGTCATGTAGGTTGTCAGCCTTGTAATATTGATAAAGCTCAAGTTTAAAATGTGTATTTTTTACTATTTAATTCATGAATTTGTAGGATGACTCCATGGATGAAGAGCGTTTGTGGCGTGACCTCATCATGGAGCGTGTGACCAAGTCTGCAGACGCCTGTTTGACTGCACTCAACATAATGACTTCTCCACACATGCCTAAAGTCGTTTACATCGAGGACGTGATCGAGAGGGTGCTGCAGTTCACCAAGTTCCACCTGCAAAGCACTTTGTACCCTCAGTACGATTCTGCCTACAGAAATGGAGGTCAGCAGCAGTCTTACTCTCTTCTTCTTGGAATCTTGAAAAGTATGGGGTTTGATTAATTGAGTATTTTCTTTTTTTTTTTTTTTCCTATTTCTTATTCTCATCAAGGTGGCACCCACTCTTCAAAGTCCAAGAGAGCAAAGTCTTCCGCCCACAAACAGAAAGTGATCGTGGTGCTCTACAACAAAGTGTGTGACATTATCAGCAACATCTCAGAGCTCCTGGAAATCCAGCTGCTCACCGACACCACAATTCTCCAGGTGCAATTTTGAATCCCTTTTTTTTTTTTTTCACTTCACTCCAAATCGTGGCCTGGTGTCACCACTAACAGGAGCTCTGCCATATCTGTCTGCATTTGTGCCTGTCTTTTTTTTAGGTGTCCCACCTTGGTATTACACCATTTTTTGTGGAGAATGTCAGCGAACTGCAGTTATGTGCTATCACACTAGTGACAGCAGTAAGTTGGCAATTTTAATGTTTCTCATTTAGTTTCATAACTTCTAATTTTTTTTTTTTGGTTCTTAAAAATCGATATTTTTTTTTTCAGGTGTTCTCTCGTTACGAGAAGCACAGGCAGCTGGTTCTTGAAGACATTTTCACCTCCCTGGCTAGACTTCCTACGAGCAAACGCAGTCTCAGGAACTTTAGGTAACATAAACGTGTACATATGTACTTTATTCAGTGACATAAATCAAAACAACTTATTATGAAACTCCTCATGTTGCTCAGTAAGCCCTGTGAAATTGATGTCTCATGTTCCTTAGGCTAAACAGCAGTGATTTTGATGGAGAGCCCTTGTATATCCAGATGGTCTCAGCCCTCGTTCTTCAACTCATCCAGTGTGTGGTCAACTTTCCCTTTGAGAGGGAGACGGAGGAGACACACAGTAAAAAGGTAACCACAGAGACGTGATTGGATTTATATGCCATATTTATTTGTAAAATAATTTTTTTATTGTTTCTCTGTTTATTTTTTCTAGGTGGATAAAGATGCTCTCATTACAAATTCTTATGAAACTGCCATGAGGACAGCTCAGAACTTTCTCTCAGTGTTTCTTAAAAAGTAAGTTTTTGCTCTGTCTCTTGAACATAAATGTGTGTCTTCTCTCATTTATTCCTTATTTACATCTAGCTAAATGACACTCTATGTTATAAGCTGTCTTATTAACCAGGTTGCTGTTAGTTCCAATGAAAGGTTGTGATTTGTTTGTTTCAGGTGTGGCAGTAAACAGGGCGAGGAAGACTACAGGCCTCTGTTTGAGAACTTTGTTCATGACCTGCTGTCGGCTGTCAACAAGCCTGAGTGGCCTGCAGCTGAACTGCTGCTCAATTTACTGGGCCGACTTCTGGTGAGTGCTGCTTCTCTCTCCCAAGGCACTGTCACTCATAGTCTGTCTTCATTTTGACGTTTCCCCCACCTCGTTTTCCACTCCAGGTGCACCAGTTCAGCAATAAGCAGACAGAAATGGCACTCCGGGTGGCATCGCTGGACTACCTCGGTACTGTTGCCTCCCGCCTGCGTAAAGATTCTCTCTCTAGCAAGATGGACCAAAGAACTATTGATCGCATTCTTAAAGAGGTGGACTAATTGTCAAAATGGTTTATTACATGTAAAGTAACAGAGTTTCAATATGTTTTTAAAATGCTCTTGGTACATTTGTGTTCTTACAGACTCCAGGCAGTGATGAGATACAGCAACTCCAAAAGGCTTTGTTGGACTTTCTAAATGGAAACATCGATAATGACCCAGCTTTACTGGTAAGAGTTTGAGTTTTGTATGCTTCACTTTTTTAAAAATAAATTAATGACTTGTAACCTGTGCTCACATGTACGCATCTGTTTTGTCCAGTTTGCGAGGAACTTTTATATTGCCCAGTGGTACAGGGATAATACAGTCGAGGTGGAAAAAGCAATCAAGACTCAAAATGAAAACGATGAGGACTCCAAAGGTTGGCGGCATTCCAAAAATGTTGACCCAACTGAGGAGATTGCACAGATCGCTGAGGCACGGAAGAAATTCCTTCGTAAGATCATCAAGACTGCATCTTCAAACTTCAGCTCTCTGAGGTTAGTACTTCACTTTGGGTAACAAATATTGATTTTTCTCATCCCAGTATTAAAGTGTCTCCATGTTTATTTACTTCCAGGGGGAATTCTGACACAGTAGACTACGAAGACTCCTGTCTGATTGTCAGATATCTGGCCTCTTTGAGACCGTTTGCACAGAGCTTTGATATTTATTTATCACAGGTAAGGTGATTGTTATTTTATAATAAAGATGATGAAGGAATCACATTGTGTCGTGTGTGACAATATTTCTCTCCTGTTCCACATATTTTCATTGCAGATTCTGAGAGTGCTGGGTGAGAGTGCCATCGCAGTGAGAACTAAAGCCATGAAAAGTCTGTCTGAAGTTGTGGCTGTGGATCCAAGTATTTTAGCACGAGTAAGGGTCGGGCAGTTCTTCTACTTTGTGTGACAGATGACACTTTAAACAGCAGTTCTCTGAGATTAGTCTCAAGCTTGTTGACCATATCAGACACTCCCATATTTGTCACTTTAGTGGTCTGGATTGTAGGTGTTTTATAATCTTTTTATATGCGTTACTGCAGTAAATTTGAGCACTTTCAGTATATTGTCATCCTCAGCTGCTCATCTAACGCCTGAACATGACTTTATATCACTGGATTGATAGCTGCACTTCTACCTGTCGTTAAAAAAACAGTTCAAATGAAAAGCTGTGTGTCTTACTAAGCTTTTATATTTGTTTTCCAGTTGGACATGCAGCGCGGAGTGCATTGTCGCCTCATGGATAACTCCACGAGTGTACGAGAAGCAGCGGTAGAGCTCCTTGGTCGCTTTGTGCTGAGTCGACCTGAGCTCATTGAGCAATATTACGACATGCTCATTGAAAGGATACTGGTAATTTTTCAGGCCTCATTTCTACTCTTTTAACACAAATGTGTCGTATTCAAGTAAGCAAAATGTTGAACTGACTTGTGTCGTATTATGACTACATTTCATCATCTTTCTGTCTTTTTACAGGACACAGGTATCAGTGTGAGAAAAAGAGTCATTAAGATCCTGAGGGACATTTGCTTGGAGCAGCCGGACTTCCACAAGATCACCGAGATGTGTGTGAAGATGATCCGAAGAGTCAACGACGAAGAAGGGATCAAGGTTTGTGTTCACTCATGTGTGTATGCATGTTTTACAAGTAGAACTGTCTAGTTTTTGATCTACAGTCTTTAAAATGTTTTGGTTTATTTTTGAAGAAACTGGTGAACGAGACATTCCAGAAACTCTGGTTTTCTCCCACACCTAATCACGACAAAGAAGCCATGTCCAGGAAGATCTTGAACATCACAGATGTTGTGAGTAATGTTTGGACCCCCCACCCCAAAAGAAAAAAAAAAATTCAGGTTGCTGAAGCAACATGTGAATCTAATTCTTGTTCCGTTTTGATTTGATTCCAGGTGTTGGCGTGTAAAGACACAGGTTATGACTGGTTTGAGCAGCTTCTGCAAAATGTGAGTTACGCCTGTTTTGATAAATTGACAGCTTGTTGTTTATTTATTTGTTTGTCTGCCATTATAACCACTAAACAACTGTGACTGTGTAGCTTCTGAAATCAGAGGAGAACGCTTCATACAAACCTACCAAGAAGGCTTGCACCCAGTTAGTGGACAATTTAGTGGAACATATACTGAAATATGAGGAGTCTATTGCAGGTAAATTAGAAATCCATCATTTCTGTTATTAATAAATGTGGATGTTTATTGTATTTATAATATACTTGTGTGTTTATCATTATCTGGCTGTGATAAATAACGGTTTTTGGATGTATGTATGTCAGACTGTGAAGACAAAGGGGTGAACTCAGGCCGTCTGGTAGCGTGCATCACCACTCTCTACCTGATAACTAAAATCAGAGCCCAGTTTATGATCAAACATGCCATGACAATGCAGCCCTACCTGACCATCAAATGCAATGTAAGTAAAGTTACTCTTTACTTCACTGTATGTAGGATCATTTAAGTTAATTTAGAGTTAAACCCATTGGACAACATTGAAAACAAATGTTTACCATATGCAATAGGGCCATCTAGTGGCAGCAATATAGAAATGCAGTTGTTTAATCACTAATCTTGGTCCACATGTTATAGCTGTCCTGTGTTTCCTTTCTTTCATTTCAGACCCAAAATGACTTCATGATGATTTGCAATGTGGCCAAGATCGTGGAGCTTGTTGTGCCTCTGATGGATGACCCAAGTGAGATGTTCCTCACCACGATTGAGGAAGACCTGATGAAACTCATCATCAAACACGGCATGATGGTGCGTCTCATTTACAGCTCCACGGGAGTTACAGAAAACTCAACAAAATAATTTTAAAAAAATCAATATCAATGATAGAGAATCATATTATCCTTCATTGTGTCTGCTTCTCAGGTGGTGCAGCACTGTGTAAGCTGTCTCGGCGCTATCGTGAACAAGGTCACACACAACTACAAGTTTGTTTGGGCTTGTTTCAATCGATTTTACGGTAAGAACTGTAAATATGCCTCATGATGCAGTACCCTAACAGAAAATTTCAGATTGCTTTGGTTTTTGCTTCTTGTTATATTGTCAATATTAGTCTGTATCTGAAATTTTGCTTCATGGAAATGTTCAGATTTTGCAGGATTTGTATGAGAGCTTGAAATCCTTGAAAATTTTAACAAAGAGTTTACAAGGTTTGGAAATTTCTAGATTTCTGTATAAAGCTCTTGAAAGTGCCTAATATTCTAATAGCACAGTTTTGTAATAAAGATAACTTTAACAGTTGGATTAAAAACCTCAGTTTGAAATTTTTATGTGGTAGGTACAAAGTAGAGAGTGATCGTTAGATCTTTAATGATGTCTCAGAAAGCCTCCTGGTGCTAAAAACTGGGTTTGCTGCTTTTCATAATATGGGCGTGTGAGCAGAAGAGATCACCCGATGAAAAGACCATTCACAGGAACAGCAGCATCCTCTGCCATAGCTATGAAGCAGACTTACTTTGAGCACAAAACAGTATCTTGCTGTTCACGCATATGTCCGGTTAGTGGGAGAAAACAGCATGCCAGGACTCAGGAGGTTGATGTTTTAATGACTGATGACTTGAAAACACTAAATACAAAACATGGTTGAAATGAGGACCAAAATTCACAAGTAGCTTCCTGCAAGATATGCAAGAAGGACCTGCAGCTTTTCATGATGGGAGTCGACGCTTTTGAGCCATGATGCAAAAGTAGTGGGAATCTTAAATTTAAGCTTACAACTTTGCAGGTAAATTGCAAATTGATTGTTTGAAGGTTGGATCAAGGTATGCCGTTTACTGTACTTTAAAATGTGCAACAACAAAACATTTTATTGAAAACTCTAGTAAAGGTGGTTAGCTAATGGTTTAATTATGCAAACAGTAGCTGTGGCTTGACCGCATGAGGGAAAAGTATATGAAGTCAGATTTTGAAAAACAAAACATTAGTTTTTACTTGATGTGTTTTGTTTTACAGGAGTTCTGGCTAAATTGAAGACGCAGCACCAGGAAGACCCCAGCAGCTCCACTTTGGCTGCTAACAAACCCACCCTGCTGCGTTCCCTGTTTACCGTGGGGGCTCTCTGTCGACACTTTGACTTCGACCAAGAAGAGTTCAAGGGCGCCAACAAGGTAAAGACACTTTGGTCAAAAATGAGTTTAGAGATATTGGTCTATTTTAGAGCTGGTCTTGATCTTCTCTTGTGTCTTTAGATTGTCATTAAGGAAAAAGTATTGGAGCTTCTGCTGTATTTCACCACTCGTGTGGATGAGGAAGTCCAGGTCAAGGCCATCATGGGTCTAGGTATATTGCACATAACATGATTTATTGTGCATGCATGTATGTTAAATTAACTTCAGTTATGACTTGTTTGTATTTACTCTATAAAGGGTTCCAGTTCATCATGCACCCAGAGCTCATGTTTGTGCAGGACATAAAGGTTCTGTATAACAACTTAATGTCTGATGACAACAGTGCTGTCAACTTAAAGATCCAGGTACTCAAAAACCTGCAGACGTACCTACAGGAGGAGGACTCTCGAATGCAGGAGGCAGACCGAGAATGTGAGATTTACAAATCCTGTTGACTGAAGTTTGAGCATTGAATACTATCAGACATGTTTATGTTTTTGTACCTTCAGGGAAGAATCAAGCCAAACAGGAAGATTTGAAGGAGATGGGCGACATCTCATCAGGCATGAGCAGCTCCATTATGCAGATTTACCTCAAGCAGGTGCTGGAGTCCTTCTTCCACTCGCAGTCCACCGTTCGACACTTTGCTCTGAGTGTCATTACTCTGACTCTCTGCCAGGGCCTCATCCACCCTGTACAGGTGTGTTCACAACCTTAACAAAAAGCTGAAATTGACTTTGACTGGGGTGGCTGTGGCAGAGTGGTAAGGGGAGTAACCTGTGGGTTGCCAGTTCAATCCCCTTTTCTATCCGTCTCAGTCGTGTCCTTGGGCAACCTGCCTTACCTACGGATGGTGGTCAGAGGGGCCAGTAGCGCCGGTGCATGGCAGCCTCGCCTCTGTCAGTCTGCTTCAGGGCACCTGTGGCTACTATGTAGCTTACCCCCATCAGTGTGTGAATGTCTGCAAGTGTAAAACACTTTGCAGTCTGACGGGACTTACTGCAGCCCCATAGAAATTCAGTCCATTTACCATTTTTGGCCTACAATCAATATTCAAACAACATATTTGTCCTCTGCTGTTTTTGTATGCAGTGTGTGCCCTATTTGATTGCCATGGGAACAGATCCAGAGCCAACCATGAAGAACAAAGCAGACCAACAACTAGTGGAAATTGACAAGAAATATTCAGGTTTCATCCATGTGAGTGACTGCTGCTTATTTTTTTTTACGAAAATAAGTGTGAACGCAGAGAAACAAGGGATTGTTTTAATAAATTGGGGCTATTGAAAGAATAATTAAGGGTACTCAAATGCAGTCTATCAACTGTTCATTCAGTATTTATAGTAAAGAAAACATTCATTTTAGAGTCCTCATAAATGTAACAAAAGTGTTTTCTGTACTTCAAAATAAAGAATTTAAATCTAAGTTCTTCTGACATTATTATGGTACAATATCTTCGTATTTGATGAGAGATGAAACCCTGTCTGCCCACAGATGAAGGCTGTTGCGGGGTTGAAGATGTCCTATCAGGTGCAACAGGCCATAAATGCTGGCAAAAGTGCGGCGATCCGAGGTTTTCGTCACGACGACTCAGACACCGCCCTCTGCTCTCATCTCTACACATTGGTCCGTGGGAACCGACAACACAGACGAGCTTTCCTCATTTCCCTGCTCAACCTGTTCGATGACAGCTCTGTAAGTTCTCTATGTTTTGACGGAGTTGGTGTGTGTGATATTGAGGTTTTTGTTTCAGTGTATTTCTAAAGAATGTAATATTCTATACATTTACCAGTAACGTTTTAATTGTCTGCAGAAAACAGAGGTGAACATGCTGCTCTTTGTAGCCGACAACCTGGCCTGCTTCCCGTACTTAACCCAGGAAGAGCCTCTTTTCATCATGCACCACATAGACATCACTCTGTCTATCTCTGGCAGCAACCTGCTCCAGTCTTTCAAGGAGGTAGGAATCATTTACAAATAAGGCTTGAGCCGACAACAATCTTCCACAAGTAGCTTGTCTGCAACGCGGGCCTGTAACTTACTAATAATCATTTTAGCAGATCATGAAAAAAGGGGTAAACAGGGCTCTAGAGTGCGACCAATTTGGTCGCAAATGCGACCTGATTTCCTAATAGTGCGACTAAAAAAAATATCCG
>JARVGW010000278.1:10430625-10440694 GCA_031762495.1 Anablepsoides rubrolineatus | reverse complement strand
AATGTCACGTGGTTGAAAATTTGGGTGCACCTAACTTTTGTGCTGGTGCACCTAAGAAAAAATGTTAGGCGCACCGGCGCAACCAGTGCAAAAAGTTAGTCTAGAGCCCTGGTAAAAGTTGTCACAAATATCTATTTGACACAACAATGGGAGATGTGTTTTCTTACTTTTTTATAACTAAAGCTGTCTGTCTCCAGTTCACACAGTTCTATTTATGAGAATAAAACTGTCACTCAAATAGAAGTTAATACTGAAAATTAGCATCTGAATAGATGTTCTTCTGGGACAGTATTGATTGCAGCAGCGCCTCATACTTTACAAAGCGGTGCTGCAGACACATCCTCTGCCTTGTGTGCAGCTGAACACATAAACACTACCTGACATTTATGAAGTTTGAGTCTTTATTTTGTTTTAGTCAACTTTGTTGACTATTAGATCAATGAGTGATCTTTTTTTTTCAGTGTTTACGGAAGGAGCCCATAAGGCATGAGAAGAAGGTAAAGACTAAAAAAAGAAAAAAGAAGCATTCTCGCAGGAGGAAAAGCAGTTCGGATGAGGATGAAGATGAGGAGGAAAGGCAGAGCAGCAGCACATCCAGCAGCAGTGATGAGGAAGAGGAAGAAGAGGTGGTTCACAAACGAAAGAAGCCCGGAGCCCCCGACTCGGACTCAGATTTGGATGATGAGGAGGCGG
Source organism: Anablepsoides rubrolineatus (assembly GCA_031762495.1). Lineage (NCBI taxonomy): Eukaryota > Metazoa > Chordata > Actinopteri > Cyprinodontiformes > Rivulidae > Anablepsoides > Anablepsoides rubrolineatus. The sequence continues at coordinate 10,440,001 of JARVGW010000278.1, read as the reverse complement.
TGTTGGACCGTTTGCCTGATAACACCACCCCTCTGCTGGAATTTGCGAGCGCCTCACAGGGTGTTCTGCTCCTGCTGGTGCTCAAACAGCATCTGAAAAATCTTTACGGCTTCTCAGACAGGTTGGTCTCATCTTCAGAATTTTATTTTATTTTTTTTACTTTGTTGTGCAGTTCTTTAAACATCTTGTTGGTTTTACAGCAAAATCCAGAAGTATTCACCAACAGAGTTGGCCAAAGTCTATGACAAGGCTGTGAACAGGAAGTCTAAGGTGCACTTCAATCCTCGCCAGACTCTGAATTACCTGAAGAGCAACCTAGCCAACAGAGAGCTCAGCTACGAGTCAAAGAAGAATATTGTCAAACAGTATTTGGATGTAAGCACACAGAGGCAAACTTATTAACGTAAATTAAATTGTAGTTTGCATCTTTCGCAGTAAAAGTTTTCACACCTCTTTGCCTCATAGTTCAAGGTACTGATGGAGCACTTGGATCATGATGAAGAGGATGAGGAGGAAGGTGAAGCGAATGCCAACGCCAGAAACAAAGCCATCAGTTCACTGCTGAAGGTCCCGAAACCCCAAAACCACAACCACAGCAATCACACTGCTCCCGTGGAGACAGAAGATGAGGAGAGCGAGGAAGAAGATCCTCCTGCGGTAAGAGCTGAACAACTGCCCAGTTTCAACTTCGGCCATTAATACTTTTTATAAATATGTTTGTTGAAGAGGAGAACGAACATGGAATTACCCTTTAAATGTGCTGTAAAAAAGACAGAAAAATACAAAAACAGTAAAGCAAATAAAGGAAATAAATAAAAAAAATCAGGGTCTGGACTAAAACAAAAATGTTTTTACGTAGCACTGATGCGATAACTTTGTCAGACACTTTAGGGTCCAGATTAAAAACAGGCATTAAAATGTGGCTGTGGATTATGTTTGTATCAAACAAGTAGCCCTTTGTGTGACTTTGTATCGCTGAAGTAGCTCTCAGTCTCAAAAGATTGGTGGCCCGTCCTACAACAATTCCCACAATTCCTGCTTTTGGTTTAGATATTGCAACAGACATTTTATGCTGATGATACAATTTTTTTTTCTGTGCTACAAAACCAGCAACCTCTGTAGCACCAGTGCTATGAGCTACAAAAGTTAATGTACAACCCTGAAAATCCTGGAGAAAACGAATTGTCAATAAATCACAGTGAAACGGTCAGGAGTCTGAATGCCTTTCACTTGGTTTGAGAACTCGACTTAGTAATGTATGGGTGTAGCTCCAAAACCATTTCCTGACAGACCTATGGGTATGCTGGTCATATGACACAGTTTTGTAAAACAAGGGATATGTATAAGACTAATTCTACAGAAACTGGTTGTTACACCCTGGAAAACTCTTTGACGTATGGTCTTGAGTAAATCAAGTTACACAGGTTTTCTTCACAAAATCTGGTTTACAAGAAAATCATTTTTTTGCAAAAACTTTTTTTTTCTTCGCACCAGGATGTGTTTTTTCAGGTATGCAGCAAATGAGGAGATGACAACATATTAAAGAATACACATTCACAGGTTAACAGTGATCATCGGTTTAGATATTTTAGATTAGGCTTAAAGATGTAATAAGTGGAAGACTTTCTCAAAGTTTCCATTAAAATAATCCAATATTTACAACCATTGGCTGATAGCTGGTCCAAATGTCCGTCCAGTTCTCAATTTGATAAAATATTTTAGGAAAAATGAGGCAAGTTGGTGTAAAATATTTTTTTTAATGTATTTATTAAGTTATGTTTCCCAAAATGTTTTCATTGTGAAAGAAAAACTTTTTTTTTCTCAACTTTTACGATTTATTGGTGTTTAATATTTCTAGATTTGATGTCTTTTTCTCAAGTTTTGCAGGTAAAATTTATCAGTAATTTTTTAATAAGAATTTTGAAAATTTGGAGTCTCAAGCACCTTTTCTCTTCACAGAAACATTAAAAGGCAGAAACTTGAGATTAAATAGTAAACTTACACTTCTAATCTTATATAAGTTTTAGATGAAATTAGATTTTAAAAGCTTTTTGTATTCTGATTGAAAAGGTAATTAACGCTGCCTCTTCCATCTACAGCGAAAACCAAGGAAAGGCGGGGATTCCGCCGAAGATGTGGGTAACCTGAACGAGACAGTAAAAACGATGGACGTCGTCGCCGTCTTCCGCCCCAAATACAAAGACAGGCCGCAGATCGCCAAGGTCGTCCAGAAGACCAGAAGTGGCTACAGCATACACTGGATGACAGGATCATACTCCGGACAGTGGACTACGGCAAAGAAACGGGACGGTCGCAAAAAGGTGCCTTGGGTCGACACGATCAAGGAGTCGGACATCATTTGCAAGAAAATCTCCTTGACGAGCGGACAGAAGCTCTCACCTAAAACGGCACAGACGTTACGGGCGCTGTACGCCGCCAAGGAGGGAACTAAGAGTTAAAAACTACAACTCATCTAAAACACAGCCTGGATGGATGGAGAAGGAACGGAAACGCTTTTACATTTGAAAAGCCGTCGTGGAGGAAACACTCACTTTGTCACTGCGGACGTGAAAAAACAGAGAAGGAAATGTTTGTGAAAAACATTGTGTGGGAGTTCCTTCGCTGTTGTGCAGCAACCTGGATGTTGGGTTTTTACTCCCACTGTACCATAGTTTAACGAAGAAACATGTTTATATCTGAATATAATTCTGTAAAAAATGAAAGGAAAAAAAATAAAGTGAATGTTGGAAACTAGTGTATTGATGATGTTCTTAATAAAGTGTTTTTTTTTTGTTTGTTTGTTTTTTTAATTATAAGTACCACCAGATGAATTTATTTACTTGACCAGAACTCTCAAAGACTTTGAACATTTAGATGTTTCCCCACCTGTGTGTTAGACTATCTTTGATATAATTTATGTTTAAAGCAGTGCAGTATATGTGCCTAGAGTGATTTTAATATAGATTTTGATGTTCTACAACACAGGGAAACAGTAACGTTATCACTGCGGCACTTCTAGTGGAACAAATACTGCAATAAAGTTTTTTTACACCTTTGTTATTTGGTCCAGCTTCTTTGTCTTTACCTAGTCCTAATCACTCATTCATGCACATCAGGTGTGTCGAAGCAGAGACACCTTAGGTTTTAGATCTTTCCTCTTGTCTAATGATTATTTTATTTAACTTTGATCTTGTTTACCTGAATAAAACTTGGTGAAAATTGTTTTGTAAGTAGAAACCTCTGTATTTGAGACGTTTCACTGCTGACACACCTGATTTGAATGAATGAGTGATTAACAAGCTTCTCCAGACATTTGAGGAACTTCAGAATTAGTGGCCTTCCCGGACCAGAATTTGAGCAGTTTTTTTTCAAACGAAAAACTAAATTACAGTAACTGTTTATTATTATTTTTAGAAGACCCCCAAGCTACAGCTCGTGGACCCCTCGAACTCTAATTTGAGAACCTCTGTTTTAAAAGAACCCTCACCTATGGTCAAAGAACAAGATTGCAGATAAAAGCGGTCAACATCAAGGGTATGGAAGCGATTGTGACTCAATAATCTAATTAAAATGGATTATTTAATACTTTTTATTTGTTTAGAGTTTCTTTTGACTGTTCTAGATCAGTTTTTTTTTTTCAACCCTGGTCCTCACGACCCACTGCCTTGCATGTTATAGATGTTTCCCTGCTTCAACACAGCTGATTTCAATTGGTAACTGATTAACAGGCTTTTGATGAACTGCAATCTTCTGAATCAGGTGTGTTGAAGCAGGGAAACTTCTAAAACACGCAGGGCAGTGTGCCTTGAGGACCAGGGTTGAAAAACACTGTTCTAGATAAACATCAATAATTTTAGTCTGTGGTCCAGCTTATCTTTCTTTTTTTAAATCTTTTTTTTTCCATGTAAAGCCCTTTGAATTGACTTGTTGCTGAAATTCAATTAAATTCAAAAATACTTTATTGATCCCAGAGGGAATAAATTAATTATTTATTCATGTATAATACATAATACATTTTTTTGAGCTTAAAAAGCATTAATCTAATTATCATTAACCTGTGTATAATACTACCCACCACTTTATGGATGATTTTTAGGGTTAAGTTCCTAGTACTCTACATAAATAAATACAGATGTTGTAACTCATTTAACTAAAGACTTATTGTAGATGGTGATGACTGTGGGCAGGAAAGATCTTCTGTAGCGGTAATTGAAGAAGCCTCCGACTGAAGACACTGATTTTTTATGACAGTTTGATGAAGAGGATGGTCAGGGTTGTCCACAATGTTCCTTATTTTCTGTAAAATCCTTCTTTGCACCATCATCTCCAGAACAGAACCAGCCTTCTTTATCAGGTCGTTTAGCCTTTTTAGGTCCCTGGCTCTGAGGCTGCTGCCCCAACAGATGATGGCAGAAGAGATGAAGCTCAACAACAGACTTATAGAAATCTAGTTTTTGGGAGAGGTGGGGGTCAGTATGACTTGGAAGTAAGAAAAGGAGGCTTTTAGGGAACCACTGGTACAGACATTAGAAGCTGTTTAAAACTTTTGCACAGCCCTGTTCTTTTTGACCCACTGCCCTGCATGTTTTAGAGGTTTTCCTGCCTCAAATGACAGTCTTCATTCATTATTTGAATCAGGTGTGCTGAAGAAGCAGGACATGAGGAACAGAGTTGAAGACCTCTGCTCTACAATAACAGTCATGCATTTAGACATGTATGCTGACAGTAAGAGAAGATGCAGATTATTACATAATTAAATGCCCTTACTTTGGAGCACCATTTAACATCAAGTTATTTAGTCAATCTGCAATCTCAATCTCTGGTTTTGTGCGTTTTACGACCACTTCAGTCTTCAGCAGTTCCATGCTCAGACACATTAAGTTCAAATGGCCTTGTACATAATGAGATTTTTTTTTTTTATAATGAACTCCTAGTTGTGCACAGCTACAACACTGCAGTATATGGACACATTTCATGTGAAATAAATATAGTTATTTGTTTTTCTTATAGGAGGATCCTTGTTCTTTTGAGTTTGTTGACTACATTAGTTGAATTTGGAGGGTTTTTTTCGGTTATAATTAATTGTTTCCTTTCATTGAATAACTTTGTTTAGCATATTTAAATTTATACATTGTAAAAAATATATATTTGATGACAAAATCTGTAATGTTTTTATCTTTGAACTTTGTTAAACTAATAAATTAATACAGGTACATCTGTATATTTTAGAAAAAGTCAAACATGATTGCAAGTTTGTTTTTACTTTATGTAGTAACTAACATTACATTTTATATTAAAAGGTTCATGAGTGGCAGTATCATTTTTGAAGTGTCAACAAAGAAAAAAAATTAAACTTATTTTCTATTCCTTTTGGAAATCTAGTTGTAATTAAACAACTTAAACATTATTTTTTAAAGTCCATTTATGATTAGGTAATAAAAAATTTCTTTTAGATGATTTACAAAGTAAAAGCTCTTGTTCCCTTCACCTACAAAATAAGAGCTTTAATGGATATCCTCCAACAGTGGGGATTTGACCTTTTTAGCAGTAGATATTAAAAATATGCCTCATCATGTAAAATATTATATTATAAAAGTTATAAAACAGCTGTGTTCAAACTGAGCCAACTTCAACAATGTGAGGTTTATTTCTTTTTATTATCATTGTACAATGGAAAAGCAACTGTCAGTAATCCCCAAATATACTTCCATTCACATAGTGTAGCTCTTTAATTCTAGATGATTAATGCTTATATTCTTAGAAAACAACATTTTAGACATCTGTACACTCTGTCCAAAAAAAACGACGGCCCTCCCTGCAACCTATCGATGACAAGAACACGGGAACCAAATTTCTTTGTTTTTTTAGTGCAGCGTTGAAACCTGTTCACGCAGAAGAAAACATGTCGCATGTACGATGTCAGAGATACATGCTAGTTTATGAATTCCTCCTAAGACACAAGAAAAACGATGTGCAGTGCAGGAAACACAAAAAGGCAGGTGATGAGGGTAATATTGACAATGTCTTTTTTTGTTTGTTTTAGGGAACAAATGCCAAAAGGTTACTTGAGTCAACAGTACTTAAAAAAATAAAATAACTTTTTTGTGGTGGGAAATTTAAGTTATCCACACCCTCCACGTGGAAGATTTTAGTGACGATGATGGTGTGCAGCGTTTTCTTGGAAAACTGGAAGGCCAACAGTGAGGAGGACTCATTCAGGATCAAGTACAAAAAATAAAAATAAAATAAATCAAGTTATCGGGGGAGTGGGGAAGAAATGTTCAGCTCATAACCTCCTCCCCCACCTGCAATACGACCAACTTTTAATAATGTTAACCTTCAAAAATCACCAAGAACATGTTTCACAATCAAATGTTTTAAATAAATATAACTCCATTGATAGAATTTCTTAAAAAAAAAAAACAAGAGCATACTCTCACACAAAAAACCCCTCCCTGACCAACACACATACAATAAACCTGTAAAAAAAACAACACAAATGAGACAGGTGGTAAAAAAAAAAAAAAGCAGGAAATTTAGACTGACTGAAGGAATTTAAACCAGTTCACGGGAGTGTCGAGCTACAAAAAGATACTTTGGTAATGGAAATTCTTACACTGTGTCAGCCAAATTTGTCAACAGAACATAAAAATCAGTTTCTCCTGCCATCAGTGCTTTATTTAACGTAGCATCGAGACCAGACTCTTAATGCTAACAGGAGAAATGAGATACTTGTGGGAGAATTAAACTAAAGCCTAAACAAATAGTTTTAAAAAATATGATCAAAGAAATTGTATTGTACAAAACTAAGCCTTTATTTGGCAGCTAATTTATAACAGCAGAAATATTTTAAACCACCAATTTTTGATTAAATAAAGGACATTTTAAAAAAATGGGTAATATTGCCCCTTTAGGGAACGAAGACGTACGCTAACCTTGACCCGTAAGCCACGTTGACCATTTTAATGTCCTTCAGCACATATTGGCAGTACGAACACAAACACCCGTAGGCATTCACACAAACGCACTCAATACTGGTAGTGTGATCCGATCGGTGAGATCCGATGTGTGTGGAAGTACGACGAGACGGGGAGGTGGCTGAGGCGCCGATGACCGAGAACACAGCGAGGTCAGAGAGGGAGCGATACAGTGAAAAGGTCCGTGTCCCGTTTGTACCAGCTGAGCGCAGGTACGGTAGCCCCGAGGTCACCCCCCCACCCCCTCCCCCCCGACAACACCTCGTTAGCAGACGTTGTGACACCCGGCGGCAGGGTGGAGGAACGAAAAAGTGGATGACGAGAGCGGTCCGTTTGACTGTGGTCCAAAGAAGCGTGTCCGGTCCGACGAGACGACTTCTCAACTTACAAAAAAAACCGTAGCAGCAGGTTGAGCTCGAGGTTCTCCCTCTTCGAGGAAAAACACAACAAAACAAAAAGAATAAAAGAAAAAGAAAATCAACGCTCTTCTCGCCATCCACATAAAAAGCAAGCTATGGAGAATTACGAGTCCTGGGAAGTGGCAGATGTCTTTGCTTTAATCTCCTTCCCCTCCTCCATGTTCTTACCCCCTGATCTGTCAGTCAATCAGCATTGTCCTGTGTCATCAGTCTCTTGTCAGCACGTTTTCACATTTTTTTTACCCCGCTTCCCTCCCACAAATCTAACCCTTCCTCTCCATTTACCCTCCTCCTCCTCTCCCAGACGAAGACGAGGGCCGATGATCATCGTTCGGGCTCCGACTCCAGGGCCAGCACCCGTTTACGCTCGCGGCACTGCTTCTTGTGGGCGGGCCAGTCCCTCTGCTGGCACTGCGAGCCGCAGTAACGTGCCACCTGGCAGCGGCCGCAGATGTTGAACTCCCGCAGCTGCGGAGACACGACAGCAGATTTTATGTTTTTGCACCTTAAATGAGTTTGAACTTTTAATTTCTGTCATTAATGGACGTTCTGGTGCGTACCCTCCTCTCGATGAGTGAACAGGGAGGGTAATGACACTCGTAGTAGGTGCAGGAGCACTCCTCTTCCTCCACCAGCTCCCCATTAGCGTTGTAGTAGCGCGTGCGGCTCAGCTCCAGATACTGCTCCTCCACCGGGTCGGCTGGGACCTGCTGGATGGCCAGCCAGTACAGAGACTGCTCTCTGGAAAAACAAAAAAAGGAAACGTTCAACATTTTCTAGAAATAATACACCAGTTTCTAACCAGAACGTAAAGGTATAGTAGGTGTAAGACATCTGATCTCTTTGAAGTGGCTGTGACACGTTCTTTTTGATTGGACATTTTATACTCGAGGAGAAACTGTAGCGAGAAGTCCTGGCAGGTCACTCCACTGCAGCAAACAGAACCATCACATACATGTTTATGTTTATTTAATGATAGAGGAGTTGGAGGAAGATGATCTGGCATTTCTGTTAACGGAGAAACGGTGTCTCTGCTCTGTCTCATCCGTGCACAAATATTGTTCTCCTGCTAAGAGTTCTTTAAGTATGTATTTTTTATGTTTTGCTAAAACACTTGCATACATGGCTGTATTTTCAAACAGCCTTGACGAGCTGCTCCTGATCTGAGTCGTTTATGAGAAATGACAGAAGTGTTCTTTAGCTGCTCTTTGGCAAACACACACCTACAAAGTTCTGACCACGCAACACTTGGTGCGTATCCCTGTGAGACAATAGGACGGAGGATTGTGCACACAACGGGGCCTCAGGGCGGTGCAAAAACAAAAAGATGCAATTTTCATCATGCAATCATGTCAGCGAGAAACTATTTCAACACTTCTGATGAGGTATGAGTCAGTCTTACCTCTGCTTGCTGGAAATCTCCTCTGGTTTGGGGCTCCAGCCCACCGGGACCAGTCGAAGGTTGTCTAGCCGGTTGTCGACCGTCACAGAGTTGATGTGAATAACTTGAAAACTAGGGGCAATGCCGCCTCTGTGCTTCTCCCTACGTAAAGACAAAAGAAGCAAATATTGCAAATACTGACTCATTCAGACATCCTGAGGATCCCAACCACACGTGAAACTAAAAGACTTACAACTTTAGAAGAGTTACAACTCCTTTAAAGTAGCCTAAATACCAGTAAAATTGAAAAGTTTAACCAAGAATATAGATGGTGGGTGTGTCATTAATGAGCATTTCAATTATTTTTCTAATCATTTTATTAAATGTCCCACCTTGGTAATCACTTGAACCAAACAGAAGAATAAAGCAGAAAGAGTAACATCTTTTGTTTGTTTTGTTCTACCCTATTGCTGAATGAAGTTCTCATTAATTTACCCTCCCAACTTTGACTGACCTCGTAGCATTTTTTTCCCAATAAGGTCGAGAAAAAAAATATGAAAGCACAAGAGATAATCCCATATTATCTATCGGAGCATACC
>JARVGW010000278.1:10297341-10310772 GCA_031762495.1 Anablepsoides rubrolineatus | reverse complement strand
TTTGTAAAAGACATACCGTACAAAGTGCCCAAATAACAAGTCCTGGTGCTAACTGTGTTGATGATTTAAACCAAAGACGACTGCAATTCCACCACTTCAAACACAACGTATATGTGTCACCCCCACAGGATTGAGGCTCTATGAACAAGAGCCGTCAGTTGGTTGAGACTGAATGTGCACAAACGCAGGGACAGTATGGTTCTGAAGACAGAAAAAAAAAACGAGAGGAGAGATGAATGGTAGTGTCCAGGTCAGTTGTTGGACCAGTGTCCAAGTTCTACAAGCAGCGTCTCCGATGCTCCAAAAAAAAAAAACAAAAAGAGGAGGGAGGGAAAAATGATCCAGTGGGAACTCAAATGGCTGCACTTCATCAGAACTACCCTTTTATTCAAACATATGAAAATCATTCTATAACTTATGGCATAACATCTGTAAAACACATTGAATTACGTTTATTTTTCCTCCTGCATATAGAATAAACCTTTTTTTACTGTATTTCTTGCACTGAAGAAAACAAGCTTTTGTCCTGTTGTAGTGAAAAAAAAAAATCAATGAAGATCAAAATTACGGAAAAAAAAAAAAGGCATGTCAGACAATTTTAAAAAGTGAGGCTGAGGCAAAAACTGAAAAGTTTTCAACTGATGGCAAAAAAAAAAAAATTGTATCCTGGTGGGCAGGAAATGAGGGAAGGTCTTTGTGTCCCGGGTGTTGAGGGGCGTTAGTGGTGCTGTGCGATTCCTTGGCCGCGCTCTACCACTCTTTCTTTTTCTCATCCATGGAAACCCCACCGGGCCCCAGCGCCACCACCAGCAGCAGGCCACCGATGACCGAGGTGGTCTGGAAGAAGTCGTACTTGAGGAAGTCATGCATCGGTTTGTAGGCGGGGATGGTCCAGAAAGCGTTGAAGTACACGTTGATAGCAAAAAGCCACACAACAAGGGTCAAGGCAGCTAGCTTGGTTTTGAAGCCGATGGCCACGAGGATGATGAGAGCAGTTCCCACCATATTCTGCAAGATCTGTAGAGGAAAAAAATGACAGTGTTGTTTTCTTTGATTCGTGTCATGCAATTTCACAGCAGGCAAAATAACAGACTGTAACGTAACAGAGAAAATAAGATAAATTTCCATAAATTAGTCTTCACGTGCAACCCTGAACAAAGCAGCAATGTCATAAGGAAAATGAAGTTAAATGGCAAAAAGTCCACCTGGTGGTGTCGTGCTAAGACTTACGGAGAAGAAACTGGAATCAAAGTGTAAAAGAGTCATGAACATGAGGACGAGCAGGACTCGGCCTCCCAGCTGCATGTACTGCTTCGGTGAACTCTCCCCCATGGAGGGGACTCCAGCAAACATGCTCTTTCCTTCTGAACGGGACTCAGCCAGCAGCAGGAGCAGACCACCTCCGAGGGCCAGGTTTCTAACAGGAGGGGAGAGATGATTTTTTTACATTTAAATTACAATCAAACAGAAAAATGTCACTGACAGTGGATGAGTAAAACTAATCATAGGATTAAAGCTGAGTCTCTTTTGCAATCATCCGTGCTTGTTTGATAAGACACATTTTCCCAACCACTTAAGCATTTTCTGTCAACCAAACTTGTTTATTATAGGTGTGATCTACTACTTTACACTCTGACTTGATCCTATATGCAAACAGGATGTCAAGTCCACAGCATGCACAAACAGAAACCCTCAAACTCAGCATATTAGATGGATGATTCATTCTGTTTCTGCTGTTTAAATAAATAACAAGCCGACTCTACAGTAATTACAGTGATTATAAATGCTGGTGGCTAAAAATGAGAGATGAATTCTGGCTTCAACAAGCAATCTGAGGTTTCCTTATCTTAAAGAACCATTATGAAGTGTTTTAAATGATGGAGTGTTAAAACAGTTTGGTACAAAATGAACACTGCTTTCAGTTGAATGTACTTTCAAACAGCTGATCAGTGCTTACCTCATCAAAAACTTAAGGTCCCATAAAATGCTGTATGCGACAGTCTGGTGGGAGACAGATATGAAGTTAGTCATAATAATAGGTTGAATGTATTCATATAAATGTCTGTGATAAAACTGTTCTTACCTGTAGAGCTATGATGCCAAATAACCCAAAGCAGGCATATTGTACAAAATTTCTACTGAGAATGAGGACACAACCGCCTGTAAGAAGAAAAAATATTCAAGAAAAGAAGGCAATTAGTTGTAATTTCCATTTTTTCTTCTAAAATTTCAAATAACACTATACACTGTACGGTGAACTGGTCATTTAAGATCATCACAGCCAAACCATACAAGCAAAAACAACAGTAATGATGAAAAATCCCCAAAAATATTCTGCATAATCTAGTTCAATATACAATAAGAAACTATCCAACTGATCTGTGAACATGTGGCTTTTCTTCTTTGTGTCTCTACAAGCTCAACTGTCCACATCACAGCATTTTTATCCCACTATATTGTCCTAAATGAGAGGGCTGAAGTGTAATGGACACACATGTATATTTGTTACAAAAAAACAAAAACATTTATTCCTTGTTATGGTACAGAAATGTAAATCTCAAACTCATGTGGTAAAATTATGTTTACTCCTGCATGTCCTGGAAACATTTCAGCTTTTAATCAGCCCTTAAAGATAAGATTGAGTAGATATATTGATATAAACACGTTACTTACAACTATATTACATTGCTTCTAAAAAAATCCTCATAACATCTGACATACGACTGTTGTTGTAGATTCTTAGTCAGCATAACATGATAAATCCTAAGAGTAAGTTTTTAAATAAAGCAACTGGACATTTTTGTTTGTTTGTTTGTTGAGAAAGCTCCAAGGGTGAGAAGCAAATAGTCTTCAACAAACAAGTAAACAAGTCTAGTATCTTTGTTTACAAACTCTTAAAAGTACTCAAACATTCCATAAAAATTGTGGGATAATTGTACTGTTGCTGCACTAGTGTACAGAAACTTAAACAGACTAGTTATTACTGACACTGTGTACTGAATGTACAAACTGTGCTGGTCCTTGTAAACGCCTGACTTCAGTGTCAAATAATGACGAGGCTTTTAATTTGGAATCTCGTCATTACGACATCACCACAAGATTTACATACAGTTGTTAAACAATCTAATAGGTTTTTTTTATGTGACACCATTTAATAATAATAATAAAAAATAAATAAAACATCCTGTGCACTCACCCAGCTGTCCCACGAGGTTAAGCAGCACAAAACACGTAGCCAGAAAGTAGCCACAGCTCCAGGTCGCCTCGATGTAGTCTCTCTGCTCGTTCCACTGGAACCACATGCGGATCCCATCTTCGAGGAAAGTGCTGATGAGACACAGACGTGCCAAATGGGGCAGGTACTGTTTGGTCACCCGCAGAAACTAGAAAATAAGTAAATAAAAATTATAAAGAGAGAGAACTAAGTTGGAAACCCAATGTACAGACCAGCAGTGCATCACGATATGAATATTTATACATTGTCTACTGCTAAATCCTATAAATCTACAGTACTATTTATTGCCTATACCAGCATTCTGCCATGATGCAACATCAATATCACATAGAGGTACAGCATTACTTTAGTGTTATGTCCTGGCTTTAGAATAGAGCTTGTATTCCTTCAATACAGTTCAATAATTTCACACTTCATTGTCCCTCTTACCAGTTGCCTTTGTTGTTCGTTTACAATGGAAAACAGTACATTATTAAAATAACATTACTTCCCCCCCAGTGACAGTCAAAAGCTCAGAAACATCATCCTTGGATGAACCGGTGTGACAAAACTTGTCTGCAAGTAAATAAACATTTGAAAGCAACTAGAACAGGGAAGTTTAGAATTCAGTTTTAACATTTGAGCTGCAGACAGAGCATTCTGAACATAGCACAAAAAATATAATTAGGTGACTAAACTCCACAAGTTAACCAAATCTGTAAAAAAAAAAGTTCTAAAAAAAAAAACAGCAGTACAAGTAAAAACTGTTCACCTTAGCTTATTTTTCTGAGTAACATAAAACCTGAATCAGACAAAAATGTCAAAACAAATCTATTTACCACATCTGGTTTCCCTTGTGTGGTGAAAAATAAAAAAACACTACTTCCTGATGATGTGCTAGTGATGCTGCTGGATAAGCATAACCATAAGTATCACTAAAAAGCACTTAGTCTTTTGTTTACTAGTCTGTTGCTTCACTATTTAAACCTCTGTAATAATCTCTACAAGGACATTCTGTGGAGAAAAAAAATCAAAAACAAGATGATGACATTAAAATATATTTACAGGCTGTTCTTCCCTTCAACTTCTTAAACTACTAAAAAGAAACAAATGTATACCAACAAACTGACATGATCTGAACAGAACAAATGGTCACTGACCTCAGGTGTGTGAGAGAGCATAATGTAGGCTGAGTTAAACGTAATGAAGCAGAAAAATCTCAAGACAATGGGTTATCTTTTGTGCACTCTTTTCGGTTAAATTACACTGAATTATTAGACAAAAGCATCACCCTAGGCTACACTGATCACAACACATGCACAGTTCTTCATATAATCCTCGGTAAAGAGGAGTGACCTGCCCTTTCCACCCCCGTCCAGCCCATCCAGCAGTCCACATCAGCACACACAGGTCTCAGCAGCCTATCAGCATCCATCAACTCCCACTAGAACTGCTGTCAGGGACATGAATGGACAAAATCTCAGCCAATCCCAACAAGCCTAGGGTTGCTGCAACAGCCTAGAAATAGACAACTCTAAAGTCTCATGTCTAAGGCAAATTGTGTACCCAATTAAAGAGGGACATGGCCTGTTTTAGATATTTTTTGTGTCCCCTTATTCAAGCAGTTTAACATTACTCAACTCTTTGATAGATGCGTGCACAATCTACAGGAAAAAGTGCCTTTAATGACATGTGGTTCATTCAACACATCTGCTACCCAAAGAGCAAACTCCATGCTTTGCTTTTTGAACTTATAATTTGTGTTCTTTAGTATAAAATACAGCATAAAGCGGTAAAAATACTTGCATGAATAAAAGCAGCTGTGACTAAAGTGAAGGCAAAGTTTACCTCCAGTTAAGGGATGACAGGCAGAGGCAATATGCAGGTGATGGGTTTACAAGCGTTTGTCAGGTTTATTAAAGCTAAGCAATATGGGTGCTGCTCAACACCAAGAAACACGACTTAGCTTTCATAACCGAGTCCTAATCCATGCGATTTCACAACTGCAGGCAGGCACAGTCTAGTCTGGCTGACAGCAGTGTTCCTATTAAATTACCAGTTCTGGTAAAATGGCAAAATGTACCCTGCTTGTCCGCCAAGTCTTAATCAAGTAAATCAGTGCCAGTCAAACTTATCTCATCTCATTTATCAAGTCCATAGAGGCACATGACAAGAGAGACGTCTCAGAAGACTTCTTCTTCCCAACACAAGTAAAACTGTCCTGTCCATCTACGGTCACGTTTGTACCGCCAAAAAGCTCACAGAAACAAAAAAGCAGCGGCTGTCAAAACGATAAAGTAAGCGCTCAAGCGCCTCACTTCATTCTCATTAAATTAGTTAGCAGCTAGCATGCTAACAGCGGCTAGCATGCTAGAAATGAAGTTACCTGGTCTGCCACGTCTTCGGCTTTGTTCATTAGATCCTCCTGTCCCATATTTCTTTATTCTCACAACTTTTGCTATCTTGAAATGTCCGTTGTCTTCTGTATAAATATATATTTATATCTTCGCAGACTTCCAGGCTGTTCCTCCCCCCGTTATTTACTTGACGACTAACCCGTTCGCCCGGACGCAGAGAGAAAGGCCGCCTCCGCCCCACAATGCCCCGCGATTTGACGGAGCGAAGGCAAGAGAGCCCCCCTCCAAACAACCTCTGTGTGCCACGTATACTGAAGCGAGCAGGGGCTTCACACACTGCCACCCGGCGTTGTTTACAGCCCCCCGCCCCCCCCATACACAGGTAAACAACACAAGGCTTAAACACACTGGTAGAAGTCAGAAATTTAAAAGTACTCTGCTTTCCCCCTATTTTTTCTTGTGTTTTTTCAAACACCAAGTCATTCATAATGCAAAAAACATCATGCAGTTGTTATTGAAGGAAATACAGAAGATAATAATAAAAAATATAAATAAATAAATAGTTCCCTTAACAAGTAAAAGTAGCTATTTTTTAACACACATAGGCAAGATATGGTCCTTGCATATCTTATCAGAAGTAGATGTCTTTTATGGAGGAACAAAACTGACATAATTAAAATTAAAAGCAGAAATATATAAATTGCCTAATAAATAAATAAATACACGTAAATGCACCAATTAATTAAAAAATAATTTTATAATGTAATTGACCTGTATATTTATGTTTTCAGCTTAGTTCCAACAAATTACGGAATATATTTTATTGGTTTTTTTTTTGTCACAAGTCTTTTTATTTCCATCTGTCATCTTTACATTTTTCTGTCTCCTGTTTTTACTTTATTTTGTTCATTCCTGCCTCATTATCCAAATAATGTGTGCTGCCCTTCTTGAATCAGCTCCTCTACTTTTGGTCAACAGACAGACATAAAGAAGCTCCATGTGCAGATCGATTGTGCATGCCAGCCTGCGCTGCCTCAGTTTAGCTTAAAGTCTAGTATAAAACAAAGTTAAGGTGGAAAATGCTTACCTGTACCTTTATTTTAAACTAAACTGAGGAAGCGCGTTTTACTTGTTTACCTGCTCCGACACACCCAATTGAATGGTTGAAAAACCCTCTTCATGTTCTGCAGATGCCTGTTGATAACCCATTGATTCTAATCATTTGTGTTTGAGGGGAAAAGCATCTAAAGCATGCAGGATAGTGGCCCTGCAGGACAAGGGTTTGGAACCCCCTTGTTTACCTGGTGGGTCTGAGCTGATGTTTTGGCTGACACGTTGCCTAAACAACTTGTTACAGTCTCCCCTTGACTACAAATCCTGTGCGCAGTCATCGGATGTACATCTATCAATTGATAATTTTTAAAACCAATCTTATTCAAGATGGCTGCCACTGTAAAGTGAACTTTGAAAACACAAATGGCCTAAAACCCATGTGAATTTTACAGACATGGAGCTACAATTTCACGTAAGACTGCACATTGTTTTCAGGGTTTGACATAAACAGCTACAGTTCTGCAATTTCTTAACATAAGATTATTTTTGTCTACATTCTGGCATAAAGTCAATATATGATTCTTCAAGGAATGCTTGGTAGATTATTCATTTGTTGTAACAATAATTATTGGCAATAAATCTCATAGCGGGCACCTGATTAACAGCACATGGGGGGACCAGAAGCTCAAAACAAGTGTCGATGGAAACAGGAAAATAAGCTGATTGGCAGATTTTTCATGTGCACAACCCACATACTCAGCTCTACTGCTCATCCCACAAATGCATGTTCCTTACAAATGTGGCACCATTTAAAAGGGAAATTAAGTGTTTCCAACTGTATAAGATTTATTGCCAATAAGCATAGTTACAACAAAGAAATAATCTATCAAACACAAACAAATGTCCTTCATTTTTTGGCTGTTTATTAAAAAATTAAGTTTATTTAAAGTGAAACTGCTTCTTGCTGAAAATGTGAACTTGGAATACCTTTTATATCCAAACATTATACTGAAAAGATATGAACACCAAGCATCCACTTTTAAAATACACAGTATTTGTTTTAATGTCTCTTGCAGAAGTAATGTTTGTAATGACTCAAATAAAATAAAAGACAAACAATATTTGCAAAATCCAAATAAAGATGTATTTTATACAAGAGCATGAACAAGAATACACATCTCCATTAGTCACACAGGCTCATTCCATATCATCTGTGGAGGAACAATCCAAAAGAAAAGCTTTTCTCTTTGCTACTGGATGTTCAAATAGAAATAACACTCTAAGCTGGGTGTCAGAATTCACAGTTACCCAGATATAAAAGTAATATATTATTGTGCCGGTGCTTTTGACTTTCTGTTTTGCACCTTTCCACATTTTTTGCGTCCTGATTTCCACCGGTTATTTCTAAATTTCTTTGGAAATCCACCCCCCTGGACCTGAAAGGCAAACAGATCAAAGAATCAGCATCAAATTAACAACAAAATTTTAGTCAATTGCATCCAAATTAAAATGTTTTCTTTTTTTACACACATTCTACAAACCTTTTTCCGTTTCTGCACCACCTCTGCGTCCACCTCCATTTCCTCATCTTCGTCTGTTTGGAAGTCGTCGCCCTCCTCATCTTTTCCACCATTTTTGCTTTCGGGTGCCGTATCTTTTAAAGTGAACATGGAAGCTGTGGGAACACATCACAAAACGTTAAAGCACAAACAGACACAAAACAAAACTGTTGCTCAGGATGACATGGTCTAAATAGATCTGTAAAATCTGGATGATGCACTGACGTGGATAGAGGTCGCTCAAGCTGTCCTCTGAGTCGCTGTGCTCGTCATCGCTGGATGAGGGTTCCCACACTTTGGTCGATCGCTTCGATTCGTTCCTCTGGCTCATGTCTTCGCGTAAATCTTTGGGCCTTTTCTGTTTCAGTCGGGCTGGAACATATTCGACTCCTTTTTGCAAACACTCCTCATCTAAAGCAGAGAACGGAACGACACAATCAATACGAGAACGTGAATCTCCATAAACTTGGATCTGCGGATAAAATATCAGCTTTTATGTCCTTCATTCATCTGTAGAGTTTCAGCATAAAAGCAGTTTGTTAGTTAGAAGGACACAATAACACCTGAATTTCCCCTCTGTGAGACAATAAAGAATATTTATTTTCTCTTTGCAATGAGTAGTAGCACTTAGAATATATGTTAGTAATTACTCTCAGCTACTACCACACCACATTCTAGTTTAATATCTGTAAAAGTAACAACAATATAGCAATTTTTGTACATATAAGCAAAAACATTACTGTCCACCTTTGGCTTTTAGGCAGCAGGCATTTTAAAAATAAAAGTCTTAAAAATGAGTGACTATTATTCATCATGGAACTAACCTCTGCAAAAACACATTTTTAAAAAGCTTAGAAATCAGAAGGTATTTCCTTCCTTGGTGATGGGTGTAACTAAAATATTCTGTGTTCAGGGTGCATAAATGTGTAACACCACCTAATACCAGTGACCCATTAACAAAACTGTGTCATGCATTCAAACAAGTGAGCCACTGACATTTTGAAAGGGCTTTCTTGAAGCGTTTGCCGTTGACGTGTCTCAAGACATGATCTGGCTGCCGGTTGAGATGCCTCAGGGTCAGTTTACAGAAGAGATGATTGCTAAAAAAAACAAAACAAAACAAAATGAATAATATTGGAAATATACACATTAAGAGGTATTCAGAGCGTTTCCATATATAGCCATAAAGTTACTTTGTTTAGGAATCCCTTACGGTTGTTTTGTGCTTGGAACAATGTGTGGTTCATATTGGCTGTAGCTGAACTCTGCAGCAGCACTCAGTCTTTTGTATTTCTTCCCCTGGGTGAAATTCTGTAGCTCCGTCAGGTTGCAGGGAATCTCGTGGTTGTTCAGAGTACATTTGATCTGAAAACAAAAGTAAAATCTTTAACAAGTGTGGCACACTTTGTGGTTTATCTTCTTGCAGCAATATAAGGGAACGCTTTCACAAATTTTGGAAACGACAGCACATGGCTTGCAGAGTTGCATTTTTAGCACACACACACACATCTACAACACGTACATGGCGTCTTTTGTGAAATCATGTAAGTAATTCGCCAACCTTTTTGTCATCTGTTAGCTGAAAAAAGGGGTGGTTGTTCAGAAAATCTCTGATTTTCGGAGGTAAGTCATCCATATTTTAGAAAATGCTCCTAAAATGCTAACTTGATTTGTAAACGAGGCCACCTCCCCAACAGGAAGTTGTAAACATGTGGTTTAATGACGCTTTGCTGCGATGCGTGATGCTAGCACCACCTACTGGTCAAAAGTAGTAGCAACAGTTTAAATATACACTTCAAACTTTTCGCCTATTATTATTATTATTATTATTATTATTATTATTATTATTATTATTATTATTATTATTATTATTATTAACAAATTACACAACAGAATAGTTTAACATAAGCAGCAGAAAATGTTTAAATTGTTGTTTTTTGTGTTGAGCAGCAGCTGACCTGAAGTCAGCTGACTCTGACAGTACAAAGTCAGAGAGCCAAAAAAAGAAGAAGACTATTCACTCCACTTGCACTATGTTAAAACCCTTCCGGTCACTTACTTTATTTTAATTAATTTGCTACAACATTATTCAAAACATTAATTTGTAATGTTAGCCTAAAAATCGTTCTGTAAATCATCTTTAGTTTATAATAGTATATGTATTTGACTCAACTCGTTAAGAAATAATTTTAACCGAGTGAACCATCTTCTTTTTTTCTTAAACCTTCACATACATTTATTTGACCCACAATTCATTTGGTTCCGCAAACAAGTTTTTGACGCCTGTCGCTGACATTTCTGCACTTGTTTGAGACGTCCTCCGATAATTTT
Organism: Anablepsoides rubrolineatus; assembly: GCA_031762495.1. NCBI lineage: Eukaryota > Metazoa > Chordata > Actinopteri > Cyprinodontiformes > Rivulidae > Anablepsoides > Anablepsoides rubrolineatus. Next base: position 10,300,258 of record JARVGW010000278.1, on the reverse strand, counting down.
TGTTATAAGAGCTAAAAATATAATTTAAGCAAGCATTAGAATAAAGCGGGTTTGATGTTAAATGCGCAGAATTTGAACTGCTGCTCGTAGAACATCCGTGCTAATGCTAGTTAGCCGCTAGTTAGGTTAGCTAATAGCTGCTACTTTTCTGTGTACAGCTCTAGACGGGACTTTTTGAAAAATAATGTCTGGACCAAATGGAGATCCAGACATCTCTACTGATGATGGTATTATCAACGACGACGACGAATTTGGTGACGCGGGTAAATATTGCAAATATATTAGCCTAAGTCAAGTTATATGTTTAGACAAAGTACTTTTTAAATAAGTTAGAATATTGGGGGTTCAGAGCCAGTGAGTTTTGTGAGGGAGTACTACTACTGAATCTACTACTACTACTTTGTTTGGACTTTGCAAATCCTTTATGCACACAATAGTTACATGGCATTGTATTAAAACAAGAGAAAAAAGTTAAATAAACCTGTTTTGGCAATGTTGTTTTCCTTTGATAATATTTTTGTTATGAACTCTCTGACACAAGCTCATTTATGATTCTGTTGTTTGTCCACAGAGTACGCTTCCATCAACTCAATGCTGGATCAAATCAACTCCTATCTGGATGACCTGGAAGAACGTAACGATTCCCTTAATGGCAAACTGCACGAACTGATGGAGTCAAACCGGCAAGCCCGTCTGGAATTCAGGGCCCAGCTGCTTGGCTCACCAACCCAGGAGGAAGATCGTACCCAAGAGGAGCATCAGACTGCAGAGGAGAAACCCATTTTGCCCAGCAAAGAAGACTTGAACGAGGAAAAATGAGATTCACAAAGTAGTGACAAAGGCATGTAGATCTGGAGTGAGTTAGTTAAAAACGCAGGATGAAAGATAAAGACGAACGCCGACTCCTAATTTTCGATCTGATCCATAACCTTTTGTGACTCTTCTGTGAATTTACATTCCAACCTGCAGACATGGGTTTTACATCTCTGAGTGCAGTTGTTTTGTCTTCTTACTGAACTTTGACACTAGCGTTTGTTTCCTGAACAGACATATAACAGTTTCTCATAAATGCTGTGCCCTTCTAGAATACGGTATTTTTAAAAACGGTAACAAGATACTGCAGTATTTAACACAGTTTGTACATCAGCATCACATTCTGATCTGTCCAGTTAAATCACAATCCGTCCAGATAATTCAGAGTGGGACAGACTTTATGATTTCTGTTTAGTCAACATCAAATTCATAAAGATGTTTTAGGCCTTACTTAGAATTTGTCAGTGGTATGTGTTGTGTTCTGTGTACTTGCTGTTTGTTTTGTCCTATAAAATATTCCAGATGTTTATAGTAAGACTTTGATGTCTGTGTATGCTATGCATTCTGGGTAGTAGAGCGATGTTTGGTAGCTACACCAGAAGATGTATTTTCCAAAAAGAGTTAATGTATACAATAAATATAAAGAGAAAATGTGAAATAGACTATTTATTGTGACAAGTTGGCTTAAGAGAGATTTTAATATATAAAAAACACTCAAATGCATGAGTGCTCCCTGAGTATAAGCTTATATATTGTAGATCCTGAATGATTTTTCTTAACATTAATTTTGCTCATCAGTATTTTAAGTGTTTCACAGCCACACTGGGACAATTTGATCAGAATACAGCATATTGAAATGATATTGTTCAGGAATGTTACATTCATCGTTGAGATGGGTATCTGTACTATTAATATGGGATATGTATTGCAGGTGCTGCCAGTTTTTCCCACATAATTTTTTTTGTGGGTTTTCTCTCCATCTCTTACACCCATCTGGAAGAATCCTCTTAATATGGAGGAATTTAATCAAACATTAAAGGTGACTGAAAGTTGGGGTTGTTAAAGGTTAAACAGACCACTGATTTCAGCCACACAATGCAGAAATCAGAAACGAAGCAAATCCATGACACTTCAACCAACGAAGAGCCCACTGATGAAGGAATTTTCCCAGAATGCACTGCAGTGTGACGATTGTTAATCCTCATGGATTATCTGATGTGTCCCTGAGCTTATTTAAGTTTGAAGAGTATGTCACAAGCGTAAGCCGTGAACAAATAAAAAGAAGTCAACACATTATGAGGTTTCTCTGACATTTTAATATAAATTAAGATTACTTGCAAACAGAAAACAAACATCCAAAAATACATTAAACCTCCAGCAGTTAGAAAACATCACCTGGTTGTTCGTCTCAATTTGTCAGTAGCTGAATAAAAATACAATAAGAAACATAGTTTTGTTTGAAATTCTTTTTTTGCTCCAGATCCATTCAGGTTAAGAAATCTAGAAGGAAAGTTCAGACCACGCCTTGTTCCTTCAGAAATAAAATACTAAAACGCGTGACAAGTTGCTGGACACGCCATCACGAGTGGCTAAATGTGTCAAGTCTTTTTCGGGTCTATCCTCTGCTAACATGGAAGAGGATAAAATGTTTCCAGAACAGCACACTAAAGTCACAAACGGGGATCCCTCATTTCCACTTTTGTAATTTTGGAACACTGAAATGAGCTTGCAGGGATAGTTTGCTACATTAAAATATATATATGAGCACACATGAAAATTGAATTTGGATTCTCTTCAGAGAACAAAAATCTGAGAGGAAAAGAAACTAAACGATTAACTGGTGTCAACTACGCACCAACTATCACAATATTGCGCTGCGAATGCTCATAAGTGCATCTGAAGTCAGTCTTTTTTTCTCTCTCCAACTGTAGGCACACTTTAATCATCCAGAGGAACAAGACAACAAACTGAATAAAACCTTTGTGATGCCAATACAACCCAGCCAACAGAAGTTTTTTTTTTATGGATTCTGAGCTTGAAGCTGCATAAATCTACCTCAGCTAAAAACAAATAACTCCCCCCATCCCCCCCCCCCCCCCCCCAA
>JARVGW010000278.1:10285366-10297241 GCA_031762495.1 Anablepsoides rubrolineatus | reverse complement strand
AAATAACTCCCCCCACCCCCCCCCCCCCCCCCCCAAGTCAGAGATTTCTTATATTTTTCCTTCAGAATTAAGAAGTGATAATAAAGATCCTGTTGACCGCCTTCAATTTTCATCCGTGTTCGTTTATGTGAAACTAGTCCCCAAAGTTGACCCCAAATTTTCATTAAGCAAGCTATGGTTAGATTAAAAAATATAAATTTCAAAACAAAGTAAAAATTTAACACATTTTTTTTTTAAACAGCTGTCACCTGATCAAACACTCATCAGGTGACATTCTACATTTCAGCTCGCTAAAAGCATTTGCTATGCGGTTAGCAATGTGGAAAATGTTTCCACTTTACCAGAATGGTGCTTGTTTAAGTATCAAAAGCTGACAATAAGTTTGCATTACACTTCTGACTTGTAGCAGGTTGGAAAATTAACATTTTTGAGAGCAATCTCCCCCAAAATAGAAGGAAATGGTCAAATGTCAAGTGTTATGAAACAGGAACTTTGGTAGATAGTTAATTATCATAAGGACCTTCTTTTTTTTTAAATTCATGTGAGTATGAATTACTTATCTGATGCTGTATTCTGATAGTGAGAACAGGATATGGTCTGCACACAAAAAAAACCTATTCAACTGTAAGCTAAAGCAAAAAGCGTTACCCACAGTTGATAATTTTAACAGCTGTCAAATTCCCACCTTGCCAGAGAAATTTAATTGATCCTTTCTTTTTTTACTGGCATTTAGTAACCAATCTTCCTATGCATTGGTGCATGGTTTCCTCTGAATTTCTAGCTTGAGGAGAGACACAGCAATATCTTCTGTCCCAGAGAACACATCAGATGGCTTTCTTTCTCTATCATAGCTTGAACTCAGCGTCTGCTAGTTGTGGATCTCCCTGACCTTCGTTTTGTGGGGGTTTTTGCCTTCCCTGTGCTGTTCTTTTTCCCTTGGCTAGCAGAAACCTCCTCCTCCTCCCCGTTCGATTCCTCAGCAGCAGCCGCCGCTGTCTCGGAGCTGACGTACTCAGCTGACACCTGGGCTGTGGTGCCTCCATCCTCATCATGAAGGTTGAGGTTTTCATCTGGGCTGCCGGTTGCTGAGACGCCTAACTCATGTGAGGCTGAGTCAGTTTCTGATTGTTTGTCATCCAGTTGGCTTCCTTCCTTTAATTTCAGTCGGGTGACCGTAACAACTGGCGTCATGGCGTTAAAATCAGTGACTCCACTTGTGTCAAAGGAGGGCGCATTTTCTTGTGAGCAGTCTGTTGTGTTTGAGCTGTCTGCTGGTGGAATAGATTCTCTGGAAGATTGAAATGCTTCACTCTGTTGACTCTGCAACGCTCTGTACCTCTGAAAAACAAAAACACAATAAGTTGCTTTCATGTGACGCAATAGAGCAAGAGCGCAAAATGTAGACGAAGGGCAGGAAGTGAAGAAAAGGAGGATCTGCTCTCTAAAAAAAAAGCCCATGTTTTGTGCTCCAATCGTTCCTAAGACCCTGTCACACTATAAAGTTTTAGACAACTTAATTTTTTAAAACTAAATAACTCATGTTATATTTGATCTATTGTAGTATGTATAGGCTTCCAGTTGATTTATTTTATTCCATCTTCAGTGTAGACATCTTCAAAGTTAGACAAAATTTTCACAAGTTGTCTAAAACGTTACAGTGTCACGGGGCCTTAACCAAGAAAATGAAAAGTATGTCAGTGTCTGCAGTGACCACTACAGAGGTAAGTTAGTTTTTCATGGTTGTGTTTATAAAGGATCAGGCTGTCGTAAAATTCACATTTATTTAGTATTTATTATTAAAGTAAACATATACTTTTAAATCCTTTTCACATTTAAATCCTTGAGTGTGGTTCTATATAAAGTGCTTTGATTTCTCAATTCCTCCTTTTTTCAACTCCACAAGCCTCTCTTTCATCCCTTTTCTGAGGTATCTCAGATCAACTCATTTTGAGGCTGTTTCTTTAAGTCTAAACAAGGCGCTTCACGCCCCACTACATGTTAAACATGTTAAAATGTTTGCATTCTGACAGAAAACAATTCTCTAACTGATAGTGAAGTCAAACTAACCTTGAGGTTCTCAAAGTGCTTCAGTGTTTTGCAGTGAGTGTGCAGGGCAGAAGATTCAAGGAGGTAAAACTTGTTGCAAAGTCTGCAGATAAAACCGCCGACTGGATCTAAAAAACTGGATCCTGTCAATTAAAATAGCAAATTAGAAATGATTTATTACTAAAAAGTGTCATGATTTGAGAGGAAAAAAAGTATTACCAACCATAGACCGTGTCAGGGTCATACTGCTCCTCACTGGTCACATCCTCAACGGAGGACCAGCCATCCTGTACAGTGGAGGGTGCAAATTACCTTAAAGTGATGCTGAACTCTGGTCGTAGGTTTAAAATGCAATAAATGATCATTTCAAACAAAAAATACACATATTTAAGCCACCTGTTCATCTTCTTCATTTTTCTGCCACTCCTCTTCTCGCTCCTTCTTCTCTAGAAAAAAGCCGTCTGCGTCCAGGGAGCTCAGCTTGGTCAAAGTTTCACAGCCTTTATTCTGGAGCTAACAAACAGCAACAAACATGAAGCAAAGTTTTATTTAATCTTTAATGTTTGGAGACTGAATCACAGGGATGTTCTCCACCTTCTGTTTGTGCTCCTGGGAGTGCAAGTGCTCTAAAAAGTCCTCGGAGGTCTTGAAGTGTTTCTTGCAAACGACGCAGAAGGAGATGTCGATTCTACTGGCAAGCTGAGGAGGAACAGCGAGGGTCAGTGTGTTTTCATTGGACCAATCCAAAAAGCTGAGAAGCATTTTAAAAACCGTAACGTTTTCTTGAACCCTACCTTGTGCTCCTGCGAGCGATGGTGCTCCTCGATGCTACAAGTGAAGCGTGTGTGACACGTGGCACACCAGTGCTTTGAGTCTTTTTTCTCTCTGCACATAACAAAACAAAACACAGATGTTACAGAAAAATTGTTAAAGTACTGGATGTAAATGACTCTTAGCTGCTACCATATCAAGTTTTAACCCAGTGTTGGCGAAAACTAAGTTCTAACCATTGTATTTGCTGAGTAAGGTTGGGCAATATTGGCAAAAAAATGTATCATGATTAATTGTGATGTTTAGCCGAAAACTATTAATATGATGATTAATCCCCTGCACCCCAGTATGACCTAGTCACATGACCGATTTCAATCGCTCTAATGGGAAATATATGCTCTCTAAAAATCTATTACATCTTGTGTCAAAAGTACAGACTTAAGCTATACACCAGTTTTTAGATTGTGTTGATAGACCAAGTAAAACCAGAGTTATGATAAAAGTTGTGGCACTTTTTTTAAAAAATGATGTTCATATTTGAGCTGGAGGCAGCAAAAGACGAGCAGATTCATGAAAAAAAAAAAAACACTACAAACCAACATCTAGTTTCATCCCCACCCTGCCGAACTGACATAAAACCACCAAACTCCTTTCTGACTGAAATTATTTGACAAGTGCCAAAAAATCTACAGGAAGAAAAAAATTAAAAAACACAAAAGTTGAATGAAGTTCAGCGGCGATAGAGAGACGGCGAGGTCAGGAATGAGTAATGAGAAGTGTAGTTAATATTCCACATGGTACTATTTTGCCCAACCCTATTGCTAAGGTTAGTCATCTGTGTCCCAAGTTATATTTATGTATTCAAAACTCACCCATCTTTATTTGCTCCCTGAAGAGACTCCTGAACTCGAGGCAGCAGGCTAACCAGGCAGGCGTTGCTCATGTGTTGGATTTCCATCATCCTCTGCTGGTGGGAAATGCTGTTCATGTGACTCCTGAAGTTCTGCATAAAACACACATTTTGAGACAAAAACACAGCTTTAAAAAAATCCTTCCACTACACTAAAGCATCGCCTGCAGGTTTGCATGCATGCTCAGCTTACCTGCTGGTTGTAGCAGGTGATGCTGCAGAGGTAGCAATAGAACTTGTTGGAGCTCTCCGCTACAGATTCCTCCTCTTCGACCTGGTTCTCTGGTGAAGCTGCCGAGGGATCGTTGTCTTGCAAAGCCTCCTCTGCTGGGAAATCTTCCATCTGCTCGTCTTCGTTCAGCATGCATGAGGGAGACGGGGTCGACAAACAGCTGTAACCCTGTAGAGATGAACAGCAAATCAGTGCTGTGTGTCATCTATAATAGTTTAGAGATTTTTTTTGTGTGGCGCGCAAAAATTAGCTTTAAGTTGTAGATTTACATGATTTTGTGCTTTCCTCACCTGGTCAGCAGTAAGCTCCTCCAGTGCCTTGTCATCATCTAATCTCCCATCCGGATCTTCATCCTCCGGAACGCTGCAGCCTAGATTAACAGACCCTATTCATATGATTGAAATAACCCCAGTTGGTGCCTAATTTGATATAATATCATTATCATTTATTAGATGTGGGTGTTTTTTTTTACCTTCAGGCTGAGCATCCATTACATCACTGTTATAATCTGTAGTCACAGCCTCATCCACACACTCATCTTTAAGTTCCTCTGACCTGAGATAAAAATGTTAAGAGGCTTTCATCACACAGAAACCACTGCAAAAAGGAAAAAAAATCCCCTGCCTCTTTTATTATAAACTACTCAGTTTCTTTAGAGACGGCTGCACAATGAAGCTTTCCTAATCAACATCAGGTTTGAATAACAGCAGCTACAGATGATGAAATAATAAAAGTTACCTTGGTGATATGGAAATGAATTGGTCTCGCATGGAAGAGGCCACTGTGGTAAATTTGAAACTACAAGCAACGAACTAAACATTCACAAAAGAAAAACGAGTAGCTAATTGAGTGCAACGTGTGCCTCTTTGGCTGCCTTATTATTTTCTGTGTTGCCTCAGGTAACAAAAAATAAAATAACAAAAAATACACACGTTCAAGACAACAAAAGGTTTTAGATTTGCTCAACGTGTCTCAGATAATGAGAATGTTCTGCACCACTGCGCACAAGGTTTGTTTTATTTTTTAAATGGAACTTAAACATGTTGGTTTTTTTTGTTTTAAACTGAGCACACGGTTTTCTCTCAAGTTAGCATAAACAACAAAAGAACGGTTCAAAATGTTAAGTGGTCATAAAACAGGCAGAAATAAAACATCCGATATGTAGTTTAGCAGTTTTATGCTGATTTGGACTAATAATGCAACAATATTTATTGTATATGTCATGGAGATAAAATGACTGCACATAAAATAAAGCAGCACGACTAAAAGCATAAAAATAACTGTTTGCCCACCCTTCTGTTCTCTGCCGCTTTGCTGAAGGTTCTTCAAGCTGCTCCTCTGAGATCTCTCCTTCATCCACTCCTCCTACAGTACTATCTGTGGGAAGCAAATATAAACAAAAAGAAATGCACCATTTTTAGTACCTACAACTGCACGCACATCTGCGTTTCCATCTGTCAGCATGTTCCAGTGCTGGTTTATTTCTCACATTACCTGTTTGAGACTTATCGGGATCTTCACTGCTGCTTTGAGCTGCTGCTGGTTGGTCGTCTGTGGTTCCTGCTGCCATCTGCTCGCCGTCTCTCTTCCTGTCTGTCTGACGAGCCGCAGCGTCCTGCGCACAGAGGCAGATGTCAAGAATCCAAATTAAACTTTCATAAACTCAGGTTTTCCTTGAGGTTGGTTTAAACAGTAACAAAGATATAATTTGCCAGGAAGCAAAACTTTTTTTAGAAACCAAAATGACAAATTTAATAAATACTTTGAACAATTTGAACAGTAAACATTTACTTTAACTGTAAAACAAAGACAGTAAAAGTACTGTACCCTGTTTAGTTTCTATATATTTTTATAAATATATTGCCACACAAACTGCACCCTTTTATTAACGCTGCAAAGCATACATACTGAAATTCAACTGTACATCAGCCAAACCGAAAACCTTTAAAAATATTAATCATTATAAAGAGTCTGATGTTATTACTGTGGTAGAGACAGAGGTAGACGTAGATGCTGCGGCCGTGGTGTTGTTGTAGAAGCGAGCATGGTGGTGGAAAGGCCGTGCACCAGGGAAACCCATCATGGGGGACTTCATGGCCATCCCCATTGGAACTGGCCCGAGCAGGGAGGACCTGGTCCCTGCGGTGAAGAACTGTCGGAACTGTTGGCCACCCATCCCAAAGCCCCTCATGCTGCCTGGATGAGAGTAAACAAATTATTGAGCACTTATTTGTGTAGGTTTTTAAAATTACAGCAATTGCATTTTTTTTTTTACCTTGCATACCCTGCATCTGCTGCATCAGTAGAGCACCCTGCAGCATCGGATTGGGGGCAATGATGGTTGTCTGGGTCGCCTGACACAGGTTGACCATCCGAGGAGGAGGGGCTGACTGAGGAGGGACAGGAATGGTACTGGACAACAAAAAAACAGAAGATAACCATGTAGGGTTTAAAAAGAATAATCTACAGTAAAAAAGTATTCTTCTTTCCTTCAGACTAGGAGAGTTTGCTTTGAACAAATATATATTGGTATGTACACTAAAGGTTAAGTGGAAAACAAACAAACAAAAAAAAAATTTGACGCACATAAAATCTGTTTAAATCTAAAAACAAAATGCTAATTCAATCGCTTCTCAACTGCTGCTTATGTTTACACATTTCCTTTCTTCCTCCAGCTAACCGTGTCATGTTATTTCAACTCACTGCTCAGCTCTAATCTGGACCAGTCAAGTCTTTACCAGAAAGTATCTCCTTAAGTTTGCATCATTTTGAGTAACAGATTCTTTATAACACATAATTACAAAGTGTCACTCAATGTGCATAACAAACCAAGTTCACACAGTGGTAAGGACATTTGCTGAATAGAACATGTCTAGAATATGTATATGTGTAATGATAAAGGGAATATTAAAAATAGAAATAGCTATATTCAACAAAGTAGAAAAAGGATTATTGATCGTCAAAATTAGCAGGAAAAAAAAAGATTATTTAATATGTCTAGGTTAATAAAAGAAAGTAAGGTAAAGTCTTATTAGATATAACACATATCTAATACAAATAAAAGGCAACAATTGATTCTACAAATGTAAGTTTAGCAGGTGATGCAGCTCAGCCCCCACCAGTTAGCAAGTTTCATCCACAGCAGGCCTCTGACCAATCCCCGGTGTCGCGTTAGCAGGCTTACCGCGGTGTTTGGTGGTGATGGGGGACATGGTGCGCCGGAGGCGGCTGCGGTGGAGGAGGCGGCGGAGGCTGCTGCTGGAAAAGTTGCTGTAACTGTCGGAGGTGCTGGTGAAACTGGTGCTGCTGCTGCTGCTGTTGTTGATGGATGTGTGGGTTAAACATCACGGACTGCGATAGTCTCCGATAGTTTACACAGAAGTGTCCCCGTCCGGTGCCGAGGGCTGACGCCTACAGAATGAGAAACCTGAACCGGAGAATGGAAATGAAACCCTTGCTTTTTTAGTCCTGCGGTCGTTTTTAAACACATTTAATAACACTGCGCAGTCCTGAGACAACAGGTCGCTCTCGTATTTCATGAAAACTAGCCTCTGTTAGCACATATTATTAACGAATAACCATTTACGTCAATGTGGTTCCCTGCAAACTTTAAACAGAAAACACCCTAACTAGCTAACTAGATACTGACCAGAATATTATCCCAAACTAAGACGTTTCGTGTCTAATTTATGATTAATAAAGAACTATGACACCTGCTAATTGCTAATGTTACATTATCCAGCAGTTACTGAGCACAACAGCTTAGCTTAGCATTATTAGCATCGAGCTATTTCAGAGATAAGCTCAAGATAATCTTTGATTTTACCTTTGGTTCCTTTAGTTTTGACAAAGTACCTCTCAAATGAAAATGAGCAAGGCTTGTTAATTATCCAACAAAAGTTATCGAGTCATTGTACTGAGTTAACTATTCGCTGTCAAGACTGGAGATGCATGAAACCCAAGCCAGACAGACAGGCCAAACACTGGTATAAAATTAAAGGACAATATCGCCACCTAGTGGTTGTCTACAGGACTGATTATTTTTATTTTCATTTTTTTCAAGGAAATGGCGCATTATTTCTAGTTCTTTTTCTATCAGAATTATATAAAGTATTTACAAAAATAACTAACTAAAAGTAAAAATACTTTAACAGAAAATGACTTTGGTAAAAAAATAATTTCACCAAGTTAAAATAAAAGTGCTTTTGCACACACTAAGAAATTAAGAAAATTTAATTAACCAAACTAGTTTCACTGGTTAGGTTAATTCAGCAATTTACACATTTTCTTTTAAAGAAAATATGTTAGTTGCTTTACATTTACTCAACAAGGCTTAGTGGAACCAGTTGACTTTAGTTGACTTTAGTTAAATAAATTCAACACTTTTTAGCATGCATAAAACCACTCCTTTCATGATGAGTTCAGTCATATTTAAATTTGTAACATGTGCCTAGGTGTTAAATTGTAAAGCAAAGAGGTAAAAGTATCATATTTAAGTTTTGAATGAAACAAATTCAAAGCAAAAGCTATAATAAAAAATACTTGGTAAAATTGAAAATCCTCAAAAAATACTTACGTACAGCAGTAAATGTACTTATTTACATAACACCTCTGCTTTTCAGGTTGTTGAAATTAAATATTACATATAACATTATGTTAATTATTTTATTAAAAGTAATACATTGTCACAAAAATTGAAAGAAGACAAAATTGTGTGATATCAGGGAATACAAAATTCATAATTGTATAATGCATGAATAATCATTGTTGATTGATTTGTTGCCTGGCTTGGCAGTAAGAAATTTTTATTTACAAAAGTGCTGGTTTGAAAACTTTAATTTTATTGATCTGGAGTGATGTCATCAGGATTTCCAGCCCTTACATTAAAATAAGGGAACCCCCAAACTTCACAGTGATGTGTTGTGATTTACTCTCCAATTTGAAAACTATGTATCATTTTCCTTCTAGTTTACAATTATGCGCTACTTTTTGTTAGTTTATCATATAAAATCTTAGTAAAAGTCTTTGAAGTTTGTGGCTGTTACGCCATAAAATGCAGAAAAATCCAAAGGAGACTTTGCGAGGCGCTGTTTATTATGTGTTTATTGTAAAACAGCACCACCACGCGGTGAGCTTAGGATACTGCAGGGATCTCCTGAGACAATACAAGAGATCATCCCCTTCCTCCTCCTCCCCCTGCTGTGCTTGTAGAGGAGTGTCTCCGTGAGGGGAGCCGAGGCAGCGCTGTCAATGAGGAAGAAAACCTAGAAGTACATCAAATATATTTTTAAAAAAGCTCCCTCTAACCGCGAGGGTGGCGAGCAGGAGGACCAATAAATAAACCAGACCAGGAGGACCAGTCCTTCCTCTTCTCGCACCGCAAAGATGGGGAATCGGGGAATGGAGGACTTGATTCCTCTGGTGAACCGCATGCAGGATGCCTTCTCGGCCATCGGACAAAACGCCAACCTGGACCTGCCTCAGATCGCCGTGGTGGGCGGCCAGAGCGCCGGGAAGAGCTCGGTTCTGGAGAACTTCGTCGGGAAGTGAGTAGCTTTACCAATAGCTGCAGTCAGCATGGATGATGATGATGATGATGATGATGATGGCCCACTCCGCATCCCCCTGGCCCCTTCTTCTGTAGGCAGGTTCAGAGTTCTCATCCAGGCTTTGACCCGGTCCACATCTCCTTCCACTTGTTCAGTTTATCTGCAGTTTTGTTTGTTTTCATTGTCAGCCAGCAACTCAGCCGAGCAGATTATTTGGTAAGGCCTACATAAATCCCCACTGAACTTCATCTGTTTACTTCTTCGTGATGCATTCACGGACCAGAAAAATGCACCTAAATCCAAAATTTACACTTAATAAACCTCAAGATTTAATTTAATGACACACTTGTGCTTTGGAAAATTGAATGTTTTTAAAATTTGTTGAGTTTTTTTTATTTATTTTTTTATTTATTTTTAGAAACTGATGTTTGCTGACTGGTTTCAGTTTTTTATTTGTGTCTGCTGAAAACAGAACCAAAGCAAGCGAAGGAGAACAAATCTGCTGCAGTCCCTGATGACCTTGCAGAGACGAGGGGGGAAAACACAGAGTCCACCTGAGCTTTGAGCCCTCTCAGCTCAGCTGAGCTCACCCATCTGTCTGTCAGTGTTTATAGGCTGGGGGTGAAGCCTGCAGTGCTGCGTTCACTGCACCACCCGTGCTGCGTTCACTGCACCATCAGTGCTGCAGCATGTTTATCAAGACTTGTTTACACTCGATCAGACAAGAAGACTTTTCTTGCTTGCCACTTCATCAGATATTTATGCATTTTAAATATAATCGTTCTGAGGTTGCATTTTTTGAATTTTAACGATAAAATAGTTGTTTTGTGTGTATGCTTTTGTGTTTAGTCGGACAAATTTGAATGAAAGTTTCAGGAAGTAATCATTGGATTCAAAATTCAAAATGCATTCCCCAAAACCTTCACCATATTTGATAAAATAATTTATTCTATGCAGCTCTCCTAAGAGCCTCTGTTAAATATGATTTTGCCTTTATAAGCGATTTAAAACCCACCTTCTTTGTCCTCATTATGGATGGTGTCATCAACCTTTCAAAACTGTGCTTTAGTGCCTGAGGGACTGAGCCTTCAGGAGAGATTTAAAGCTTCTTACCATGGCAGGTTATGTTGACATGTCAGCCAGATGATTTGTCTGCAGCTTGAACTTCCATGTTCAACAAAATGCTGGTTTTGCCTCCTGCAGTGTTTGTTTGAGCTGAGGTGCTGTTTTAGTGCAGCTGCAGTGATGCTGCTGCTCCTCCTGCTCTTTCAGCACCCAAACACACCTATGCAAAGGTGCAAAGACAATTCTTTGCATAACCCAGCATAAACCCACAGCACACAGACAGCCTGCTTATTAAACAAAAATCTAACAATAACACAGTCCTTTCATTTGTTTTTAATTTAATTACAATTTTTTTTCTCCAATATTAAAATTTTATTGTTGGTGGATCAAATAAATGGAGAAATGGAGACAAATGGTTTTTAAAACTAAAAACTATCACTGAAAGATGTTTGGTTATTTTGATAATTGAATACATCTGATTGGATGCTGTGTGTCAGGCAGGTCATTTGTTGTATTAATAGCATGGGGTAGCTTTATGGTTTGCAGTTTTTATTTTTATGTTACAATTTTTTCAGGGTTTTTGCAGAAAACAGCTGTTTTCACTGACAGCGTGTTTTCAAGGTTTTCCTCATTGGTTTACACAAATTTAAACGTTAAAAAAAGAGAGAATACTAATCAGAGAACAATTGCTGTTTGATTATAGTTTTATCAACCAGTTAGTATTTTAGATTCTCTTAAGTCTAATTATCACAGACAAAGCAGTTTTTTTGGGGAGCAGCAGCTGAGAGAAGCCTGTTCAGTAGTTTGAGTATCATCATCATCAGAGAGATTTATTCGTCTTAAAGGCAAATCAAATTTTCCGAAAGGACTTCGAATGAAAAAGTTCTGATGCATCAGAAAAAAAATAACATTAAAAAATACAAACGGTAGAATCAATTGTTCAGTTTATTGATTCATTTAATGCACTGTTTGCCACAATAAAGCTCAGTTTGATTTTTCAGCACCATGGACAGCTTCTCTATAACATCATCAGCTCAAACTGGAACTGATCCTCTCAAAAAGGATGAGATTTATTTTCCTCACAGAACTATTTATGCACCGAGATACTCTCTCCAAGAATATTTAAAGGCACGAAGAGCCAGATTTGTAACTTTTATTGTCAGTGAATAGAGTAAGAAGATGCTGTAAAAGCATCTCCTGGCTGCCATCACTTATCCAACCCCCAATACTTTTACTTCTTTACTTTAAAGTTTAACACTTAGTTACTTGTTATAAATTAAATCTGTCTGAACTCATCATGAA
>JARVGW010000278.1:10018915-10043477 GCA_031762495.1 Anablepsoides rubrolineatus | reverse complement strand
ACATTACAGCAGATCACAAGTACAACTTCTGAATGTATATGTGAAATTTAAATCAAAGTAAGTAATCAACACAGCTACCGTAATCAGCCTCAGACAACACTTAAAAACAATTACAACTCAGTTTTATGGCTATTTGGCTAATTTTAACATATCCTGCATAATCTTTCATTATCACATGAGATTGTGCTTAACATTAATTACAAGGTTGGCTCAAAATAGCTATAATTCCATGCCACATCAGCACAAAATACTTGTGGTTTTAAACTTTGCCATGAAAGGTGGAGGGTGATATGGGAAGAATCAACAAGTGGGACACAATCGTGAAGTGGAATGACATTTATTGGATATTTTAAACTTTTTAACAGATCAAAAACTGAAACGTGGGGCTTTCAAAATCATTCAGCCCCTTAACTTTCAGTGCAGCAAACTCACTCCAGAAGTTCAGTGAGGATCTCTGAATGATCCAAAGTTGTCCTTAATGACTGATGATGATAAATAGAATTCACCTGTGTGTAATCAAGTCTCCTTATAATTGCACCTGCTCTGTGATAGTCTCAGGGTTCTGTTTAAAGTGCAGAGAGCATCATGAAGACCAAGGAACACACCAGGCAGGTCAGAGATACTGTTGTGGAGAAGTTTAAAGCCGAATTTGGATACAAAAAAGGTTTCTCAAGCTTTATACGTCTCAAGGAGCACTGTGCAAGCGATCATATTGAAATGGACGGAGTATCAGACCACACTGCAACTCTACCAAGACCCGGCCGTCCCTCTAAACTGTCGTCTTGAACAAAGAGAAGATTGATCAAAGCAGGGGTGTCAAACTCATTTTCACCGAGGGCCACATGACCGTTATGTTACAGTTTGAGGGCCAGTTGTAATGAACTCTGACGTTTCATGTTTAACTTTGATTAAACAGTGTTTCAACATGTCCTATTTTAAACACTGAAAAGAACTAAGTGTATGACTGACTAAATCTGAAATAAATACAGAAATATTATTAAAAGTAACACTAATAAAGTTTTACTCACGGATGAGTTTCTAGCTAATATGCATTATGGCAGATTTAGTTTATGGTTGATGCTGACTTTCAAGCAGCTTATTTTCAGACATTAATACTGAGCTATCCAACTAAACTGCTCAGTTACTTAAAGCCAACAGCTCAGGGGTATGACAATTATCTTTCACCTTTTAAATTTATTTTGTTGCATTTAATGATAAATTTAAAGTTTACCATTGATATAAAAAACAATTTTCATGTCAAGTAAAAAAAATATATTTTTTTGGCGGGACACACGGGAGTCACCCACGGGCCACATCTAGCCCACGGGCCTTGTATTTGACACGTGGATCAAAGAGATTCAGCGAAGAAGCCCATCACTCTGGATGAACTGCAGAGATCTACAGCTGAGGTGGGAGAGTCTGTCCATAGGACAACATTCAGCATTCAACATCCATTATTTTGTGATAAAGACATAATATGTTGTTATCACAAGAAATCCATGGAAAACAAAATTCTCAGCGGAAAATGTCTGCTCTCGGCTTCCGTATTGCTGCGCAATTATTCGGACATTCAATTTTTGAGCACTTTCTAACAAATCAGTCCAAAATCTTGCAAGCCTGCTAAAAACAAACACACTCAGGAACACTTCCACATAATCTGTACGTGAAGAGCAGAAAAACAAGTAGAGCCATGTTTTGAAACGGCTCTGTGTGGGCTGCAGTGCACTGTCTCTGCCTCCTCACACACAGGAGACATGGATGCAGAGACGGGGGTTTAATTACAGTGGAAAATTCATTTTAAAAAATGTGAAAATAAAGGTCAAACTCACAAAAGAAAGGCAGATGAAGCACATTCTTTATTCAGCAGCTGCAGGGTCATATGATGAGTGAATGTAACAAGCATTAAACAAACTTAAAGTGAAAGGAAATAAAAAGCAAGGGAGAAGGAAGAGTCCATGTTTTCTCCTCTCTCATGAGCAACTGTAAGACATCCTTCACCCTCTTGTAAATTAAGATTCATTTTACAAGTCTTTTAAGTCTCTGTCTTGACACATTTGTCTTTGGTTGTTTGTCTTTTGCTGCTTTCAGCAAAGAGAAGACAAAATCAAACTGCAACATACTCTAAGTGCTACTCATTGTGTGAAATCTCTATGTAAAACTTTAGCACTAACTTTTCAAGTCAGCCTGGTTTGTCTGTTAGCAAAATATCTCATGAACTATCAAATGATTTTCAATGCCATGCACTTTCCGAAAGTTATCATTGGATGCACATTTGATCAACTTTTGAAGTCAACACAGTTCAATATGTTTGTCAACATCATCCAACACAGAAATGGTCATAACTCAATCAGTTGCACTGAGAGTGACATATTACTATATTGCACAAGACTGCACATAAGGTTATTTTCAATGTTTGACCAAACTGGCTACAACTCTAACATTTCACATCTTGAAATGTTGAATTTAAGACCCCTGAGACATCAACATATACAATAACTCTCTAACTAACTCTAGTCTTGTCTTTTATTTGATTTGCTATTTTTGATCAACATATCTTTTTCTAAACCTCTGATTCATTTTCTGCCTGGAAATGAGTCTGTGTGTTGTGTTTGTTATAGCTTCTGCACAAAAGGTGAATTTGGTTTTTGGTCTTGTGTAGATGTGGGTGGAAAAGACTCAGCACAAAACAAAAACCAGCTTTTATAGATTTCACTGAAAGAAAAAAAAAAACAATGGGCCAGTGAGCCTGCTTTTAGTACACAGATGGATTTGAGGGGTGCAAACAGCCTACTCACCAGGAAAGAAATGTTGCCGGTTTAGGTTTCCAGAAATACACTGTATATTTTCTCAATCAGACCTGTATAATGTACACATTCTTCAGGAAAGCGAACACAGAGTCTCTTCTATCATCACACAGGACTGGCTTTTCAATCCAATTTGTTTTCTATTTACTAAGATATTTTAGACTAACTATATTGTAGTGGCTTTGATGAATACTTTAACCGAGTAGTTGACTAAATATCGGGACTATATAAATGAAAACTACATATTATTACTATATATTGTTAATTACAATTACAGTTTATTTGTTTATGGTTTGTTTGGTATTTTTTCTAGAGTTGTCCCAATAATATTTTCTTTTCAAGCCACGTTCAAGTATCTTAGTTTGGGTAATTGTCATTGCCAACAGTACCAAGTTGGTGGTAGCACTTAAAGAGTTTGCAATGATTTTAGAAACACGTTTCTTTTATTAAGCACACAAGAGAATATAGGCAGAGGTTTGAAAACATAACAGAGCTATTCAAAAGTACCTGGCAATGTGAGGTAATGAGATTTTTATGTTTTTAAGACTTTAAGAAACTTGCAGAATTATTCATCTTTGTAAATCTTGTTCACAAACGCATCATGGGAAATGAATGCAAACTGGTAAAGGCTCAGCAAAGGTGTTAAAAATAATCAAATCATTTTGTGATGTCAGCTGGTGATGATGAATGATAACCAAAAACTGTAACCTTGTGTGGCATGGTGGCTTAGTTGGTAGAGCTGAGGCCTCTCAGCAAGAAGGTCGCCGGTTCAAATCCCGGCCCGGTGACCTTTCTGGGTAGAGTCTGCATGTTCTCTCCGTGCATGTGTGGGTTCTCCCCGGGTACTCCGGCTTCCTCCCACACACCAAAAACATGACTCTTAGGTTAATCGATAACTTTAAATCGTCCATATGTGTGAGAGAGTGAATGGTTGTTTGTCTCTATGTGTGGCCCTGTGATGGACTTGCGACCTGTCCAGGGTGTACCCCAACCCTCGCACTGTGACTGCTGAATATGGGCACCAGTGAGCCACGTGACCCTGAAAGGAATAAGAGTGTACAGAAAATGGATGGATGTAACCCTGTGTTTGTCTCCGTGTCAGGGAGGTACAACAATGAAACTGGAAAAAATAAAACCTCCAACATGAACTCTTATGGCTTGGAGGTGTTGCGTCATGGCAAAATTTGAAGCCTCCTGGGCCCCTGTCTCTATTATAACAGCCTCCTAATGAGGTTCCATTTATAGACTGTCATTTATATGATGTCAGTGCTCAGGTTAACACACACACACACATATATACACACACATGTCTAATGTTTCGGTCTCTGGGGCATGTATTCCTTGAAACATTGTCATTCTGATGACTTATGCTAGGTCTGTTTCTTTACTTGACCCAGATGTAAACTGTAACATTTACATAACTGCTTTTGCTGCTTTTATCTGAGCAGAACCTTAAACTTGGGGGCTGATGAGAGGTTTTACAGTGACATATCATAATTATGCTATAACTTCAAATTTTATAACTATTCAAATGTATTCAAATGACAATATAAGACAAAAAATTCTACAGCCAATATTCAAACTTTGTTACCTAAAATTAAAATAAAAAATATCATCCATCCATCCATCCATCCATTTTCTGTACACGTTTATTCCTTTCAGGGTCACGTGGGTCACTGGTGCCCATATCCAGCAGTCACAGTGCGAGGGGCGGGGTACACCCTGGACAGGTCACAAGTCCATCACAGTAAAAAAATATCAATTTTTTAAAAGTTTTACAGTTTTTCACTATTGCGAAAACACAAAACCCAGTTCTCCAAACCAAATGACTAGTTCCCTAAACGTACTGTATTTAATCAATTTAGCCACATTAAGACACAATTCACAAAACATCTTACATTAAAGCTCATGTGATGCAAAATGCTAGAACACAGTTGGCAGTATATATACATATATATACAATCATTCATTTATTTTTATTTTCTTGTAATGACTCTCTTGAGCTCAACTCTGTAACACCTATAAGTGCTTTTTTATAATTCAGCTGCTGATACTTTGATGTTGTACTCTTTATTCCAAAGAGCATCCTCCTGCAAAATCTTGCAGCCTTTGCAGATTTACAGCCTTACCTAACAACAGCAGAGTTCCTTGTGGTTTACTTCACAAAGTGGCAGGGCTTAACAGAACCCTCAGCAGAGCAGCTTTATGTGAGTCCAGGGGCCAGTAACATCAATTCAAAGGCTGCACAGAAGAGTTTATGACTACACACATAAAAGAAGCCATGTGCTATATTGAGAAGTCTGATAATAAGCTGTCCAGAAGGTGTTATCATCGGGCACTGAGGTGAGGACTGAAGAAACAGTGGCTGAGTCACGCATGATTAAAAAAAATCCACCGAAGAGACACCATCTTTTCTATGAAGAGACTCAAAAAGAAAGAGTGTGTGAGTATAGAACAGAAGATCTAAGACATCAGAACAATGTCCTGCCGTGAACAAGAATAGAATTACATTTTATGTGCAGCATAAAGATTATTGTGGTCTTTAAAAACAACCCAAGTTTTCATGCTAAACTATTATTGCATCATTCTGGCCAGACATCATCCTTATTCCACTCCGATAAGTGTAAAGAAACAGTGAGAAAAAAAAATACAACCACAATTCTGACAAAGTCTGGACACTGTGTGAATTGTAAATAATACAAAATGTGATTAATTGAAAATCTCATAAACCCACATCTTATTCACACTGAAACACAGTAAACCTATTACAGTTTTTCTCAATTGTTTACATACATTGTCTGATACTTGAGACAAATTAACCACAACATGTAACTTAAGCACCAACACCCTTAACCAGTTCTGCTAAAATGCAAACAGCTCCTGCTTTACACTCAAATAACCACAACTTGGTCAATTTTGATCAGATTTTCAAATTGATTTTTTTGTTGTTGTAAAGGTGAGACATGTTATAAAATGACATACTAATAATGGATATTCATATTATAATTACGTTATTTTGATTGGCAAAGTACTATCAATATATACACAGAATACATTTAGATTACTTTTACAGGTATTTACAAATAAAAATATAGATCAAAATTATACACAAGTCTATAAAAAATAGTACAAAATAGTACTAGCAGTGATAATTAATATGAAAGAACCCTGTTTTATATTCTTTATATTTTTTCCCCTATATATATATATATATATATATATATATAGGGGCCCCAAACTCCTGATGACCCCAGGAAGATCAATGAAGATTTGTGCAAGCATGTCTAGAACATGCATTTTACGTACAAATGTTCAATTCAACGACACAACAAATTGCAATTAAAAAAAAATCATCAGTTCCCATTTAACCACATCCTATCAGACAAACCTTTAATGTGCTGTTAACATGCATCCTTGTGTTGAAAGGAGGCCATCTGTGCTATTTGTGAAACTCTGTCACCATCTGCGATTTTCTGGCACCTATCTTCCTTTCCCTGCAGATGGAAAATTCTTTTTGTTTTTGTTCATACTTTGGGTGCTTTGTAATCGCAAGCCGCTTTAACTTGGCCAGACCTCTGCCTTTGATTGCTATTAAGTTAAGACAGATGGTGCGCTCAGGTCATTGTCACTTCTTCGGTGCCATAATGTTTTTCTTTCAGTTTGCTTTCGTAAAACTTGTAATGAACTATGGCATATGTCACACAAAACTTCAGATCTTTATGTATTTGCCTCAATTTTGTTGAAATATGACTTGCAAACATGTTTTCTCGACACAACCAAGTAAAGAATAATAACTCTGGATCAACATATATGTTTGGACAGTGGGGTTATTTTTTTTACTTTTACTGTTACTAATGAAGAGTCATTCTGTTCTGAACATTAGTGATGTCACTACACTCAAACTACCTGTGGAGCTTCAAATCTCATCTACACCCCTGCACAATCATCCTACATAAACAAGTGTGGATCAGTTCTGGTGTCAAACTGGCACTGCTGGCATGGCAAGTGATTAGTAAACTGGGTGTGGGTCAGATCTGGCAACTCTGGCACTGTTGTTCAGATGGCATTCCACAACTGGCCTCGTTAGATGGACCACTTCTGGTTAACTATATCTACCAAAGGGCCATCATTCTCTGCGATATCTGGGCTGAGTATTGGTGCATTGTGTGGGCCAGAACCGGGCCACACAATGCCTTTTTAAATGTATTGGAAAATTAGTGTTAGAACATAGAGCAACAATGTAAAAGATGTGTAAATAAAATTGAGTCAAAACTGAACTGACAAGCTAATGACTTGGCAAGGTGGGTCTCCACCATGTTTAAACACCTCTAATCTCAAAACTAATTAACTTGTCAATTCAATCAACTTTAAACTTTATTTCTCCAAACGGAGGTTGTTTAAGCAGTTTCTACAACA
This sequence comes from Anablepsoides rubrolineatus, assembly GCA_031762495.1. Taxonomy (NCBI): domain Eukaryota; kingdom Metazoa; phylum Chordata; class Actinopteri; order Cyprinodontiformes; family Rivulidae; genus Anablepsoides; species Anablepsoides rubrolineatus. Next base: position 10,036,257 of record JARVGW010000278.1, on the reverse strand, counting down.
GGTAAGATATTGTTTCTGAACTGTGTCTTGTACGGCCCTGTCACATTAGACAACTTGTGCCAACTTATGAAATCTTTTTTACGTCTAAATTGCTGATAAAAATTATATGTTTAATCAATTTGTTTGACTTACATTATGTGCACGTTGAAAATAATCTTCCTGTTAATTTTTAAATTCCATCTTCAATGAAGATGTCTTTAAAATGTTTATAAGTTGGCTTAAGTTAGTGTGACAGGGCCTTAAGGGACAAAAATGTCTTTGTCTTTGAAAATAGTTCTGGAAGAGAGCTGTGAAAGTGACACTGACACTAAAACAAGAGGAAAGTCTCAGATAAAGGACAGAACTGGCTGACCTGCTTTATATTTTTGAACTCATACCCAGGTGTTGATTCTCACTCATTTAGGTCAAGGTAACAAGACTTTCATTCTCAGTTCTTGGGAGACAACAGGAACATCAATACAGAAACTCCAGTTGTTTTCAGGCAATTAAAGCCATTTAGCAGATGAGTGCTAGAACGTATTTCAGTTAAGTATCAAATATTATATAAAAATATTGAGTTATATTCTTGTAAGACGGTTTTTGCAATTTGAACATAGCACATGAGTTTATCTATAAAACTGATCTGGGGGTCAACACAACCTGATACTCAGCTAAATCTTAAGGTTTTTTTTAGAAAACAGTGTTCCCAAGCCTAGACAACTACCTCCTATGTGGGAGGAATCCATGCAGACATCCTTACCTGATGTTTGTGTTAAAAGCTAAATATGTGTAGTTAATTATACATCTCAAAATGTCACTTGACGTCTGATTAAAGTGCACTATTTTTTGCAAAAATCGACTTTGTGTAGGGAAATGTATCAACACATTTGGATTTCAGCTCCTGGATGGTAATCACAGGCTGTGGCTTTGATTCTGTAGTGACCAAACATAAAAACAACAATCAGGTACAGAAACTGGATTACTATAATTAGGATTGGAAAAGGGCACTACTGTAATCAGATATATTCTTGGACCACAGAGGTTTACAGCACAACCACTGTGTGTTTTATTCTTAGCATCGTCCTCAACCTCTCTTGACTCGTCAGGTTTGAAGAAAGTAGGATGTTTAGTCATTTCATTGTCTAACCAGGTGCTTCAAACAGTGGTGATTTAATCAATTATGAGCTTCTTTCTTGTGTGTTGTGCTGCTTGCTGCTATGGTTTGCAACCAGGTATAAAGCGAAAACAGCCAGCAGCCTCTGATTAGCTGCGTGATGTTTGAAAAAAAAACAAAAAAAAAACATGAGGAAAATGTTTTAAAAATAGATAAACACTACTTATTGTGCAATCAGAGCACAACAAGTTGAACATTATTCTCAGAGATTTATACATAGCAGCAATTTGTTTTTTACCCCTAACATGCATGAGTCATTAAATCAGATTTAGACATGTGATATGGAAAGTTGATATAATGATTGCAGTCAAAACAAAGAGCCATTGTGATAACACATTCGAGTTGGAAGGAGCATCAAAGCCTATGAATTGATTGCATGAGGGTTTTAATGGAATCATCGTGGCTGCCTCTATTCTGAACATGCAAATTTAATAACACTCATCAAGGATTATCAAAATGTCCATGTAATTACTCGGCATGCCTAATAAATGACACTACCGTGAAATTCATGTTGATCCTCTAATGTGACTTTGAAGCTGTGAAAACATATTTTGAAGAAAATAAAAATCAGAAAAAATAGTTGTTTACTTCTGGTGTGATCAGCTGATTTCTTTATTATAAGCAACTCTAAGACCTTTGGTAGGTCTTTAAATAAAAACCTGCTATTATCAAAAAACGTTGGCAAACAACAGCATGGATCAATGCCTGCTTTTACTCCACTGTGGTCAGCCAGCAACTACTGTTTTCTTGGACTAACAGGAGGAACTTGGACGTGTAATCAGGGGTTGCACTCAAGTAGATCAAGTTGCTAAAATAAGGAATGGTCAGAGGCCAAATCACTGTGCTTACTGCTCACGCCTTATGAATCAAAAAGGTTTGAATCTGCTTATTTTAATATATAACACAGAGTTACAGGCTGCATCCTAGCTCCAACACTGTTTAGAATTGTGTTTTCCGTCATGCAAATGAATGCTTTCCAAAAAAGACACCCTGGAATTAGTGTTTGATATACCCCAAGCGCTTCAATCTTAGAAGACAGTCTGAAATCTCCAAAGTCAAGATGACTGTCATCCGAGACCTTTTTTTGCAGACGACTGTGGTCTCATTACAACTTTAAAAAATAAAATAAAACTTTAAATGAATTGAGAGCAAGTGATAAGAATTAGCTCATTGGTGTGTGTATTGCAACCCTTTTTATGCTATTTAACTTCATGCTATAGTCATAAGTTGAAATTGCTGGTTAAAATATAAAATGCTTGATGCAGTATGTATCAACCATTACAAAACAGATGCAACTTCAGTTATAGACTTGCATGTATATCTCGTGCTTCTTCCTGTAGCCCAGCAGAAGCACACCTTACTGTACTGTATGTAAGCTGTTGTTCTCTTTCTTCGTGCTATTTTTGACTGATTTTGGAGGACCTGATTGTGTTGGGAATTGTCACCTAATTTATGCAAGAGCTCTTGAGCTTGCTGCAAAGGTCTGGTTGCTTTTAAACTCAAGTAGGTCACTGAGGAAAAAAATAGCAGTTGTTGTCAGGCCCCCCCTCACCTGTTGGTTCTTCTGCTATTGAAAGATTTTTTTCTGAGAAAGTAAGAAAAGTAGGCTGTGAGGAGGAGGCCAGGCAAACCTTAAGCTGTGGGGGAAAAAAAGAGCATGAAGTATGTTGCTTTTATTATTACTGGGTAGTGGCAACATTTTGGTTTCTTATTATTTTTAACTTGTGATCCGATAAATGCAAAAAAACATACTCCCATGTGTATTCTAGATGCTCGTCTTAAAAAACTACTTCCTTTTTCTTCGTTGTCAAAACTAAATACTAAAATCTTAACTTACCTACATGTTTGACCTTATTGATTTCCTTGAAATCTTTCCTCATTTATGGATTTGTGATTTCAGTCAGGAAACTTGAAGCAAAGCCTACAAGATTTAACAATCTTGCCAATGACGTGTTGGTATTTTAGACCCACAACTTCCATAAAATCAGTTTTCTCAGACCTTCCGAGAGAAAAAATCCCTCAAAACCTCATGACCATCATGTGATAACAAGACAGTATACAAGCATATTTTATACCATTGAACAAACCTGTCAGCTGCAGTCTGACAGGATGAGACGAATGAGCGCTTTAAGAGGCAAAGGCAGCAGAGGGAGACATAGAGCAAAAAAGAGAGCAAGTACTGGTGCATGTTCACAAGTGAACTCACTGACCACTGCATAGAAACTCTGGCTTTTTCTTGGTTAGTTGCTGCCCTCTGCTGAACAGAAACAATAACTGCATTGGGTAACATTGTTCTGCAAAGGAAAATTGGAAAGTGTTATTCCTAGTTTAGAAACGGGTATCTACTTTTTTTAATACATTAAATTTGAAATTAGCTGAACCTATTATGCTATATATGAAACTTTAATACAATATATTTTTTTTCCACATGAGAATAACTAAGTAAAAAGAGCTGACCCCCGAACCTCTGCCAAATAAATTTAAATAAATAAATAAAAATTACATGAATTTCAGTTTTGTCATCTATAAGAACTAGTGTAAGATAATACTATCTTCCATTTTCATCATTGATTACTGTTACAGAGAAAAGCTGCTGGAGAATTATGATTACTATCATAATCAGTATTTAATGATGGGTTTCACAGTTTATTTAACACCACATTTAAAACACATACTGTACCTATATAATGCGTTTACTATAAACGCCTGACTTCAACATCTTATCTTAAATCATGACTATTTTAAAAAAGGGTAAAAAAAAAATCTGAAATTTTCTCGAGTATGATTTTAAAATCAAAATTTGTTGGCCAACAAAAACTTACTCGAACCCTTATTGATTAGCATGCAAATTTGCTTTATACATCGGCGGATTTAACGAATTTGTTGACACATTTTGTTGCAATAAGCATTGATTTTATAAGTACAGTAACATAACAATACTATACATTGTTTTGAAGTTTAAAAAATGATGCACATTAAATGTTTAGCCAGTTCAACTAATTAAAAGTTGTAAACTTGTAAAGTTAATATGTTCTGGTTGTTCAGTTTACTTAAATCTCAGTTTGTCACTTGTCATGGTGAGGTGCTTGATGATAAAAATCAAGTAGATGAGGGAAAATAATTTGGGATTTGCAGGTTCACTATGTATCAAAAACAGGTCAGTACTGCCCTTTTTAGCTAATGCAGTGTAAATGTGTATTGCTTGCTTTCAAGTGTTTCAAACGTAACTGTTAATTAATATAAAGCTATTAAATTTAGCTTTTAATGCTGTTAATGCTTCAAACGTAGCTTTTGCGCGTTTTAATAGGTCTCTGTGCAACTACATAGTTGGCCAACAATTTTCTTCTTTCTTCCCAGACTTTTTTCTTTCTTCTTCTTTTTTTCTTTTTTTTATGCGAGCTAATATTCAGGCCAGGGCTGCAATTACGGAATCTGCCCTTGTATATGGCAGACGAAATTTTCCACAGGGGGAACGGCAACAACAAACCCTTCTGTTTATGGCACGAAGAACCTTCAGATCCACTAATAAACCTCGACAAATGTATAATTCAACTCGCCATTAGCCTTTTCTAAAAATGTAACAGAGTGGCTCGTGGTGGAGGGGGGGAAACCGCTGTGGTGAATTTTTTTCTTTACCACTGGAAAATTCTCATAACTAATTCACAATTTTTATTTATTTTTTTTATTTTTTTGAGGAAGCAGTTTTGTGCAGTCACCTCTAGTCGGGGAGGAGGAAGAATTTCTGCAGCAGGAGCCTGTTTCGCATGAGCTGCATCGTGTTTGGAGGTATGTCAATTGTTTTTTTTTTTTTTTTTTCTCATTTTAAAATCGTAAATTTTTAGAAATTTGAAGTAGCGAATGTGAAGTTCCCACCTCCCGTTTTCACGATTAACGAGACCAGACAGTCTCTTCGCACTATTTGCTCACCACTACATCAGGTAAATGGCTTTTGTAGCAATAATCTGTTGATGTTATTTTTGTTTTTGAGGAGGGGTAAAAAATTTTTAGTAATAAAGTTTGTGGTGAAACTGCCGCCTAGTCGTTTGTAGTTTGCTCACACATAACGCCAGCCCGTCTAAGAAAGCGCTTTTTTTATTGCGATGGTGGTAACATGAAGGACGATGAGGGGAGGAACAATCTAAAACACAAAAACCTCCTGCAGCCATGTTTTGTGAATTTTTCCTGCAAAATTTGAGCAGAAGCTCCGGAGTTGCTTCCCCTGGCAGTTTTTATAGCGCCGACATTTTCCTCCTGCTCGTCGTTTACCGGCACCTTGTTGACGGTAAATAAAGACGAATAAACGCCACGGTGTGGTCTTGTCGAAATACGGCTCGACTTTTATTTTCATATTTTATTTTTGAAGATAGAGGATTTTAGATGCGGTCGCCATTGGCGCCACCTGTAGGCAGACATTGTTTTTGAGAAATTAGAAAATGTAACGAGTTGTGATTATTATTATTATTATTATTATTATTATTATTATTATTATTATTATTATTATTTGGTTTATGCGCATATGTTCAGAAAATAGTTTGAGTATTTGCTGGTAAAATAATGTTTGAATGCATGTTCTGGTTTCAAGGTGTATTTCAGATTTTTAAAGACCAATTTGCTTTAAATGTGTAAATCCATTAACTTAATGTGGGATTTAATTGTTTTTGGATACATCTGTACTTGGTGATTTTTCCCTCCTGGATTAAGTGGTTTTTTTTTGTTTTTACAAAATGTTACTTTGCACCTTTTGTTCATTTGAACTTCTTACTAGAGATTGAAATTCTGTAATACTGCAGAGGGGGGAAAACCAGAATTATTCAAAGTGAACTTTACAGCACTGGGAGAAAGAAATAACATGTCAGCATAATTTGAGGGCAGGAAAAACAATCACAACCAGTGCCTCTACTGTTTATATTAATCCTGCAGACGCCAAACAGTTTCCCATCTTGCGTGGCTTGCTTTTATTTTAATGTGAAAGGAAACTGCAGAGGCCATTTTTCTGTGGGTAATTTTAATGCTGACCTTCAAAATCTTTATTCATTCCATTCAAAGAGCTTGTGGAAGGAAAAAAAAGTGTGGTCGGTGTGCGAAATTCTGACCTTTTGCTTAAAAAGTCTATTCAAAATGTAGGAGTTGGAGTTTAAGTACAGAATTAAGGAGATGGCAACCAGTGTACCTAATTTATTAGAGTGCAGAATATTGTAAAAAGAAACCAAGCAATAAGTTATAAAATTGTTGGGAATAATGCTAATTGGGTTCATGGAGGTTGTATTAATTTAAATGGGCAACTTGCAAATTAACTACAGTAACTAAAAGCATAAAAACATGTAGCCAAAACACTTTGTGGTAAAGATGTTTATATATATGTACTCCACCATAGCTATGTTTAATAAAAGGAACAAAGCATTTTTTGTGTCTTGCCTTGAGGGATAGCCAAGCTATTTCTTTATTACCTGTAAGTTAAATAAAATAGTAAGAATTATAAATTTGATGCACCACAATTTTATATACTTTGAACATAAGTAACAAAATCTGTGTTTTGTTGGCAATTATTTCTTTGTTGTCTTGGCAGTAAATCATATACCTTATGAAAGCCTGTTCATTTCTGTTTTAATTGGTGCCACATTTGTAAGGAACATGCATTTGTGGGATGAGCAGTAGAGCTGAGTATGTGGGCTACGGACATGAACAATCAGCCACATCTTCTCTGCCAAACATCTTGTTTTACTGTTGCTATTGACATTTGTTTTGAGCTTCTGGTACCCACAAGTGCTGCCTATCAGGTGCCCACTATATGACTTATTGCCAAGAAGCAAAGAAATAATTGACCAAAATCAAATTTTCTTATTTTTTGTGCTAGGTTTATAAGCCCAGAAGAGGACAACAGATTTAAATTCTGGTTAGTTTTGTACCCTTTTTTGTACTGAGAATTGATGGACATAGATATCTTTACAGCAATTAGTTAAAAATAATGGGCCTGCTATGATGTGAAACCTTTTTATACATGTCCTAACACAATATTTCAGTAATGGATCTTGCAAAAAACAATCAACTAACTTTGTCACAACTGCAAGAATACACTAAAACAAAACAAGAAGCGTTTCTCAGAAAAGTCTGCCCTTTTCTCAATTTCTGCATTTAAGTTAGATAAGCAGAAATATTTTTGATTATTTGATTCTTTCTTTCTTTTTTTATTTTGCTAAGTTCATGTTTGAGTTGCTTTGTAAGTAAGTTTGTTTGTACTTTAATGAAATAGAGTTTCACTGGTTGGTATTTTTAAAGGTAGTAGTTTCGGTGAGGAGGTGAAAGTTTGTCTCCAGGCTTCAAGAAACACAAGATGGTGGTGGATTATATCACTGCCCTCTTAAAGGTTTTAAAACGTAGATGCCATCCTGATTGCCGTTGGCTTGCTACAGAGTGTTCGCTTGCTATTTTAAGTGAAAGCAGCAACTTTGAGGTCGTCTTTATTTTAGTACACAGTTACAGTTTGATTCTTGAATATGTCTGGAAAAATCATACATCTCTCTTAAGCATAGTGAAAATCTATGTTCTTTTTTTTCCGTTGTGGCATGTAGAAAATGTCTGAAAATATCTTCAGTTAAATTAGTCTCAAGGGAAAGGCTTTTCAGGGGTTGAGAGTACTGCATTAAAAAAAAAATCTGTGCATTCTGCATTTTTTTACTTCCTTTGTAAAAATGAACCTTATTGCTTTCATGAATAATGCATAGGGATGTTCAGTTGCTGCAGCAATGAAAATTAGGCCTGTTTACGTGCAGTGGTTTTATACACAGAAGCTTTTTTTTTCTCCATGACCGTTTCTGTAGGTAGAGCAGAGCCTGAGTAGCTTTTTTTTTTTGAAAAATACAAATTTTCAGCAAAGCAAATCTCATTTCTTTGAGTGAAAAGGGGAGGGGGGTGAAACTCCCGCGGGTTTAATGAATCCATAAATCACAATAGTGCCAGGTTTGCTGCGCCTGCGTCAGTGTGCAGTGTAATTTTGATTTTCATCAAAAATTTAATCTGCCAGCCTACAAGGGTTTAGCAGCAGTCCGGATGCAGCCCTGAATTTCTAATTTTAGGGGCCTGATCTTTTAGGATTTATTTTTGTATAATTCAAGTCTGCTTTTCAATATCTCTTGTTATTAAATTTTAATTCATGGCATTAACATATAGATTGAAAAGGTTTTATGTTTTTTTTTCCTTTTTTTTTTTTAGTGTATGCTGATGGAATTTTACTAGACGCCACAGTTTTTTTTACCCTTTTTTTAGCATCTCATGTATGTGTGTGTGTGAGAGAGAGAGGAAAAAAAGAGAGGTGGTGGGGTTTATCCATTATTCTGCATTATTGCTTTTTGAAATCACTGGTCATACACCATCTTGGAAGACATTTATTACAGAGGACAGAAAAGTTTGCATTTGATTAAAGAAATGGGGAATGCAAAGCATCAGTGTGAAACAGGTTTTGGTCAAACTCGACACCCACTCTCCTCTGGATAATATAAACATGAAGTCAAAGCAGTGATTGAACTGACCTCCCCCCCCACCTCCCTCTCCTCTTTCCTCTCCTCCCCTTCACCCCCCTGTTTTAGCAAATTCCTATTTTTAATCCCCACAGAGTGGAAACTTTTTCATGAGCCTTAAACAAATTTTGATTTTCTGTCTGGAATAGTTTTCCAGTCTGTTTAACATGCACAGCGTAGTGACTTTTGGTCAAACAATGTGCAGTTTTAAAATGAGAAAAATTCAGCAGGTTAGCACAATGATTGATTAACTGTGCAGAGGCAGATTCAGTATTTCCCATTTACTATCTGCTTACCTAAAGTATAACTTTTATGTAAATAAGTTATGTTCTACAGATGTTTTTCTTATTGACCTAACCTTAATTATTTTTTACCTCGTAATACAGTATGTCCTTTACAATAACGAGCACATGCAGATTTTAAAACACAGCTTGCCCTAATCATAAAAAGGGAACTGACTGAATGCGTTAATTTAAACCCTGCCATATATCTATGCTTAAATTACTTGTTTACAGATTTCTGGTTATAAAAATGGCACTGGATGATTTCATAGAACTGCATGAGTTATATTATTGTTAACTCCTCCTGGTGAGAACCATTTACTGTGCCGTATTCGTGAGGCACATCAAGCAAACGTTCATCTGGTTTTGATGTTCGTCCTGTTATATTGCTGTAAGCGTCATTATGTATGAATCCTCAGACTATGAGAGGAACATGAGGCCAGATGGTGAGCTTTACATTTTGGTTTTAATTAAAGGAAAAATAGACCACCACCGACATTTTATACACAACAACCCCTGGCTAAAATGACAGAACCACAACTCCTGAAGGGTGTTCATAAAATTGGTTCATTTTTTTTACAATAAAAAAATCAAATGCATACAACAATCATTTTTATTCCAACCTTTTGGCATTAAGAAACAATAACAAAAAAAAAAGAAATGTAATTATTGTAGTCATTGCAAACACTGTTTTGAATTAAGTAGATGGAAAAAAAAAAGGAATCACTCAAATCTGAGGAATACATAATAGAATCACTGTAATTTGCAGCTTTAAAACAAACACATCAGAGCTTAAAGGTTTGAGGGAGAGGGGAGTCATTGCAGCTTCAATAAATGTCAAAGTAATTATAATTTTGGACATCTTTTTTTTTATTACATCAGTTGAAACGGTGTTTGGTGATGATTACTTAAAGGGGGGGGGGGGTTACCATGTATTTTCCAAGCACACAATTCTATACCACAGTCGATGATGCTGTATACAGTAGGGGTGCACCAAAATAATCGTTTTGCATCAGAATTGTGATTCTCATTTACAAAGATTCAGAATCGATTTTAAAATGTCCCAAAATCGATTTTTATGAATAAAAAAATAATGCAAATCCAATGGCTGTCAGCCTCCATTTTGTAACTACATGGGACATCCTGACATCATCATACAGCTGGTTCTGGAACATATGAATGTGCAGAAAGCACCAAAACTAAGAGGAAACTACAAAACTGGAGGAAAGAGAGATTCAACTAGCCCCGTCTTCATTAAATGCAAAGATTTGGGCTCATTTTGGATTTTACTGAATGAGTTTGAGTTTGACATGGTGTGCCAGGTTTGCAAAACGAAGATGAAGCACTTTGGGAACACGACAAATGTGCTCACATTATCAGTTTTGAATGAAAAATTGATTTTGAATCGAATCGTGGCCCCAAAAATCTGAATTGAATCGAAAATGTTTTTGTAATTAAGAACCAAAAAAAATAAAAAAATTAAACAATTGAAAGGATATCCTTCAAGAGTGCTGATTCCATATTTTTTGCCAGACATTTTAATTCAGCATCTGCAACATAATAAATGTGAGTAATAAATGTAAGTGATCTAATTTGGATTTACATCTTTCTTATAAATGAATCTGATGTCTTGCAAGAAGAAAAAGTCAGGTATTTTATATGTTGTCTTATTTGGTCATGGTGAAATTTTTGGCTCAATTTCCCTCACTGATTAAACTCTTTAATAAAGAAGGTGAAGCCAAATCTGTCTAAATTTAATACACTGCTTGCATTAATCAGAATGATGATTTTGTTAACGGATAACATTCTTACTCAAAGCAAGCAAAACTCTTATAATAGAGCAATATATTTTGCCTGTGCTTCTAAGTTTAGCTCTGTTTGACCTTATGAAAAAGGCCTTGTGCCACACTTCATTTGGAGCAGAAATAAGTAGGATGAAATACTTTTAAACTTGAAAAGTAGTCCTAAATTATCTAAATATTGGACAGAATTAGTTGTTACCCACAAAGACATAAAAGTGCTCAAGCGCCAGAAAAATAGTCCAAATACAATATATAATTGATCGCAATGTTAATGCAGAAACATGTGTGCAACACATTTCTGTTTTAGTGGGTTAAACAAATCAAGCTTTTAAATACATTTTAGTACTTTTCAGCCTAGAACACATTTGTAGTTTAGAGTCCCCAATAAAATCGGAGTGTTTTAAGAAGATTAATGACACTTGGAAAAAAAAAAGTTCATAAATATTTCATTTAAAAGTTTCTGTTGTCTTTGCCTTTTTTGTACTATGATGGATAATTTGGCCTCAAAGATAAATTTAAATGAAGCCATCTGAAAAGGGATGTGACACTGGGTTTAGTGGGTCTCTACTGGTTTGTAAGTGTTTCCAAATCAAGTAGATGAAAAACATTGAGTTAAATGAAATGATTCTCTATATTTTAGTAGACTTGATTCATTTGTTTTTAATCCTAAACACATTCACAATGTGTTATTACTTATTTAAGAAAATCAAAAAAAATAAATAAACGGTGACTTTGTAATGTGCTTTTTATTTATTTTTTCCTAGACAGAAGCAAATATGCATGGTAAGGGTATGAACTAAATTACTTTGCTCTTTGCAGTCTGTGTCTTGGAGTTATGAACAGATACTTGTAAATGTTTAACTGCTTTCACCTTAAGTCACTTAGTTGGTAACAAGTTATTATTACATGCTACAGTTAGAACATTATTGTTAGGAGGCATGGTTTCTGGATTGTTGCAATGCTTAACATGATCATGTCCCTGGAACACTAGCTGCAACTACCTACTGCCAAAATTTACAACACAATTGGCACTGCACCAAAAAAACAAAACAAAAAAGCCCCATCAAAACTGACAAGTCGTCAGCTGTAGTTTGTCTTGTCGCTGTTTATGATTATTCAGATTTATTTGATACAGTCCGAATCACGTTGGCATATTTTATTTTTCTTTAGTTGGGGTTTAATTTTTTTTACATTTTCACATTGTTTTTCCACCATTTGACAGAACAAGCTGACTGCTAGAACAATGTATTTTTATAGAAAACAGTGTCTATTGTTTCCAATAATTCGTCAAGCTTTCTGAAGCTGAGGTTTTCAACATTAGACATTTTTCATTATTTCAGCTTTGTTTTGTACCTGATCTCAGGGTAATTAATCTTTTGCTTGTTAAGCCACTTACGAGTGACCTATGAATCACTGAAGCACAAAAAAAATTCTAGCTCGATAAATTACCTAATGTGTTTACACAAGACCGTTTTAGATTGGATCTTTGGTTTTTGCATCCTGTTTCAGACTTAATTTGTTCAGTTGCATCTATGAGAAAAGTAGGGCAACAAATTTATTTGACTTGATCAGTTATTGTTAAACAACAGTTATGGAAATTGAGTGGAGCAGCAGAAGTCTGTTACAATAAAGGATGAGCAGTTTAGATGGCTTCATTTTTTTCTGAACAAAATGGGTTTCATCTACAAGAAATAGCTTGTTTGGACATACAGTGAACCTCCTAAACCTGTTCCTGAAAACATAGTTTAAAATAAATACAAGAAATTGCATATAATATTCCTCAGTTTTTATCTGTTTAGAATGGGAGGAAAAAACATAAAATTAAATGGAAGAAATGTAACTTAAATATGAAAAGATTTATTATGAATACCTCAGTTTAAATTTTGTTAACTAAAGGACAAAGGACATGTGGGTTTGAAAATCATTACATATACAGGAAATGCACTTATAGACATTGATATTTTAGGATGTTTTAAAATATTTATTAAACATAGGTTTACAGATGATGTAATTTAATTCGTTTGGAGAAAGATCATATGACCTCAATGACAAGGCCAAAAAATTATGCAGACGTTAATTCAACAAAAAAATTCAAGTTTGTTATTAAGTACCACAAAACAAAAAAAAAACAGAAGGCTAACAACAAGGGTCTATATTGCATTGCTGATTTATCAACATCTATATGTAGCATATAAATAATTTATCTAAATGATTAGCTAATACAACAACTTTAAAAAGCATACAATTTTGAGACAGCAAGAACCTTGTCCTGTTTTGCCTTCTGAGCAGATAATTTGCTTGGTTTACACTTGGTGGTTTTTCTCTTCAAATACAGCTTTCCCAGATAACCTTGTCATGTTTTATGCTTCTGCAATGTTTCCTTTCATTGCTATCAAAGTTGAATGACATTTGTTATCTTAAAAAACATGAATTCCTTTAAAATATCAATTTCAAACATACCTTAAATTTTTTATAAGTTGAGTTTGAAAGTGTAGTCTAAGCAGGTATAATAAAAATGACTTCATGGCTAAAAGTTAAAATAATAGTTTGTAGCTTTTTTTTATGTATGTTTCCAGGGTAAAATTGCTCATAAGAGTCCTGTTTGTCAGTGGTGATGTTTGCCAAAGTAATTCCAAACACATTCACAATTAAAAAACGGCTATTCTAATTTATTACTGTGGACTTTGCACAACCACAGATTCCATAATAACAAAATGTGCTGTCACAAGTGCAGACGTTTTCACCATTGAAACAGTTACCAGACAACTGAAGGAAGTTACAGTGGAATTTCAACCATTTTCCACTCGGCTGAGTAGGAAAATGTTGAACTGACTTTTTGACCTGAAATGTCACTGAGATGTAAAATTCAACACTGTTGTGCAAACAGTGAACATGCATCTTATTATAATGACCCAAAGGACTGTAAAAACACATTTCCAAAATTACAACTGTTATTTAAAATCAGTTTTATAATTTCTTTACCTTGGAATTTACTAAATGCTTATTTTGTTTCAGTTTGACTTTCTAGATTACAAAACTTGTCACAAGTTTTTCTTTTGTCTCTTTTTCACAACAAACCTTTGTGCATGATATCAACTGAAGAGGATAGTTTTGGAAAATGGCTTGAACTTATATAGCACGTTATCAAGACCCTACAGACTACAAAGCACTTTACACTTCAATCATTCATCCATTCACATACATGTCAAGTTGTACGGATTGTCTGTAAATTACACAGACTTGCAACCCACCATCCCCACCCCCATTGCATGTGAGTAATACAGATTTATTTTGAAAATTACACATTTTTGAGGGTCATGATACAGGTAAACATCTAAAGGGGTTGACATGTATGCATTCATACACACATTCACACACTGATGCTGGTAAGCTACATTGTAGCCACAGCTGCCCTGGAGCACACAGGTAAAAGCAAAATATTTATAATGTTTTCTGAAAAGGTAGAAGATGACTTTTCAAAAATTATTTGTATCATAATACAGTATAATTAATGTTTCTTTGAAATTGATGGCTTTCGGTATTTGAGGCAGGTCTGCAGCTTAATGTGGTGTATCAAAACACAGAAATTAATGTTTTAACATATATTTAATGAAAGAAACAAAACTTTGGGATAGACTTGAAACACTAATCATTTCTTTATTTTGCTTCTAAATAGTGTTTATATATTTTTTTCAAGTGGTCTTTCTCAGTCTATTTTTAGGCACTTTGTTACTAGCAGCCTGTCACAAAAACACAATTTCTTCTAAGCTCTTTAGGTGCATCTAACCGCTGAATCAGTTGCTGCATCTTCCAGGTCCTGTGTCAGGTCCTTTTTGGATAATTTGTTTCTTGGTGACATTCCTTTCAGACATTTCTGTCATAGTTGTTAAGTTCTGCTACTTTTTCTTTCATCCTGCCTGTGCCAGGGTTTTAGCTAATACCACTTTGGGAATTCCCTTGTGGCTTCAAAATACCTTTTTTATGTTGTGTGTTAAAATATTTTTAAAGGTGTAATACAACAGAAGTTTAAAAATGTCTCTTTTTTTCCAAGTCTTTATTATGAGAAGACAACACTGAATACTTTGTCTGTCATGTCAGAGGTCATTGTCACTTTAATGTGGAGGGTGGCACAAAAGTCAGCTTCCTTGGAACCCACAGTGTGAAGAAACTAAAATGTTCAGTAAGATTTGCACAGTACTACATTAGTGTTATATTCCTCAGTGGTCCAGAGTCTATCACTGTGCCTTTATTTAGCAGCAGTAATTTAATGTGAGCTAATTATCCACCAGACTGATATTGGGTTGCCAGCATTGCAAACAATGTTTTCTGCAAAAACTATTCAACTTAAAGGATTGCCTTTTAACACACCTCCTGACCTGTGCCTCACAGTTGATATGAGCCCTCTGCCTGAAAAAGCTGTCCAAAAGCAATTTTTGCATGATTATTGGGAGTTGGGCATTTCACTTTTATTCTTTTCTTGTTCAATAAAAGTGTGCATTTGTTTTTGTTTTTTGTGTTATACAACCCAAAATGCTATATAATGTTATAAAAAAAACAACTGCTGTGGAAATTACAGTTATATATAACACTTAAATCAAAATATGAAATGTATTTTTAGCTTGTTTAATTTAGGTATGTTAAATATGAGATTTTTTTACTGCCACACAAATTTCATGCCCATTAAAGGACAAATGAAGAAAAAAATATATGTTGCATAATTTGCTTCTACAGGTAATCCAGATAAGAAGCTGAGAGTTGTTGAACACAACAAGTGACGTCACACATTGCTCCACCTCTTTAAGGAGTTTTAAATGGAAATTCAAACTCTTGATTTTTATGCAGTTTGTAGTAACGAGCATGTTTTGGCCCCATTTACAAAAATGTTTAGAAAGGTGATGGTTATTCATACTGCATATAACATACTATCAAAGTATACAGTCATTTGAAAGTAAAGTAGACGTTATATGTACTTTAAGCGTTACACAAACATTCTTTTTATTTTAATCACAGGTACAGGTCAGCTGTTTGTGCTGCAAACCAATAATGTTTTGTTTCAATGTTACCCATTTTAGGATTGTTTGCTAAGGCTTGTTGGTCATGTGTCAGATCCAAAGAAAGGTGCATTTGGACTATGAAGAGGCTTGTTGCTGTAATGGTGCACTATTATTAGAAGACAGATTTTCCCGCCCTCCATAATATCAGTCATTCTGACATAACTCTGTTTTGCTTGGTTGGATTTGAGCCCTTTCTCTCAACAAGACCTTTTATAGCCATGTGGTAAGGTGGCAAGTTGTGTAATTTAGGCCTTTCTTAAATTGGAGTGTTTGGGTGCTACAAAGCTGTGGGTTTGAGCCTTTAAAGGTCAGTTATTAAGACTTAATCAGCAAGCAGTTTTTCTTTGAAAAAAGAAAAACTTCATTTGATTATTTTTGCAATTAGGATGTCACTGCTATACAAAATGTAACTTGTATCTGTTATACATATTAAACTATTACTGTCATAATCAAGCATGTGTATTCAGACATGTCAATAAAGTCTTTGCCTCTTTATTTTATTCTTTAAACAGAAACACAGGCTCAGAGGAGGTGGAGTCATGAGTGCACAGGAGGCACCCAAGCCTGGGAAAGAACAGGCAGACAGTGGGAATGGGAATGCAGCCACAGATGCCTCAAAAACCACGAGTAGTAGTCCGCCACCAGTTGCTGTAAAGAAAGAGCCCGGGACATCGGAGAAAAGCAACGGGAAAGTTGGAGACGTCAACCCTGCCGAGATCTGCGTTGTCATTGGAGGAAAGAATGGAGGACCAAGTGGAGGCGGACCTCGTAGAGCTCCGGCCGAGGGTATGTTTGCCCTTGGTACTCCTCCTCCAACGAAGAGCACAGACTCATGTATAGGTGTGTGACTGTGTATTGACATACCTGCATATACTTAAGAGCAGAGCGTTTTAAAAGAAACATTTTCTGGTGCTAATTTTCAAAAGCAGTTAGTATAGCTTATACCCAGTGATCAATCATCAATGACCAGTTTTTATTCGAACACGTTTATAAACATCAAACTTAACACTTAATATTGTTTGCATCCTAACTGCATTACTAATATGTGATTTGGCAAAGATCAGACAGTTTAGCTGATAGAAACTTGTGCATTTAAAAAATGTTTTAGCATCAAGATTGATCATTATTATGATTTAGATTGTTTAAGTTTAAGCTGTTCATTACAAAAGATTTAAATATTAGTAATTCTGGCAAAATAATAATACAAAAAAGTTTTATAATAAAGTCAATTTAGGTGGTTCAACTACCACAATTTTGTGTTGGTTTTTTTTACATTCTCAATTACTACCAGCAGTGTTGCTAGTGGAATGTAACAGGTATCCAGCTTGAAATTGTTTTTCAATGATTTTAATTAAACTTTCTTTTTTTTTCATGGACTATTAAAAATAGTAGTTTTTATTAGTACTTGTTTTCAGTTTAGAAACTTGAGTGTTGTGAAAACTAGGGTTGGGCATAATCGTCTCGTCTGCAATTAATCGTCAGAAAAACAGTAATCGATTACTTTTTGGCATTAATCGATTAATATGATTAATGCCACC
>JARVGW010000278.1:9991446-10012879 GCA_031762495.1 Anablepsoides rubrolineatus | reverse complement strand
CAGGTATGCCTTCTTTGTACTAATTTTGGATTGTTTTCACACTGCAAAAGGTGACATACTGATTGGTCAAAATAGCTAAAGTTCAGATTTTTTAACCTTATTTTAATTAATTTTGTCTTTTGAAAAACTAAAGATATTTTTACACATTTTTTTTTTTTACAAAAAACAACCCTCAGCCTAAACGTTCATAAAAAAGTAAAATCATTTTATCAGGACATTTTGTCTTGTTTTAATCAAAATATCTCACCACATTGGCAAACTTTTTTTTTTTTGACAAGTCAATATGACTCAAATTAAGATCAAATATTTTTTTGAACAATCTTTACGTATCAAGATGGGTTAAAATCAAGGGTTTTTTCTTCTCTATCTGAGTCAATGGATCAACATTTTTCACACTGCACCCATCACCCTCGTTTAGAATTACCTGCATAACAAAACGTGGCCTGATGGGTTGCAAATTTACCCCAGCACTGCCATTTGGCAGTCTCTGGTAGAAGAAGGAGTTGTTCAAAAATGCTGGTAGTTCTAGTTGACAAGACCAAAGTGGCTTTCTGTTGTCTCATAAAATGCCAATTTTAAAAGTTCTTAATGGTTCATGCAAAATCTGTTGTACAAATCATTATACCACTGTCAGTTCTGTCTTGCATAGTTATTTTTGTAAATATCTGTGGTTATTTTCAAGCACAAGTAGCAGTGACTGCAGATGTATGGTATTCCTGGCAGAAGAATCTCAATAATTTTGATGGAATGTAATGCAAAACTAATAGTGGTGTAAAGGTTTGTAAGAAGTGAACTGCTGTGGGCTGCATGGTTGAGCAGTTGGTAAGCACTGTTGCCTTGCAGCAAAAAGGTCTTGCAACCGATTCTTGGCTGAGGTCTTTCTGTGTGGATTTTGCATGTTCACCAGGTGCATGTGTAAGTTTTCTCTGGGTGTGAATATGAACATGAACGGCTGTTTGTCTCTATGTAGCCTTGTGATGGACTTGGATTGCCAAGTGTTAGCACTGAGGACAGCTTTTAGGTTTTTAAAATTGCCAAAGAAATAATGGGTTTGTTAAATATTCCTCCTTAAAAAAAACAAAAAGTCAACAAAACACTAAAAAATAACACTCGATGTTCTGTTGGGCCATCTTTAGGTCTGTTTGAGCCCCTCTTGCTTAGCGTCTTTATTAAAAGTTCAAACAAGCCACACAAGTTGTTTCAGTCTATAGTTCCTGTTCAGTTTCATTACAAGATTTTGTACAGATGCTGGGAGAGTTGGACCTCTCTCACCAGCGTGTCTCAAAGATTTTCAAGGTTGTTTTTTTTTTTTTTTTGCTTTAAATTTAGTGGTGTTGAATCCATGTGTGAAATTGAAGTGTCATCTTCCTGAACCAGACTTTCACAGTTTGAGTCTGATGGGTCCTGGCATTGTCGTGTTGTAATATACTTGTGTTATTAGGGAAGGGGAAAAAAACTGTTCATGAAAAATCCTGGTGATTCTGTTTTATATGATTTATTTTTATGATTTCTCTTATGTTTTTTTTTTTTTTGCTGCAACCTCTCAGGAGAAAATTCTGGAATTTTGGCCTTTTATTAATTTCTCTGAAATCTGAGTTTTATTGTTCATAGCAAGTAATTTTTTCTTCATGTTCTTATAATTTTTAATTTACTATAACATTTTTTTGATTAGTAGTTTTATGCCAAATATCCTGTTTCAAGTTAAAATACACTTTCAATGTGAAACAGTGCTTTGGTACTTTATTTTTATTTGATATAACTTAATTACTTTATAATAAAATGAACAAACAATATAATTATTATCATGCAACCCAGAAACCATTTCTTGACTTATTTCTTTTACTGTACCTCTGTCTGTGTTGCTGTTTCCCTCCTCCATGTGTCTTTATGCGTCTTTCTTCTTTGTAGACAGTAGTCATGCATTTTGGTGTGGTCGTGAAGTAGGCGGGTTGAGCAAGACCATAATGGGGTCTATCGTTTTGTGTTATTTAATAAAGCTTAACAGGACAACTCAGCCTCCATGCACCAGTCAACTAAACCCCAGTACAAACTGCTTCCCCCAGGCTTTTCACAATAGAAGCACATTAACGTCACACATTAAATCTATACTACATTCAGCGATGGCGAAAATGGGAGTTTTTTTTTAATGTCAATCAATATATAAGCAGTGGAATCGCCACCTGCCGCCAGTTATTGAGAAGCTGCTCCAACAACATTAACTTGCTAACACGCATAGCAGTGCTGCAAGGAAAAATGTCCCCTGTGAAACAATTCACTGGTGGGTGAGATGTAACGTCTCGAACGTGTTTAGGCTATTTAAACCGGTATGTCGTATTCAGAAAATTCTTATAACAAAAATAACAAATGGTTTTCAGTACGAACCAGTATACTGCCCAACAGTATCTCTGCTCTGTGCACAAACATTGTGCTGTCATCTTACATGAGTCCTTTGACTGTCTAACATTGATATGATTATCTTCTAAACATTTTGCTTTAACAGCTGTAACTGTTACTCGTCTTTCCATATAAACCCACCCACAAAGTTCTGACCAATCACACAATACTTGGCACCTACCCTTGTGAGGTGAAAAAGGTTCTGCCAGGTGCTTGTGCACAGAACAGGTTCTCAGAGAACAGTAAACATGCAAGGAAAAAAACTTTTGAGAACTGAAACCTCAATGTCTTGCAGAGTATAAATCAACTCCTAGTCGTCATTTATGCCATATAGAGATTATAAAGAAACATTTGAGTCTGTGGTTAAGCTTGTGTCCCAGCAGAGGTTTTTGTTTTGAGGGTGTGTTTGTTTTTGTGGTTGTGTAACAGTTCACAGAAAGACCCCCACATAATGGGATTGTGCTTCTGTAAGCAATTATCTCTGCTGTTACCATATTTTATTGATTTACTCTGAAATGTGTCCTCACCTGTGCCTGGAGCAGTTTTGTTTTAGCTTTAATTATGCTGACTAACTCAAAGAATTCTCCAATTTATAGAATCTATTCCAGTTTTTATCATGTTAATTGGTTGGAAAAAAACTATAGAATGTGTAAATTATTAAAGCCTTGAGGTGATATAGGTCCAATTAAAGTTGGGGACCCTAATAATCACTATATTTTCTTTATTTACAGGTAAGCTCACAGTTTTTCCTTTTAGGGTTAAAAGCAATGGGAAAAAAATTGGTATTTTAAATTGGTTACGATATCATTCTGTGCCTTTTGTTGCATTTCCTGAACATCTGTTCAGTCTGGTTACAAAGTAACAAGGAAATTACAACAAACGTTTTTTAAAAAATGTTACGTAGGTCAGTCAAGTTATTTTTTTTTTTCTGGTTTTACATGTATTTTTTTTTTCTATTTGTATATTGTTTACTCATTTCAAGATCTCTGTTGCTAAAAGATAAAATCTTGTTATGTGGGTTTGTGTTAGTGGCCATTTGCAGGGGCAACATTATTTTGACATTAAAGAGAACAAAATGAATGTGAACCACATGAAGACACGTAGAGAGAGATATTTTATTTGTAGTTTTTCTGCCTCCATCTTTATGCAACAGATTCTGTCAAGACCAGATTTGACTGGTGTGTCAAGAGTCAATAAAGAAGTTTGTACTTGTTGGCAGACACTTTTTATTTTCTTGGCTAGGGATGGGTATCATTAAGGTTTTATCAATACTACTGCTCTTATCAGTATTGCTTTTCGATCCGGTTTAAATCTTTATAACTCCACACATCTTCAGCTACAGAAGTCCAGTTGCTTCATCTTTTTTCTTTTAATTTTCCAGGTCCTGGATGACTGATAATCCACAGAAAAACACAATAACGTCGAGTGGTTGCAGATCGCATCAATGCTAAAGTTACTCAGTCAATACTTTAGTTTAAACACAACACTTCGTTCCAAAAAATAAAATACTGCACCAGTGAATCTGGTCGGAAGCAGGTTCAGTTATAAACACTGAACTAAACAAGCCTGTCAGATAATTATTTAATCAGCTCTTCTGGCTGCTTATATAATAGGCTGATTCTGAAAACACCCTGCTGAATGTGACGTTGCATCTTTCTGCGCATGCGGGTAGCATCAGTGCTGGAATCCTGTGTTGCTAGCAGCCCCTCTCCTTTGTGCTGAGCCTGACAGCACAGGGGAAGCAGACTGCGAGGCAAGAGAGAGGAAAATATAGCTCCTTTATTCTAAACAATGCAGCATGTGCCATGTCCGTGCTTGTCATGTCACTATTTCGTTACCATTAATGATATCGTTAATGCTGGAGCTCATCGATCCGGTCAGAATTCTCCACATGGAACTGGTGCTGAAAAAATACCTTCTCTTGGCCATAAAAGAAAGGTCTCTGAATGCCTAACAAAGCTACTTATGGACTATAAAATAATGTATTTTCTTTTTAACAAATTAGGGAACAAAGTCAACTTTTTGAAAACCTTAATACACTTGAATTAATAGTTTTAAAAATTGGCAAAATGCTTGATTTGCTGTCTTTGGAGGTTATTCATTCAGCTGTATCATATTTATTGAAACATTTAATTTGCAATAAAATATTATGATTTTGTAAAAAATTAAAATCTCAAGCCATAAGTTGTTTGTATTAAAAATGGCTGCTTTGCTAAATCTCAGCTGGATTTTTTTTTTATAATTTGCATTCTTTGAATCATAGATTTTATTAAAAAAAAAAAAACATTGTTCAGATTCCACTTTTTTTTTATACCACGGTTCACAGAGCAACAGCCTTGCAGGATAAAGCTTGGACAGAACTTTCTATTTTTCCCAATTTCTCTTGTAAATTTTCAATCATCTTACTGTTTTATCTCATTTATACTCTTTGATTGTCTGCCTACACAATGTTATTTTTTTATGTTAAGAAAATGACTGAAAACAGAACTTGGATTCTTGTACATTCATTTGTGTAGCTAAATTTTAATGGCTTTGAAAATGTAAGCATTATATTTTCTGCCTCAATCATAAATTAAGCAACATTTGTTTGCTGTTTGTGTCGAGAGTTAATTATTTACCCATAATTCCATTTATCAGTTGCCAGCTGTACTGCCATCAAAGTCTGTGTCTGTCAGCCTTTATGTGAATCGTAGTGAACTCTGTTGATTTTCTTTCTGTTCATCTGCAGGTAGCTTCCGTTACTCCTGTGACATCTGTGGCAAGAAGTATAAATACTACAGTTGTTTCCAAGAGCATCGTGACCTGCATGCAGTTGATGGTAAAGTGTTTTATTCTGTTTAAATCTAAATTAAGTTTTATTCTTTAAAGTTTCAGATCTAAGCTGAAAAAGCATAATTGAGTCTCATATTTAGGTCATTTCCTGCCTAATCACACTGAAACCTTTTCCAGTTATGCTAAAATATTATTTTGCAACAGCTTGCAAAATACTAAAGTTCTGCTTGGATTTTATAGTGTTTGTTGATTGATTTATTTCTTGCTCCTCTCTGAGTTTATTATGAAACTGCAATATTACTAACACACACGTTTTTAATTAAATATTACTTGTACAAAAGCTATGTAGATACATAAAATATACAAGAGATCTTTGGGATTATCTGCAATCTAATAAACTGAAGAAAAAAACCTTTTCCTAAGCTAGTCTTATGGAAAGCTGGTATGAAATAAATCATTTCATGTTTTTGCTTAAGTTTAAATTTCCTACAACAGCAGCAAATTATAATTAACAGTTTTTTTAATCCAAAGACCACAATGTAAACTAAAGTAGCCACTGCCTAATTATAATGTTGATTAAGTAAAATGCATTTGAGATAAGCTTGTACACTGTGTTTGCTGTTAATAACAAAACTATTACGGTCATGGAATACTGGTGTTGCTGAGGAGAGGGATGTCTGGGATTTTTCTCCTGTTAATTTCTTTTTTTACATACTGAAGTACTGCTTTTTCTTTCTCAGACCCATATGAACAGGTGGTGGTACCTGTTGATGGCCTCAAAGAAGAAGAGCCAGTTGAACCATATCAGAAAATAGGACCAAGTAAGTCTGTTTGAATTATCTTTAGATTCTTTAAATTAGGAGTGTAACAGTTCTTAAAATGAATACTTCAGTAAGTACTTTTGTATTTGAGCATTTTTTAAATAAAAAAAAATATATAACAAACATTAATAATTAAAACCTGTTAGATTCAAGGATAAAATTGACAAAACGGAAACCTTTTTGTTGTGTTGTGATCCACACATCTCAATTAAACTTCACATGAAATCATTTGTTTAGTATTCACACTGCTTAAGGTGGAACAGGATATTTCAGATCCCCTCTGAATGTGCCTTGAGTGATCAGATCTGGACAGAGTTTATCACATGTCAGATCTCTGTGTGCATGGACTTTTAACCTTAGTCATATTATAGCCAAAAGATCAACCACTGTCTGAAGACTGAGTGAAAACTTTTTAACACAAATGGATAAATTTTTGGCTCAAACAGGAATCCGAATGGAAAAACTTTCATTGCACGTCAATAATTTATTACCAAACTATTTGGGATCATCACCCATACTTCATTACCCCTATTTTGAAGCTGGTTATAAAATGTGTTTTAAAAGGTTATTTGGGATTAAAAAGACGAATGCTTCATAGCAAGGAGGTCCTGAGTTTGATTCCTTGTTTGGACCTGGGGTCTTTCTGTGCAGAGTTTGCATGTTCTCCTCGTGCTTGTGTGGGTTTTCTCCAGGTTCTCCAGTTTCCTCCCACAGACCAAAAACATGTACAATAGGTTGCCTTCTGGCCCAGGCTGACTTGCAAAGTACATCTGTGATCTGAATGGAATTTGCCTGGTTAAATAAAGGTTAATAAAAATAATAACATGCTGAAGCAGAGCAACATCAGAAAATGCTCTAAATGTTAGACTGTAGTTATAGGTGCTTAACTGTAAAAGAAGATTGCAATCTGTTTGATGCTTTCAGCTAAAATTAGTATATTTGTTTTAATTGTAGCTATTTTTATCTGACTTACAGACACCCTTATTAGACATTTTAAGTTGTGACATATTGTATGTGACTTGTGCTGACAAACCAAAGCCAACTGTTAAACTTCATACCTGTGAAAAGAATCTGGTCATTATTTCAATTGGGCACAAAAACTCTCATTACACGTTTGCCACTGTATCCTACCTGTGTGTGGTTCAAAGTATTAAACTCAGTTCAAACTAAAGAACTTAAATCATGTCAGACAACTACTATTAAACATACAAGCTAAGTCTGTGTCAGCAAGGATTTAGAGTACAAGTTCAAAAGTCCTCTTTAGCAGGGGGAAAAGCGCTCACCCATTATCACAGAGACCACAGGTTCAACAAATGGAAGCTTGTGTCCCTTCAAACACAGTGGGCAGTGTTTGCAGGTGGGAAGCCTGCACCTGTCATTGCTTTAATGCTTCTTATTGATTTTAGGAGTGATGTTTTGACACACTGTCAGGAGAGACCCCTGTCTCAGGCACCGCTGAACATAAATTCAGTTGAGAGAACTCAGAAACAGACCCACTAGCTCCTTCCTTATCTCAAATCAAACGTCTTATTTTCCACTTCTTCCTAATGACACAAGATGTAATTAAGAAAATGATTTTTGTTCCTCATTGTAATTGACAAGTAATCCAATGAGCTTGATCTCAACTGATATGTTTGTTTCATCACCAACATAGATGATGTTGGAAAACAATGGATTGTTTGTGTGTATTCTTGTCTCCAGAAACGGGAAGCTATGTTTGCGAGTTCTGTGGGAAACAGTACAAGTACTTCAACCCGTACCAGGAGCATGTTGCTCTTCATACACCACTGAGTGAGTGTGACTGCAACCACTGCACAATTTGTTTTATAAAATCACAAATATGACACAGAACTTTTGTTACTGTAACAAGAATATGTATTATTTATCTTTTCATAGTTTTCTTTCCATCTTTTTGTATTATACACAAAAAAGTGAATCAATTCATAATGCATTTAATATGAAGCTAACAACTTCTTCTGATATTAATCTGTATTTACTTTGATTGGTATGTACTCTCACAGAAACATGGTGAATGGATGTAAAGTTTTACTTTGGTGTGTACTTGACTCTCAATATCTCTTCCAATATAAAGGCTCATTTGATTTGAAGACCTCACTGGCACAAGAATGTGGCAGTATAGACATGAGTAAATTTGGCCAAAGCCAAGCCGGTAAAATAAAAAGTGAGTATAATTTTATTCTCATATTTTATTTCTTGTTATGTAGAATTGCACAACTGGTATTTCTAACAGAAATACTTGAAACAGGCTCAATTAGTTGTGCTGTTTATGAAAAATTTCTAATATCTGATGCCATCGTTTGTATTTTTCTTTATTACAGGTCCGATTAAAGCATTGAACAGTGAGTTATTTTTTTATTTACATAAAATCTTCTGATGACTCGCACAAATGAACCAAAGAATTATTACTTTTCACAGATACTGTAATGGTGTTGATTCCTTGTAGCAACAACACATGTCAGTGTCTCCCAAATATTTCACTGTGATGTGAGTTCTTATAGCTCAAGTGTTGAATTTGGGAGGAAAGTATAAAGATGGGAGGAATGTTTGACCAAACACAAACTCTAAAAGACCTAAAAACTGAGCTGAGGTATTTGTTCTGTTCAATACAGTTCAGAATAAATTCCATGCACTATATTTTTAGTCCAGTTCAATACAAACTTTCTAACCTATTAACTACATTCCAATTATAATATAGTCGATACAACCAAATTTCAATTTAAATCAATTTACATAGGTCAAATCAACTTGAATTAAAATCCAAATTAGTTCAGTAAAATGCAGTTGCCATTATAGCTTATCAGATTTACATGGTACAGGTTTAGCTTCTGTAAGTTTATGTTAGATATGGTCACAGTACTGTTATTGTTCTTTTTTTAAATGTTTATTAGAAGTACATTAAACAATATTTCACTCTGGCTAAGTCAGGCTAAAAACAAACGGGTTTGGTTTAGGATTAATGCTTGAAACGATTAATCCTTGGTGCATATTTATTTAATCAAATTCTTGCTTTAATTCTAATTAATCACAATGAATTAAGATTTAAAATCTAAAATTAGAAAAAATATTTTAAAGGGGTAGTTCAGATATATTAAATTGAGGTTCTGTGGAAGGAGTAGTAACATTTAGTAACAAACTTAGTTTGGGGAAACAGTTTCTTTCTAACTGGATTGATGAAGGCTAATCTTAGCAGAGCCAAGACCAAAGTGGATTGCTGCTGTCATAAACAGGTCCAATAAAAAAAAAATCATAGCATTTCATGAAACTGCTGTTTTGTAAACCTTAACATGTCAGTTTTGCGTTGCAATTATTCCAGCAGAAATATTATGATACACCTTCTAAAAGTGCCCCAGGCTGCAGTGCAAGCGTTACATCTAGCTCTTCCTCTATTTGCACTTGGAAAAAATAGCCATAGAAATCATGTAAATAAACTTGTAATACAAAGTTGACAATGAAGTTTTTTTAAATAGCATTAGCATAAACAGCTATGAGTCTTTTAAAATTTGAGCTGTTTTAAGATAGCAACAATCTACTTTGATCTTGGCCCCGCTCAGAATAGTTGTAACCAAATTAATTTAGTCAGAAATAAAAGCAGGTAAGACATATAAGTTTCATAAAATGCAACTTCAAAAGATTTAAACTCTCACTTTAAGCTCTTGCTAGATGTTAGTTTTATTAAATGGATGTTGTTTTTTTGCCAAGTTAACCAAGTACACTTAAAACTACACAACAGTCATTTTCAATGTTTCAGCTGTCAAAAATTGAGTTTTCCCAAATAAATGTGGATTTTTGTGGCTCAAGCCCCCACCTACCCTAATACCATCCCCCACCCTCCACTCCAACCCATCGTTCTGCTAAGAAGCACTCAGCCTATTTAAAGCATGGCACACACTCGCATCCTAGAAGTGGGTCAAAAAGATGGAATGAAGAGGAGGAATTAAACCCATATTTAAATATAATATGACCATTTGGATCCTTTTTCAAGGCTGTTTCGTAGGATGGATTTTAATGCTGTGAATTAGGATTAAATGAAATGGCATGCCATTAATTTTGCATCATTTTAAGATTTGTATGTACTTGTCGCTTGAATTTAAATTATCAAAGCCATTTATTTTTTATGAGCTTGCCACTCATTGTTTGTTCTCTGTTTTCCATAACAGACAGCCCATTTAAAAGGAAATTGGAGAGTGCAATTCAGTCTAGTCTGGTTGACACAAACAGTTCGCAGAACTCAAGCGGTAAGCTCTTAGTCGCTTGTTTTGTTCATTTTGTATCAATTTGCATGAAAATGTATTGTAATGTATTTCTGTTTAAAGTTTGAGAAAGTGTATTTTTGTCTGACATTGTTTTTCTACTCATGCATAGGCTGAAAATTGAGATGGAGAGGGTGTATAGAGGTTTGAGTGACCTACCTTGCATCAACTGTTACTATATAAAACCCAATTCTGGGAGCTGAATTATTATTATTCCTCTCCATACTCGGATCATGAAACTAGAGACCTTGTTCAGTCTCCTGTTTGGCTTTGATAACAGTGAAAAGTACATCAGCCCAGATACTCGAAAGGAAATTTGTGCAGCCCCGTTTCAATGTAAAAGTTGGGGTTTAGTGCAACATGTGCACCAAAACGGAATGCAGTAATTAACAAGTCTGTTTTTAGTTTGACATGATAGAAAAATAGCTTTCAGTGTTAAATCCAAGAAGCTGTTCTTTAAACATTTGCTCACTTTAAATTAGATGCTGACCACTTGTTTAAAAATAAGTATGAGAGGGGCAATTTTACTACTGTGTTGCATCACCTCTTCTTTCAACAACACTTCCAGTGTTTAGGAGCCAACAACAAACAACTGTCGAGGTTTCAGTGATAAAATGTTTTCTATTCTGGCTCAATATTAGATTTCAACTACTCAACAGTTTTGAGCTTTATTATATATTTTATCATGCTATAATGCTCCATAGTTTGTTTATTTTCAGCGAGGGACAGTTTGGAACCGTTCACCAGTTTACAGCAGCACCTGTAGCGCTGGTTTCAATAAATGAGTGACCACCAGGCTTCTGAAGAACTTGAAGACACGCAGGGGAGCAGGGAGGCATCTAAAATATGCAAGATAGTGGCCCTCGAGGACCAGTATTAGACACCACTGCTTTAGAGTTAGCTAATAGTAAAATGTGCTCTGATCAACAAGCCTCTGGAAAGAAGAAAATAAAAATACTAACAAGAAATAATAATGTTTATATGGCAAAGTAAATTGCACCATCATTTTAAATATAGTTGAGCATTAATTATATCTTCTCAGATGTGCAAGTTTCACATGTGCTGTGTTTCAAACTGTCTAACTTCTCCTCATCAGCAGCACTTAAAACCCCCTAGAGTCCCACTAAAAACCTTCAAAAAGCTTGAATTGACAAACAAACACTCTTCGATTTTGTCTTTTTTCTTTGAGTCTAAAACATGAAAATACAAAGTGGTAGATTTGTTGTCTTGAGATGAAGATGTTGTCTAAAGTAGTGCTTATAAAGTTGGGGCTGAAACCCCCCATGTGAGGTTTAAGACAACCGTTGGTGGTATCTTGAGATACATTTCCAAAATAAAATTTAAACTAGTTAATAATTGAGTGTTTTGCCAGAATTGTTGCAACAGTAGGTAAACTGAATTACAAATAGTTGCTCTGGTTTAATTAGCTTAATAATGAAATGTTTTTACTTAAGCTAGCAGTCCACTCCTTCATTAACTTTTTTTCTTCAAGTTCAGAAGTGTAGCCTGTTTAAAACATAATCCTGGCAGCTGTGATCACAACAGTTACAGCAAATCTGTCTCCAAACAGAAACAAATTAAAATAAAAATACTAGGAACTCTGAACCTTCACAACTGACTGATGGATTCAGTGGTTTCACTAAAGACAATCCTGGAACGTCCCTCTTCCTGTTTTATGTTTCATACTGAGTTTAAGCTGCAATTATGTGAAATGTATTTAAAGCTGAGAAATTATTCTGATGAGCATAAGCAGCATAGCAAAAGGCTTGGTTATTTTGTGTGGGCATTGTTTGCTAATTAGGCTGAGTTGGAAAAAAAAAATGAAGCACAAAATTCATGACATGATTTAACAGAATTTATCACATTAAGCAAAAAATATTCATAAAACTAATCTGAAAGCTAGCAAGAACATAATCACACAGCTTAAATGGTGTAGACCATTTCCTTAACTATTTATTTATGTTTGTTAGACGTGAACATTTTATTGGCATCAGTATGTGAAGTTTCCAGCTGCATTTTCAGAAGCTTTAGATTAAAGCTGGCTTTGCAAACTTCAAAGCTGTCTTGGTGATTCTAAAACCAGCCCTTGTGGGATTCAGGATGAAGGCCTTTTTATGTTTTATTAGAGTTCACTTGTGGTTTGCTTTCAGTTAAATATTTACAGTGATCTATTGCTTGATGTAAATCTAAATAAATGCTCTTGCCAATTATTTTATTGCACAAATAAGGCCAATAAATGCAGGGTTGCTCTGGTTTAATAAAGAAGAGGAAGGAGTGATGCAGAACTACTGTGTGTCAGTAGGCCTAAATTCTTTCCTGTTGTCCTTTCAGCAGGAACTCCAAGCCCTCTGGTGGCCAGCTCCTTCTCTACAGTACAGAGTAAGTCCTGGCACACCTTCCTGTGTAAAATAAATAAATAAATGAAATAGATGCAGTCTTTTTCCTCCTTTCACTCACCGCCTTATATGCAGTCGAAACTCTGCATTTTATTACTTCAGTGAACTTCAGTGACAGTCAAAGGTCTTCTGTTATTTTTGTTTTTTTTTACATTTTGTTTTTTTAGAGCCCTACACTTGTGGTGCCTGTGGCATCCAGTTTCAGTTCTACAACAACCTGCTGGAGCACATGCAGTCGCACGCTGGTGAGTCCACGATGGCAGGTGAGCATTTAGGCAAACAAATGTAAGAAGTAACTTTAAAAAGCAATTCTCATAAAACTTGTAGACTTGTGCAGCTGTTAGTGTGGCCAGTTTAATCATTGGTATTGTTCATTTTGTAGATACTTATTTTGCTACTTGAATTACATTTCTCTCCTCTAGCATTCCTTAATCTAAACTATTTGTATTTCTGCCTGCTTCTCTACAGCTGATAGTGAGAACCACACCAAAGGGGACTCTCCCAAAACCTCTTCAGCCTCGGGTCCTCAAGAGCCGCTGTGGAGAGGGTCCCAGACTCAGGCCCACCCCTCAGTTAAAATACAAATCCAGCCTCAAAGTATCTCTCAGAGAAATCATACTCTCAGCCGTAAGTACTGCAGCCTCATTAAGTCTTGTGGTTTAAAGGCACAGCGTGTAACTGCAGTATCCTCATTAAAGCCCCTCTTTTCTCTTTTTGTTTATGTTTCTATTGTATAGGTGCAACATAAGGTCTAAACTATAAAAAAATAATTGTTTTTGTGACAACTGAGTTGTTTTTAAGAAGTTTAATAGTGCCAAGAATAGCGAAAATATGATGCCTTCTGCTTTCTGCCTTTATAAGTCTGAACACTAATGATTCCTTTCATGTTTTTTCCCCTGCGTTTCTAATAAGCTGTCTTTCATCTGTCCTGTCAGAGAATAATGGGCTACCTGAGAAGGAGCGACAGCAGGTGGCTGAGCGCCTATTACGGGTAATGTGCTCTGATCTGAGCATGCTAAATGTGCTTAACAGCAAGGACTTCCTGAAGTTGGCTCAGACCCTTGTGGATACAGGTGCTCGTCATGGTGCCTACTCCACCCGCGATGCTCTCGGCAACATGAGTGCCTTGGCACTGCGCCAGCTTCCCCGCATGTACAACCAAGTGAAAGTAAAGGTCACATGTGCTCTAGGTTCCAACGCTTCGCTTGGCATCGCCGTAACCTGCCACTCCCAGAATTCTGGGCCTGATGCCTGCTACGTTCTGACGGCCTATCAGGTGGAGGGGTCCAAACTCAAGCGCTACGTGCTCGGCGTAAGGGAAGCCGAGCTGAGGGAAGGGCCTGAACAGGTTCACCACTGGGTGCAGAATGTGCTGTCTGAGTTTGTCATGTCAGACATTCGAACTGTTTACGTCTCAGAGCCACGACTGTGGGCTGCAGGATTTGCAGGATCCCCGCTGGGAGGCGGAGGCCGGGGCCGGATATGTTTGAGATGCGCAGGTTGTTCACTGGGAGCAGTTGTTCAAGCGGTCCTCGGAAAGCGCAGCCTCCAAGCTCGAGGGCTTCACGAGTTAGCTGAGCTTCTCGCAACCTGCAGAGATATTGCCTCCTCCACCTCACTTGCTCTTCGCGAAGAACAGTGCTTCAGCACGTCCACAAGCACAACTGAAGAAGGTACACAAATCCCGTCTGCACAGTGCCCCACACCTCCTTGCTGGGATCGTATGGCTGAAGCTCTCCTTCAGGTTCATGCTCACTTTGAACACATTTGTGAGGCTTATGGCCGCAGCAAGTCTACCGCCCCTCTTCTTCAAGGTCTCAACAAGCATCTGTTAGGCACTCTAGCTTGTCTGCTGGCCCCTCTGCGCCTGGCTGCTTTGGAGCTGAGCAGCCAGAGGAGACCAACCTTACAACAGGTGCTGCCTGTCTACCTGCGTTTGGAGAAGTTTTTCACATCTAAAGCAGGGGAGGCTGGAACTGGCACAGCTAGCAAACTTTGCCACTATTTCCTTGAAGCACTTAAAGAAAACTTTAAGGTACTGAATAACATTGCTCACTTTTTGTTTTTGTAATTATAATTTTACATCAAAAATATTTATTGTTCAATATGTAAAAAACTAATGTCTAATTTTTATTTTTTAATTAAAATCCCAAGTGTCTTACAACATGATTTTCTGCTATTGTGCTGGTTATTAATGTATTTAATTTGTGTGGTAAAATGAGCAGAGATGATCTCAGTAGGGTATTAGAAAGGAGGTGGAAGAAAAGGCTATAAAACTGCAATTCTGCATCCTTATTCGGATTGTCCTGTTTTAAGATGACTAATTATTTTTTCAGTATTTCTAAAAATATATATATTTTGACACATTTTATGTACAGTCCACTTTGTTAGACAGGACATCATGTAGACAACTAAGACTTAAAATAAAGAGCCTCACCTCAGATGCTATATAAAAGCTGCACTTGAGCAAATATCAGTATCAATAAACAGGCAACCTAGTTAACATTAGAAACACTGAGCACATGAAGACTGAGGATAGTAGTTGCCTCTAAGTTTTCAGAGCAGAAACTTAGGTGTTGAGATGCGATTTATAAAATCTCAATTGAAGGCAGAATTAAATGAATACTTAGAACTAGAAGCTAACAGTTCACACAGTAAATTAAATGAAGAATTTGAATTAAGAAAAGATAAACTGAGTAAAAACAATATTTTATAAAATGTCTTGTGCCATTTTTTTTCCCATCCAGGTCGAACGAGCCCACCAGGTTGCCATGGTTCTGGACCCACAGCTCAAACTGCGTTCAGTGCCGGCCTACCAGCACGAAGACATCATTACCCGTGCGTGCGAAATGACTGCTGAAAGCAGGGACGGAGGTATGAGTGGTGGTGGTGGAAGTTCAGGTGGAGAGGAGCGGGATGCAGATGGCCCTTCAGCCCCGAAAATAAGCCGTATAGAAGGAAGCGGAAACAACACCGGCCCCTCCAGGGGCACCTGCACGGTGTCTGGTAAAGACGAGAGTCAGGGCAAAGTTCGACAAGAGATTTTTCAGTACCTGGCCGAGCCTCTTGTCCAAGGTACACCTGATCTCTTGCAGTATTGGAGCTCTACAGTTGCTGAAAAGTTCCCCAGGCTTGCTCGCTTGGCTCTGTGGCTCCTTGCAGTTCCTGCTGTGGGCATACGCAGCGAGTGTGTGACTGTGTGTGAGCAGAGCCTGGCTATGAAGAGGAGGCAGCAAGTCACTGCTGAAGAAATGAACAAACTCATTTTCCTTCGCTCTAATATGGGTTAGATGAAAAACCCAACATACTCGAATGAACCAAACCTTCCCCCAAGCAATGACTTGAGACATTTATTTATATACTGTAGGTTTAGACGAGCTGTAAACTTCAATGTCCAGGAACATTTAGTAGTTCTCAAAGCAGATATTTACAAAAAAAACCTCTCTTCAAAGGTTGCAAACAGAATATGGCAAATTACATATTTTGTTTGAAGACTGTACTGTTGTAAAATACAAAGGACAAAAACCGGGAGAAACAATAACTCTCAAAAACAAAGTCTTGTTTGTTACGCTGTTCGTGTAGGCAGGAAGAGTTTCATCTGGTCACAACCAGTGATCTGAATCACTCCAGTCTAATGATTAAACTGCTACAAGGCTTCAATGCTGTTATCCTCACTGGTTGGCAACATTTTCAGGTAAAGTCAGCTTTCACTGCTTAGATCTACTGTCACACACCTCTGAAAACTAACCTGTTTTAGAATTGTTCAAGAAGGACCTAGAGGCAAACTACTGTAGCATTTGCAGTAAATTATTATTTTTATTGGTGTATGACAAACAAATTAAGAAGTGAAGCATCACTGCCAATTGCACCTCTGACAATATAGAACTAGGTTTATAATCACACAAATCACTGAAAAGAAACTCACTATATTCAGCAGTGGACAATGGGCAGATATTTTAATGGTTACATTAGTGGCCATAAAAATGTAGCGTCTAATGATTTGCATGCACTGCATGCAATTTTTCAATTTAAAATGCTTAAAGGTAACTCATTTTACATTTGAAATGTTGTGATGCTTGCCTTTTTTATTAGCAATTGTGAAGAAAATTATCAAAAATGTTCTTTGCTTGACATTCAAGTCAATCTAGACTTGAACTGAGATAAAATCAAATCAATCAAATTTAGCATTTATGGTTTTAATGCCGTTAATACATGTACAAAGAGGAAAGCATCAAATTGTTTGTGGCTAACATTTTTTTACTGAAATCCTTCAGTCTTACAGATTGAACCACTCCTCCAAAAAAAAAACAAGTTTTTAAGTCAGAGTATTATGAAGATAGAACCTAGCATGCATGCTAGGTTAAAAAAATAGAAACAAGCTGATGATAATTGTTCTACAGTCATTGCTTTATGATAGTTTCTAGTGCTGCCAATTCAGAAATGCCTCATCTTTCAGCCCTAAAAAGAGACACTCATTTTCAAATGTTAGTATTGTCAGTGCACCAGGCATGGGTTGGTTACAAAGTTTTTAGTTTACCACATTATTAAACAGTCGCATGTCAAAACTACTTAATGTATCCATCACCGTTCCTACAATTTATATGTCCTTAAAAAGAGATAACAGACAGAGCATATTTTACAAAGAGCTGTAATATTCTGCACGGGGGGCGCAATTACTTTTAGAATCATACAGATTGATTTGGTTCGATAGGTTAGTTTGTTTGTTTGTCTCGAAAAGCTGAAAAAGGAGAACAGCTTTTTTAAGAAGATAAACACAGCAGCAATTTAACTTTTTATTTAGAAGTGAATAAATTACAGTTTAAAATTTAGGTTTTATTAGCACCTAGGCAGGTGTATTTTAAGTAAAAACACTCCAGCTTCATTCAGTTTTTCCTTGGTTCCTTGACTCATTCACCCTCTCCTGTATTTTGTCTGTAATCTGAGCTCACCTGTATTCATAGTTTCCGTTTTTTAGTATTTTCATATTAAATTATCATGGAAGAAAAATGCTGGGAATGCAAAAAATCTCGTTTTTTTCCCCCTCCACTTTTATGTGGGGTGGGGGGGCTTCTTTTTTTTTAACAGCCCAAAATGCAGCATCCTACTGAAAACGTGACCTTAGAAAATTTATGTCACCACCAGTTGCAGGTGTAAAAGTAACAAGACAGCCACATCGGTCTCTGTCATTATTGGAGCTTACACATTCTAACTAGACTTCAAGTAATCACTGTTCATCACTAATACAGTGAAACCTTGACAATTCTAAAGGTTATACCATACTGGCCCATGCCTGGAGTGCATTGTATATTCAAATTCTTTGCCCAGCCTTTTTTATCACATAAACAGTACTGAAATTTTTTTCATGGATTTAGTAAGCCTGTTTTCAAGACTTAATTCATATTTTTTTGAGTGTTTGTGTGCATTTGTATTTATTTGAGTTTTGTTCAAAAACCGCTCTTTATAGGAAAGTGTATTTTATTTATTGTTGCTTTCTTGTTTATCATTCGATTACAAACATCGTCTTCCTTATGTAAGCTATAGATTTCCATTTTCAAGGCAATAAGCTTTATCACAGCAAACGGTTCCCAATTTTTTCTGACTGTTCTCATGACACTCCTCGAGTTAATTATCAACTGCGAATTGTTGAGCGCTTGTCAAATCGATAGGGTTTTCTCAGGAATGAGCACATCCGAGCAGGCACCGCCACTTTTCCTCACTGTAACAAAAAGAAACCAAACTGTGACCTCGCTGCTGAGGTAAATACCTACTGGTAACCATGATGTTTTGTGAAAACTTCCACCCCAAAAACAAGTTGGTGCCATTTGGGGGTAAAAAAGAAGAAACACTGAGAAATTTTTGTTGTTTTTGTTTTCGACCAGTTGATTCACTAAAGTTACTCATACTCAACAAGTCAAGTAATTTTTGTTATATATACAATATATATTCATATTTTGGTCAACATCTACCTGTACTAATACCTCCTAACATGGCTTAGATGAATGAAAGCTCTGCTGTTTGTTTGCTGCCTTGGGGATTAACTAGTCGAGTGCTAGTTTGTTATCTCAGTTTTTTAGGCCTTAAGTTTCTTCCATGTGCTCATTTGAAACCCTTCAGTCATCATGCCTTTTTATTGTCAGTAAATGGCCTTTTTTAATCTTTTTTTATGATTTTGTCTCCCACCCACCTTTTTATGTAAGCTTGCAGGGACTTGTTGAAAACAGTGACCTCTAGTGGCCACATGACTACTGTTTAAATCTTGTACAACTGTGCTGCTTAAAGTGCATGCATGTGTTATAGTTCTTTACTTTATAAAACGGGTCAGTAATAATTTAATAAGCCAAAACTAAGAAATACACTCAATAAATTAAAACATATTTTTATTTGCGTTACCAGAAGGATGTTAAAGCTATTTTTACACATTATGATGTTTTGCTTTTTCTCTAAGGCTGCCGTGCAGTTATTTGATTTAGCACCACATGTCTTGTTTATTTATTCCCTCTTTCATCCAAAGGCAACCTGTCACTTTTACAAAAAATATTATTTTTAATATCTAAAAGCCCCCTTACCTCATAATTAAGAGTTTATAAAAGTTGTGTTTTCTAGCTTTTGGGTCTGGATAACTCAGTGTCCCACTTATTTTTTTAAACACAAAATGTCTCCATAGCTCATGTCACAGAGGTGCTTTGCCGCATCAGAATAATGAAGTTCAAAACTGCCACCTGACCCCTCACAGTGATCAGAATTGGAGCTGAAACTTGTTCATTTTCATGACTGAGAGCGCAGCTGTTGTATTCAAAGTGTTTCAAAGTGAATGTAAACTACAAAAAAGGAAAGGGCATTTGCATGAACCATAACAGCAACAGTGTAAGGCCTAAATATATCAGACTATGGTCTCTGTGAAGTAAAGGATCTGTTTAGTTTGCAGAAGTGCTGATCCGTTAGCTTTTTTTCAAACCATTATTGTCAGTATTATAGAAGTGGCAATAAAGGTTTAAAACACAAATTTACATAAAAAAAAATCAGGAGCTCTGCATTGCAAGTTGTTTCTCAGCTACATAACATTTTTTTAGGCCTTCTTACCTCCAAGCTTACTGTTTCATAAATGCTTTCTCTTCCTTATGGCTTGTTAGAATATCTTCATTTTTATATATATTTTGGTAAAAAAGAAAATAATTATAAAGTATATTTAAATTAAAATTTCAACTACAAATCCAATGTTTTACCTCAGTACTCAGATACTCAGAAGGCAGTATTGTTGTTTAATGATTGGGAATCAGTTTGTTGCAGGAAATGTATGTTTTGGTCAAAGAAATGTTCAAAATACTGTACATGGTTTGTGGTTTTAACAGGTAATCTCAGTTATACTGATGAAGGGACTTTTCTTACTGTTTTCTTTCAGTTATTAATAGGATATGCTCTGGGACAAATGCCATTGTTGACATACAAATGTCAACTTAATTTTCTTAGAAATAACTTTTTTTGTTTATTAAATGAGAAGTATATCTAAAATATGCATGCTTTTAACAAGAGTAACAATATATAATGTTATAAACCAGTGTTTCTCATCAGATGGAAATGAATCATATTGACTCTGAGGTGATGCTAAGACCCTCAGAAAGAGTCAGATGACTGAATTTTTACCTTTCGAGGTGGAAGTAGCTGTTCTGATAACTGGTTGGTGTTCATGGCTGGACATCAGCCATCTTTGGAGGATGTAAATATGGGAGAACTGCTGTTTTTATGCCACAAGGGGGCACCTTCATTCAAGAGATCAAAGTAGGGAGCACTAATGACATTATACCTCTTTTTTCTACAGTAGCATTTCAAAACGTTTTGATATAATAGAAGAAAACTCAACTTAGATACTAATACTAGGAAACTGAATTCAGCTGTAAATTTTATTTTGTTTTAGGGTTTTAACTTATTCAGATAATAAAAAAAAAAAAGTTCTGTTGTAAAGTGTGGTTTATGAATGCTAACATGGAGATCTGCTCATCTAATCTATTAATTCAGGTTAAGAACTCGGTGTTGCTTTCATCCTATTTTACAGGCATTTCTTCCTTTTTATACTCTGCTAAAACACAAAAAAAAGAAAAAGAAATAATGTTGCGTTCTGTTTATTTAGTCTTTTTAATCGCACCTTGGCAGCAGTTTCCTGTGTAGATCCAGATCTCAGTTGTCTTATTAGTAAACCTAATTTATACTTTTGTAGCAACACTATTTTTATATAATGGAAAAGAAAAGGTCCAGTTTTTTTGTTTCCTTTTGTTTTTATTTTTTTGTTGTTTTGTTTTTTTCCTGTGACATATATGACAGCGCTGTTCAATGTTTCTTGAATACATTATCCACTGTAGTATGTTATGTGTGAATAAACTTTAAATCTGTGTCAGAGTGATGTGCTTACTTGACGTTTATTATTTATTCAAGGTAACATATTGGATAGGTTTTTGTAATTCTTGCATATCAGTTAAAGCTGGATGTGAAAGGGAATGTCATTTATTTCAATTAAATCTTCCTTTTACCAGAGAGAAATGAAGCAGCATTTCACAGTTTCTGGTGCGTATGGTGGGCCTCACACATGGGGGGTGGGGGGTAATGGAACCAAAGTGGGAGAAAATAGCAAGTGCTTGTTAGTGTTGGTCTCAGTTTGCTGTCCTGCTCCCCTAGCCCCTTCCTCCCAGTTCAGTGGGTCCCCAAGGTGTAGGGGTCTTCAGCCATGCAGAAACACCTGCCCTCCTGTCCCTTCTGTAACTCCAAACAGGAGGACATAAGGAGCTGC
>JARVGW010000278.1:9946291-9978750 GCA_031762495.1 Anablepsoides rubrolineatus | reverse complement strand
TTGCATCGGTTAATATCTGTGACAGCCATTTTTATTTGATCTGTCTTCCAAATCAGTTATAGATATTCATCCAAATATTTTTTTTCTGCTTAGTATTTCCTGAGGTATTTTGCAAACAGACAAACTGGAATGACTCTAAAATAATCCTGCTTAATGGATCATACCTGGAGTATTTATTGTGAATGACTCTCAGCTACAAGGACACCAAATTTTAGGAAAATATTAGCCAAACTGATTGAATTTTAGCCTTTTTTTGTGTGTGTTTTGTAAGGTGATTTGGCTGTGGCGACCATCTTTAACTGGGGTGGCTCAAGCTCTATATTCAATGATTACTTCCTAAAAAAATTCTTAGTATTTCTGGTGGTTCATGAGATATTTTTGTAACAGACTGACACTCGCACTAAAACATTATCGTCTGACTTTCCATCTTTGTTGCAGGCAATAATAAAAATCCACACAAAAATGACTTTATGCTCCACAGGTGTTGACGTTGCTATGCCCAGCCCAACTTGCACTAGTTCCTCCCTATTGGAGATTATAATCTTATGCGTTCATTTTTTTAAAGATTTAGTCCCACCACTGTCCTAGAGGACTGAGAACCCAAAGCCAACAAATATCACGATCAAACAAATTCAGACTAGAGCCTAATCTTTTAAATCTAAGTCAGCCCACAGCAATCCTAGTGCCTCTAAAAATGACCTTGTTTTGATCCCGGCACTGTGTTGTTTTCAACCGCTTCAAATTCTGTTTACCTCTTCCTTTCTTTTTCATACTTGTTTTTTTTTTTCTTCCCCTTTGTTGCAAGGATTCCTTGTGGTAATGTTTTATTTTTGGGAAGCGTGCTGAGCTTGGTTTCAACTTTACAAAAAGCATGCTTGATCAATTTTAGAGCCCACTCTGGTTTGAAATGCCTCTCTATTACCCACACAATAATGGTTTAACTTAAAAATATGTACCCTACAGTTTGGTAATGTCAGACATTTGAAGTTTTCTTTTTATCATTAACATCCTCTTTCAGTTCAGATGTTTATATTTTTATATTTGCGTCAAAATCACTCAGAACTTGCTGTTAATGGAGGTATCATTATTTATTGTTCTGCTTTTATAGACGTTCACACACTTGCTGATGATCAGTTTATCTGCATTTGATCAGCAGCGTTTTATCTTAAGTTAAAGTAATAGTTCAGATATTTTGAAATGGGTTTTAGTGGAAAAGTTAGAAATTGATAATATCATGTCATTTTAAAGTCGTAAAATAGATTTGAATAGGTCAGTTAATCACATGTTACACTTGATACTTTATTTATTTGAGAATTGTCGGGGACAGTAAATTTTGTGACTGGAACATGCTTAATCAGTATCATGTGTGACCCCATTTCTTTCAGCAAAACCTGCAACTTATTTTCTTTGGCAACATCAATCAGCTCCGCACAGTAGCTTAGAAAACCTTTCAGTCCAGTCCTTCTAAAAAACATCACAACTTAGTTGTTTTTTTTCTGATACTCCCACCCCACCCAACACCACTTTCATCTGCCAAACAACAATACAATCAATTGTTTTTAAAAATGCAATAAAAAAGCTTGTTTTTAGGCTTAACTGGAACTCATATTGTATATTGTCATCAATGCAGTTGAAAACTTAAATCAAAATATTACCATATGTTTCACTGATCTGAAACAATTTCTTCCTTTTTACAAATCTGCAGTTGTGCAAGAAAAGCAACACTAGTGCTCTCTTTTGTTTGTGGATTCATAAAAAAAGAGCATTTTCATCTCGATCCAAGACTTTAGTTGTTTACACATTACACTGAGTTCCTTCAGTTCTCCTGCTCTCAAAGATTTTTGTTAGTCAAACACTTCTTGGTGATCTTTGCACATAATTCCTCTGTGGGTTTGAAGAGTTCAAATGGGTTTGTATTGTTTTTCCTCATTGTAAATTCTATGTTAACAAACAGTTCAGTTGTTTGAGCCATGATGCAGATCAACAGAGATGTTTTATGACCATCAGACATTGAAAATTCTTGTTCCTACCATAAAATGGCATGGCTACTCATATATCAAATATATATATATATATATTTAAAACTTAATCAACTTCAAACAAATCTATAATTTGATACACAAACAAAATGTAAAACAACTATTTCCTATATTATTACATAATCCTTTTTACTACACTGTAACTAATATGAAAAATTCCACGGTTGTAGTTTTTTCCAGATATTGCTGAACACAAGATTTTATCTGCTCAACAGTACGTTGTCATTATAAGATTTTTTTTAAAATAATGTGCTGTAGATTTCCAAAGGAGGCAAGGCAGATCTTGTCTGCAGGCAGGCCAGTTGAGCACATTTTGCTATGTGTCTATAAAACCAAACTGTTGTAAATTGTGCAGAAATGAGGTCTGGCCTGGCCTTGTCCTAATAAAATAACTGCAGGCCTCCATGGAAAAGACATAGATCTTATGATAAAGCGCATGTTTCTTTGAAATTCCAGCATGTGTCTCCGAATAGATGATACCTTCTCACATGTGCAAGACACCGGCGTAATGGCTCCATCACTGTCCCTTTTTTGTTTTTGCACATTTTAATATCAGCTTTAGTAATTCTTTTTATCTTTGTAACATTGAACCGGATGTCCTTGTTTTCCCCCAAAGCGTGGACTTATCCTAACACAGAACACATGTCCACTTCCTTTCACTCCGTTTGTTAAAATATGATACTTGGAGAATTTGGTGTTGATTCTGTGCAGAGTTGAGATGTGGCTGCTGTCTTGGATTAAAGAGTGTCAGGTTATATTTCTTGCTGCGGAGGATGCAGGGTGATAGGGGAGGGGGGGGGGTTTCCCAGATACTCCTGAGCCAGTGTGACTATATTGATCAAGGTGGCCTGATGGGTTTTCATGCACTGAGACCAGAAAGCTCAAAGGTCACACAGATCCAACTGAGGTTTGAGGGCTTGGTCATGATATTTTCCTAGAATTTACAGTCAGGTTCATAAATATTGGGACATCGACACACTTTTCATCTTTTTGGCTGTAAACACAACCACAGTGCATTTTAAATGAAACAAACAAGATGTGCCTTAACTGCTGACTTTTAGCATTAATTCATTTGAAAGTATGTACATCCAAATCGAGTGAAACAATATACAAATGACAACAGCTTGCATACACACCTCCCACTTTTTAAGGGACCAAAAGAAATTGAACAAAATACCCATGCGTTTCAAACTTCAGGCTGCAATAGACTGCAAAGAAGTTGCAACCAAATATTACAAAGTGAAAGCTTGATTTATGATTATTAATTTTCCCCATTACTTTGGGTCCCTTTAGAAGTGAGAAGCACATCTAAAACTGTTGTGATTCATACACCGTTCACCCGATTTGGATGTACTTTCAAATTGAATCTGAAAGTTTTCAGTTTCAGTCACATCTTGTTGGTTTCTTTTCAAATCTATCGTGGTGGTGTTTAGAGCCAAAAGATGAATAGTATTATTTATGAACCTTTTGAAAGACTTACTTTTCTTTGCAAACTTGCACTGAAAATACAATATATTTGAAAACATTGATTGCTGTCTGATAAAATTTGGTTTAAAATTGTGAGACTTGATCTATCCTCACTTGGAAAGACTAAGCTAAAAGCTCCAAAAGGAGGCACCTAGAAGGCATCCTAGTTCGATGCCTTAACCACCTCAGTTGATTCCTTTAATACAGAGGAGTCGTTGCTCTGCTTCAAGTTTTTTGTCCATCTTATCTTCAAGGCTGAGAACGGCCACTCCACAAGGGGGAACCCGTTTCATCTGCTTGAACCTGGGATCTTGTTCTTTTGGTCATGATTCATATCTCATGACCATGTGAGGGTTTGAACGTAGGCTGGCAAGTAAATTGGGAGCTTTGCCCTACGGCTCAATTCCTTCTTCACCTCCACAGACCAGAGCAACACCCTTGATATTGCAGATGAGGCCCCAATCTGTTGATATGTCTTCTGCTCCGTCCTATCATCACTTGGGAACAGATAGTTTACCTTCTCTGATTTTCAGCAGAGACTCACCTTCAACCCATCATTTAACCTTTTTACTGGTTGAGAAGCATGGCCTCAAACTTAAAAGAGTTGATTCTCATCCCAGCTGCTTCACACTTGGCTGCAAACTGCTCCAGTGCACACTGAAGGTCATGGCCCAAGACACCAGCGGAGCCACATCATCTGCAAAAAGCACAGACAAGACCCCGAGGTTTCCAAACGTAACAACTTCCTCGCTGCGTTTGTCTTTCTTTCATTTTTCATGTGTTCCTGATCTCAAATTTTAGACTGGTCCAAATTGAAATTAGACAATGAAATGTTTGAAAAACCTTTCTTCTCTATGTGCATGAGTTTAAACTCAAACGCTGAAGACAATTTTGGATTTTTCTTGCACTTCAAATGTCATCCATCTGTTTTGAAATGGAGTTAGTAGTTTAATGAATCATGTCAAAGTCTGAAAATGTTTAAGATTGCTATTACAGAACCTAAAAGATCCCAAAGTGATCTCAAATGTTTAAGCTTTACTGCTTTTTTAAACCCTCAAATTTAAAAGCCCAGGCACCTTATCAAATAAAAAAGCATAAAAACACATTTTGTGTTTTTGTGTTATCATTTCACAAGTAAGTTATCATGATAAGTTGTGTTATCATTTCACAAGTAAGTGAAATATACAAGTAAGTGAAATATAATTTCACAAGAAAGTGAAACATAAATGATTCTTATTTTGAATTCAAACGCAACCTTAAAAGATAATTCAAACCCACATGTTTTCTCACACACCCAACCGAAACACCCAAAATCACTACATCAAGTTTTGTGTCCAAATGTTACGCAAACTCTGTTGTGCCTTATTAGCGCTGCTATCTGGGTCATGCTGGGGTGTCCCGCATCATAGAACCAGGAACATAAATCACAAAGGACAGAATTGGAGGCACTCTTCCATGACCTGCTGTAGACAAATATATGCAGACGCTGGCTGATAATTGCTGTGATAACAGATATATCTGCTTTCACCGAGTGTGATGTTACAAACAAAAACATTTAAATATAGATGCAGCTTGTTATGTTTTCCACTGATACTTCAAAACAGTTTCAGGGGGATTTTTTTAATGTACAGTAACTAAAAACAAATACAAATATGTAGATTAAAAAAAAACCTGGTGGCTTCAGTCTTTGAAGAGGGGTTTTGCTCAGAGTGCCATTTAATTTTACTAATAATGAATACTACAGTTTCATTTTGTCCTGTTCTTGATTATTCACTAATAAGGTTTCAGAGTGAATGTTCTTAGATTTAATACTTAGGGATTCAGAGACGGCTGTGTCACTATTTGAAAAACAGGTGGAGGAAAAATCATTTTACTTTTCATCATCTGGCAAAATTAAGTCAAATTGCAGTTATTAGTCGATCATGTTTTACTCATTTAAACTGAAGTTTAGTCCTGTTCATTCTGATAGAAATCTTGATGAAATAAGATGATAAAAGTGTTGTGATGACATATTATCTTAGCTGTGTGTTTCAAATACTGCTGGAATTTTCCATCCTGCTCAGAATAATTGCTTTTGGTCACTTCAGGTCAACTATAAAAAGTGCCTTTCTTGACCTCTCACACCCAAAACATTTGAAAAGTAAACGGTGTCCTCATTGTTCCTTTCCTCTCTGCCTTTTATCAAGTCCTTGTGACATTTTTCTTTGTGGGTGTATGTGTGTTTTTTTCACACTCTTTTTTTTCCCCCCTGAGTGTGCTTTTATCAAAAGAAAA
Source organism: Anablepsoides rubrolineatus (assembly GCA_031762495.1). NCBI lineage: Eukaryota > Metazoa > Chordata > Actinopteri > Cyprinodontiformes > Rivulidae > Anablepsoides > Anablepsoides rubrolineatus. The sequence continues at coordinate 9,972,970 of JARVGW010000278.1, read as the reverse complement.
AAAATGACAAGTGTAAGGAAGGTTGCTCTTGAACCTGACAGGAACTGTGATTGTGCGCGCGTGTGTCTCTGCATACGTTCAAATGTTTTCTTCAGTCAATCTGCACATGTGGGAGTGTTTATTTGTTCTTGAGAATATATATTTATGCCCACCTGCATACGTATGTGCACATATATGTGTGTGTGTATGTGTGAACAGTCGCAGTGTTGGGTCTGGAAAAGCGTAGCACACTAGATTTATTGAGCATGGCGGATTTATGACAGCTGTTTACATTAGAAGCTCTATGAGCATTTTAGCACATCTTTTAGCTTTGAGTGTGTTAGGTGACAGATGGAAGGCTTTTCCCTTCCAGTGTGTAGGAAAGCCCAAAAACACCACCCACCTGAGGACTGACCTTGATGCTGAACCCAACCCTCTGTCTTTGAACATTAATGTATTAAAACACCACATTAATGAATGCACAGTGTGTCCGCATCTAATTAGAAAAAGGTCAAAGTTAGCAAAATGTCTGTGCACCATTAACCAACCACTTACTGCAGCCTAAAGGAAGTCTAATCAATGAGGAACAAAGGCATCTGAGTGTATATGTGCTGGAGACAAAGCCATTATCATTGCTGCGATAATCAGCTTCACGTAATTATAAAAGTACCAGAGACAAGTATGAAGAGTAATTACCAAAATTCAAGGCAACGATCCCAATAGCAGCTGTTAAGGACACCTCTTACCTGCTGGAGTCGGGTGTTTAGGTCATAGATTAAGTGTCTGGATGTGAATAGGTATAATTGCCTGAAAGCTCATGAAGTGCTTCAAGACTAGAGTCCGGCTCTGTCACCTGTGAACACATAATTTCCCCATGCACCAAATGAAACTTTTAAGGTGTTTCAACATGCACTAAACCAACAAACAGTTAGCATTCAGAGATCCCCTCAGAAGTGGAAACACATTACCATCCTGAAGCTGACGTTCAGAGTCCAAGTGAAACAAGAAAAAAAAAAAAAGTGTTTTTGGTACCGCTACAAAAATAAGGCTTCTGCAGGAAACTAGTTGTTTCTGGCAAACTTCACTGGTGAGGGACGTTTACACGAACAAACTTAAATGTACTCAATGTTCACATAAACATATACAGGAGAGATTTCCATGGGGTCTCCCTTAGTTAAACATACACTTCAACTCAATTTCCAGAACAGCACGCCCTCAGATATTAAAATAACTTGATGCTTGTTTTCTCTTAAATAACAATTTAGAATATTCGAGAATTATGGCTTGAAATCGAACATCAGTAAATATAGTTTGCAAAGACTATAAGTCAGTAAGTGCTTAGCTCCTCCTGACTCTTTTAGAAAACGAAACAATCTGGGTATGCATTTACCTTGAAACGCAAGCACACATATATTAATGTGGCCTTTTGTTTATTCTCTCTTCAGGCCTGTACGACAAATGCTTCTACGCCTCCAGTGACCGAGGTTGGCTGCTTGGTATCCAGGCAGTTAGTGAACATGGAAACCGTGACCCTCGCTTCTTTTTCTCCCTTAAAACTGACCGTGCTCACAAAGCGACTTCCATCCACTCTAATGTTCGTTACGTGCCCAACCAGTGGGCGCATGTGGCAGTCACATACGATGGCCTGTACATGAAGCTCTTCATCAATGGAGCCCAAGTGGGTGTCAGTCGGGAACAGTCAGGCGATGTCTTCAGCCATTTGACCAAAAAGTGCAAAGTCCTGATGATTGGGGGAAATGCACTGAATCACAATTACAGAGGGGCAGTGGAAAGTGTGAGTTTATGGAGGCAAGCCCGAAAGCAGAGGGATATTATCAGGGATATGCAGGGCCATGAGGACCTTGAAGATCTACCTCAGTTAGTCATTCGTGAAACCTTTGAGCACCCAGGCCGCAAGTGGTTGACTGTAAAAGATGGCAGTTTTCCACAGTCTGAGAAAGGTGGAGGTGGACGACTAGGATTTTTAGGCAGCATGGGAGGAGTTGAAAATGCTGAAGGAACGTTGGATTCAACTCTGGAAGTTCCAGTTTGTGGCCAAACCGTGTGTGACAACGTCGACGTCATTAACAACTACAACCAGCTTTGGACCTTCCGCCGGCCGAAGAAAGTGCGATATCGCGTCATAAATATTTGGGACGACGCAAGGAAGAGGCCAACTGTAACAGATCACCAGATCATCCTGCAGCACCAGCAGCTTAATGAGGCCTTTAGTCGCCACAATATATCCTGGGAGCTGAGCATTCATAACGTAACAAATTCCTCTCTGCGTGACCGCTTGATACTAGCTAACTGTGATATCAGCAAAGTCGGTGATGATAGATGTGATCCAGAATGCAACCACCCCCTGACGGGCTATGATGCAGGTGACTGCATGTCTGGATACTGGAGCCAGTGCCCTGAACACAAGCAGGGGAACGGTATATGTGACCCTGAATGTAATTGGGAAAATTTCATGTATGATCAAGGTGATTGCTGCAATCCCCATGTGACGGATGTGACTAAGACGTGCTTCAACCGCTCCTCTCCACACAAGTAAGACCCCTTTTTGCACTTTATTTCACATGGCACATGGTTTTCTTTTTGTTCATTTAGCAAACAGAACTTCACTAAAAATGCCTTCCACTAATTATAACAATCTGAGCTTTACTTGATGAATATTTTTGTTGACATTATACTACACACTGCAGCCTCACATGTCTTCCTAAAATTAAACAGTGATTCTTTCCATACAATGACTTCTGAAGAATTGTTTTCAGTTAATGTCTAGTCCTACTGCTTCCTGATCATTTGGACTGAAGCTGAGTGTAACCCAACTCCCAGCCTGTGTGGCCTGGGAAATCCTCTGGGGCAGCTAGTCCAATCTAGCCTTGGCCTGGTTCCATCAGTGTTCCACACTTAAGAAAGGCAAAACAAATGCTAAAGTGATTTTAATGGTAGCAAATGAGAAGGCAAGATGGTTCATTTTTGCTGGGTTGATTGGAAAAAAGAGTTGGATTAAAGTGACAAGTCACAGAATTTGAGGGCAGTGAGAGGACAAACCAGACAGGCCAGTATAATTGATTTTTGTCCCAGAGAAACACTTATTGTTCTCTGAACATGGATACTTGAAATAGTTTACAGGTTAATACCTTTCTCATAAATTAGAGAAGGTTACAAATTTATTTTTATAATAATAGAGTTACACGTATAAGAGGAGATTTTTTTTATAATGGCTAATTCAGGATAATACATAGGTTGTCACAAATAAATGGAAGTTTGTTTTTGTGGTTTCTCCATTGTGGTTTGTAGATGATGAGTAAAATCTGGTAAGGAAAATAAATCTCTGGAATTTGCTGTAAGAAGGTTTTTGCCAGACCTCTAATGGCAGAATTGTTTGTTTCTTGGTGCGCTGAAACTTAGCACAGTAAAGTGAGACATTTTTGTGGAGAGCACAGGGGAGCTTCATGGGTACTCCAGAAAAAAAAGCAAAAGTTCTTAATATTTGTCAGGGTTTTTTTCCCCCTGCTGCTTCAAGAATGAGAAAAAGTAAAAAATAAATGAGTAATCAAAGTGTATGGGATTTTTAGTTTTTTTTTTTAATTGCTTGATTTAATAAGAAGACTGTTTTTGGTCATAATCAAGATAAAAGCATTGCTGGTCTTGGCACAAATTCTGAAAATAGCTTTATAATGACATTTAATTAAAAACATCAGCAATAAAACCAGGTGAGTTTACCATTATTTTTATATTTAAGTTCCCACAAATCCCTTTCAACTTAGTCATCAGCAGAAACTCATACATTAAGTGGCAGCTAAAGATCAACTTTTGCTAAAGTTTTCTGTAGAAATAAAATCAGGCAGAAGTAGAATAAAATTTTTAAGAGACTTCATCCCAAATAGTAGATCTAACCATCCCGTGATTGCTTATTTTGTTGTGATTGCTTTATGTCTGCAGAGAGCTGAGCTACAAAACACTTCAACATTCTTCCTTATGAAATTCTGGGCAAACAATGTCCTGCGTATGCAGAGGAGCAAAAGTTGTTAGGTCTAACATTCCTTTTTTTTTGTTTAGTTCTTACCATTTGTTTTTGTTTCTGCTTTTTTGCATTGAGTGTGTCTATTTGTGTGTTTACAAATTCCAATTGGATCCAAAATCAGACAGGATGAGAATTCTTGTTAATGAGGAAAAGTACTATTTTGCTGGTTAGGATGTGGTTTTTAGTGTTATAGTATTGTTAAAAAATAGTTTTAGGGTAGGACTTTGGCATTCCATTATAATTTAAGGAACAGAAGAATGCATTGTGTCAATAGTATCCTATGGGATACAGATGTAAACACAATCACACATTAACACACACTCCTCCCCGCATCCACATCTGGTTGAATGCATTTTTTGCATTGCTTTTAGAAGCTTTGGGATGACACTTACGGTTTTAGTGGTATTTGACGTTGAGAGCAACTCACAGTTTTATTGTTTGTTTGACTGTGAGGTGTGTAAAAGTACATTTTGCCTTCTGTCTTCAGTCCACAAGAAACATCTTTTGAGCAGCCTAGACTTTTGTGACCACTCAAGCTGTAAATAAAGACTCTGTCATGCTAACATCCATCAACACGATGGTTCCAAAAAGTAAAGAGACAAAGAAAACTTTAAATTTGACCATTAACAGAAAGACAACCAACATGGCTGCTTCTTTTAGAAATATGATGTAAAACATGGTTTGCTGTCATTGATAAATGTGTAATTCATCATACAAGCACTTTATAAACACACCTGATATACAATGACATTGCTTAAACTTGCTTTTTTTTATTTAAATAGATTCTTGAGCAATTCACACCTGTCAACAAGGTTTCAGTAATGATTTTGTGTGAACAGATGACCTTTTTTTTACAGTACTTAACAGAGTTAGAAATTATTAGCAAACAATACATTTTTTGAGTGCTTTTTCTCAGACCAGTTTTATAAAAGAAACATCCTGGAAACAAGACAATTGCTTTATTGGAACTTTTTGTGAGTACCTTAAATTAAAAACAGTTTGGGATGACCTTTCAGGCAATATAAAGATTTATATAAAACCTTCTTAAGAAAGTTATTAAATGAATATAATTCAAGTTTTGGCTTGGTGATGTCGAGGGAAATTAGGTCAATTATTTTCACTTGACCTCTTTTTCTCAGTCTCTTTTGCTCCATAGCCATTAGCCTATACCTCTTTCTTTGGCAAGTTAATGGGTGGACCACCCTGTGTCTTTCATTCACTCTGTTTCCCTGCCGTATTGCAGCTAAGTGCAGGGAGCTAACCTCTTAAGCCTGTGACTTGTTTTGTTTTACAGTCGGTCATCTAAACCTTCACCCTTCTGTCTCTTAAACTATAATTAAGTGTCTGAGCATAACTACCAGGACACTTCCTTTTTAAAGCCTTATAAAAACACTTGTTGTCAAAGTTTCGCCTGAGCTTTTATGTGGCCTGGAGAACGTCCGAGGTAGAAGTTCTATACAACTGGAGGACTTATGTAGATCTGGTGTGAATGGAGGGGGTTGTGGAGATGGGGGTATTAAGACCAATGTTGGAATGCACGGGAGTTGCATCTGGCTATGACAGGATATGTGTCCAGATACTGCTGGTGGTCTTTGTAAATATTGCACCCCAGGGAATTTGGCTGATAATGCAACGGTAAATCAATTTTACTTCCGGAGGCGGAAGAGAGGGCGCCGATTAAGAGGTTCTTCCATTTCTACCCAAACTGGGACAGTTTAGTGTGGGACTCATCTTTTCGCTCACTGCATATAATTTTATACAGTGTGTTAAAACACACACACACAAAATATCTAGCTACTATGATTTCTCCTTGGAAGTGAAATAGTTCACCGAGGACTAAGCTGGAAGGTTAAAGAAGAGAGTGAAAGCGTAGTAATAAACCCAGAGATGAATGATGGGTTTAGGGTCTGTGATGTTGACCGGCTCAATGACAGGGAAGCCAAGGGCCCCTGTCAATTTCCAAAGGGTTGTGAGGCTATCACTGCAATGCCAGCTCATCCCAGCCTTCCACTAATCTGACCTAAACATATGTATACAAGGCAAATTTACGGGCTTATGTGAATTATATGTGGATGTGAATAGATAAAGGTATTTAATACTGTATGTTTTAGGTGTACAGTAAAAGCTTGATGTGATGGGCTGCTTTATGCCCTCTTGGATAGCAAAGTTTATTTTGTTCACAATCCCTCTCTTTGTAACTTTTTACAGTGTATATCAAAAGCAGGGGTTTTCCCAAGTGACCTGTTTAAGTAAAAAAAAAAAAAAATACGAGAGGCAAGATTAGAAATAGGAAACTATGAGATGGTGAAAATATTAAGAGGTATCAAATAATGAACACCTGTTGCAGAAAAATTGACAAACATGTTTGATTATTATATTTATACAGATTTTTTTTTTGAAAAGTCTAGACAATGCTGCTATGTAAACCTTTAAATTAAAATGTCTGGTTATTGATTAGAAAGGCAAAATCTCATCTAAATTTTCACAAGAATACCAACAAACATTTGAAACTGGAAACAAATATCCACAATTGAGCAACTTTAAATCTGTTTGTGCTCCCACTCTTGTTTGACTTGTTACAGGACCAAAGGGTGTTAATGAACCTGAAACAACTTGAAATATTTTGACCTAGAGTGGAAATGCTGTTTTCATTCTCAGCTGCTTCAATCAGCTCAGCATCAAACCCGTTTGACCCTTTTCGTCTCTGTGCATGTCCAAAAACTCTGAACAAATATTTACTAAGGAAATAATGAAATTCCTTAAATTATTAAAAAGAGTGACCTTGTATCATTTGTTTTTGCTGTCTCACTCACCACCTCTGTTTTTAGACCCCACCCCATTGAGTGTCATCTGTTGTTTTTGAGATGGAATTAAAATAAGTAGCAAAACGCTTTGATAATATATTTCTCAGATATGATAATGCAGAAATGAAACATTGAAAAATAAATCTTTTTCACAAAAAAAATAAAAAAATAAAAAAACACATTGGACAACAGAAAAACAGTAAGAGAAGTTGTCAACACGTTTTTCTATTTGAGGAAAGTAGCGTTTCACTTTGCACATTTTCTTAACAAAAATGCAAAACATGAGTACAAAATAAGTCAGGCAACACAAACAGGGTCAAAACAACCAATGAAGATCTAGTTTGTGATAGAGTGACAAATTTGTTCTGTTTAGTTTCTGATTAAACAAACAAACAAACTGATGTTTGTGTTCCCAAATGAATATATTTCTCCGAAACCCTCTAAAAGTCAAAGAAAAAGACTAAACTATCATCTCAACATGTGCAACAGATTACTTGTTCTTCCAAGAAGACTGATCTTGTTGATTCTGTCTGCCAGGACCACCAGCCAGGCTCACAGACAAAACGTGTTCACAAAGTGAATGACAGTTTCACTGATGCAAAGATATCTCATTATGTTGAGTGATTGCAATCATTAGTGTTACACTTATGTCTCCCAGGGCCTCAGACAAAACATTTGGTCATAAAGAGGGAGACATCCGACTACCTGAACCATTAATTGAAGTCTCAGGCTGACTTGTGTGAGTCATGATGAACTGGTATGCTTTCAGAATATTAAAGATAATATATGCATTGAAATAGATGTAAGTAAAATGTCCTTTTTTGCCACAGTAATATGCATTATTTTTAATTAAATGGGATTTTAGGAAGATTTTTGTATTGTACCACAAGGACCACTGATGGAATTTCCTCTGTAGCTAAATCTGGTACAGCGCAAATTTTTACTCTTATGGTTAATATTCATGGCCTTTTGCAACTAAATAAACATAAAATACTATTTCATGTATATTTAAGGCAATATAGAAAAAATGTTTCATATTTTATTTCACTCAGAATAAAAAAAAAGATCAATAAAATGTTTTTTTTTTGTTGTTGTTTATTTGCCATCAGCATATTTCTGGTCCTGCTATAGATTTGTATTGAAGTGTCTACAACAAACATTTCCTAGTGCTAGCCACACCCCTTTCTCTACACTTAGCCACACCCACCAGCCTTTTATTTGATGTCAGAAGGAGTACTGGTTAAAATATTCCACTTCAAAATAAGACACATCTTCAACATGCTGATATGAAGTCAGTTGTTGCAGGATCTTTTTAGGTAAACAGATGTGACAACATGCCCATTGATGGCAAAACACTATAGCAATAGTTTGTGGTGTTTGTTTAGAATGATCAACAATACTGTATTTTCTCATAGGCATTTCTACTTAACTAACCATCAAATGCCCAAACAGATAATTGTTGTTGCACAGTGGGTTATTCAATTTGTGCAACTTCAAACGGTGAGGAATGTTAACATTGTTGTGCAGCAAGACATGCATGTGATTTTTATCACACGTGGTCTGGACAAAGACAAAATCTTGGTCCACACACTGACAGCTGCAAACAGATCTGCCCGAGCCTTGTTGAAAACAAAATTTACATCCAGCAGACCTCGTAGTAAAGCAGATGGTTAACCATAACGTGCACATTAGTCATAAAAGAGTTTCTGAGCCATTTATTTCAATCTCAGAATTTTATCATGATAAACTACTTATTCCTAATAACATAGAATTTTCATTAAAGAGACATTACCTTAATGTGATTTTTTTTTTCTGTTTTCCAGAGCCTATTTTGATGTAAAAGAGCTAAAAGAGATTCTACATTTGGATGGTTCGACTCACCTGAATGTCTTTTTTGCCAATTCTTCTGATGAAGATCTGGCGGGGGTTGCCACTTGGCCCTGGGACAAAGAAGCCCTTACACATTTGGGTAGAAAACGAATGACAACACAGGCTCACACATTCATGCACACATACAGTAAAACTCACATACATTCACAGTAAACACACACACACACAGATTGTTGATTTTGAGTAATGCAGACCAACCAAGCTCTTTCTTACAACCCTGTGAGTGGTTACATCTATGTACATTTTTACATTTCTTTGCCTTTTCTGTACATGTTCAGGTGGAATTGTTCTGAATCCTTCCTTCTATGGGACGTTCGGCCACACTGACACCATGGTCCATGAGATTGGACATAGCCTGGGCCTGTACCACGTGTTTCGAGGCATATCAGAAATTGATTCGTGCAACGATGCGTGCTTGGAAACGGAGCCCTCCATGGTGACGGGTGATCTGTGTGCCGACACAAACCCCACGCCAAAATACAAGGGCTGCCACGATCCCGAACCAGGAAACGAAACCTGTGGCTCTCAGCATTTCACGCACACGCCGTTTAACAACTACATGAGTTACGCAGGTGAGCTGGGGTCCTCATGTGGCTTTTATTTCTTATCTGTGCAAAATTTACAGCTGTACCTGTCAAAAACTGAAACTGATCACCACGGAGGAATTTGGTGAGCATGGAGGCATACAGTATGTGGAGATTTTAAGGAAAAACACTGAAATAACTCAGCAGGAGGGAAATTCTTTCATGCCTCTTGATTTATGCCATACCTGCTTTTTTTTCTTTTTTGCATGGAAAAAGATATACTGCTAAATATGAACAGGTGTCTTTTTTTGAACAAGACTTATTAGTATTTTTTTTTTTTTGCAAAACACTATTTCTAAGAAAAGTTTGGATGTTTTTCTCATTCATTTGCAATACACCAAATAACCTTTTCTGTTATGAAATGTTTCAGAAGATGCTCCTTATGTGTTGTTCTGCTTTGAAAGTCAGTGCTGGCATCAAATTCAAACTGACTCTAAAAGCAATAGTTTTCATACACATACACATTTCATAAACAGTCCAACTGGTATTTTAACAGATTAACCAGCCTTAAAATCTTATTCCAACATTCATAATATGCATATTTTGTTCACAGATGATAGTTGTACGGATTCATTCACATTGAACCAGGTGGCTAGAATGCACTGCTACCTGGATCTTGCATACCAGATGTGGCAACCCTCCTCCAAACCTACCCCAGTGGCGATGGCGCCTCAAGTTGTTGAGCAACATCATAACTCGGTCACCCTGGAATGGCTCCCACCAATATCTGGACAGTTTTACGACAGGTAAAATTAATTATTGCACACCAGTTTAAGGGGTGAAAAGCTGATAGAGATTAGTGAGTGATTTAATTTGCAGCTTGTTTTGACTGTGACCTTTTTAGAACTTAAAGGCACGTTTTTGTTTCATGTATTTGCAGCCTGTGATACGTCTTCAATTATATTTTTATGGTCTGTATCTAAGTTGGTTACTGTTTCTACTTGTTGGTTTCCTAGAGAAGTGGGATCAGTGTGTGACAAATGTACTGAGGGGGGAGTTCTTCTGCAGTATGCCTCCAACTCCTCATCGCCCCGACCATGCGATCCTTCTGGACACTGGTCCCCTCGAGAGGCTGAAGGTAGAGTACTTTATATCACATTTTATACGGCACACTTTTTTTCCTCTATGCTTTTTTTGATTGGTAGCATTTGGTTTGATGTTGAAAGCCTCTTTGGAAGATATATCATACGTACTTAAGCAATAAATGACAATTCGGGGTCAGCTTGTTTGATTGTGATAAGGTCTTTGTAAAAGCAAATGCTGTGAAAAAGCATAGTCACATTCCCCCTTGAAATTGTGTAATCGTTCTTTAAGCTGCAGATCAAAGTTTATCTGGTGTTTGGTTTCGGAGTTAAGGCTCCATGCACACATTTCAGTGACTGACTCAATCCTAAAATAATACAAATGACTCACTGGATTTATGACACTTGGGCCACAAGACAACATGGAAGGATCATACAGGCTGCTTCCCAATGGATGATGGTGCATTGTACCACAGAACCCACATAATGGCTCAAACCCCAAACCGAGGTTGATTAATACAGTAGGCACTAAAAAAGCTACAAAGTGCACTTTTCAACATTAGAGCCACAACACAGAGACGCTCACATGGTTTTAAAAGTTATGTATTTCCAGCTACAAAAACAGTTCCATCGTTGCTTCTTTTTACTGTCGTTCTGGCCAGGATCACATATGTAAATGATGTTCAGAACATACCATTTGTAGAGAAAAAAATCATTAATGTTTACATTATGGGCACAAACAGCAACATATTGCTTCAGATTATCCTTGATCAAAAGTGTTTCACGACACACAGACTTGTTGAGCCTTCAGATAAAGATGGATATTACTTTGAGTTACTTTTGCATTTGTTCTGCAATTGTGTTTTACAAGCATACATCTGCAGCTCTGTGTGAATGCTGTTCTGTTTTATGGACTCTAATACAAAATGTAAAAGATTTTTTATTAAAACTATTTAGACTGCAGGCACAGTCAGCAACACAATGCTTTAAAGAGTTCTGTTAAGAAGAAAAACTTTGACGAAGAAGTGATTCCTGCTCAGACTCATTAAGGCTTCTGTCAAAAATATAGAAACAAATATTTTTATTGCTCTTTGAATACTCAAAAAGTTTCATTTTGCATAATGTGAGATCAATGCTGATGGTTAATTCCATGGCCCAGACCCAAGCTAGGAGCATAAGCTGTTTTCACACATGCACCACAGTCCTGCCATTTTTCTGGAGATATTCTAAGAAATGTTCCAGCAAATATCCACAGCCAGTTTCCAAGTAATATCACTGGAAAATTCACAAGTGAGCTAATGTGAATGTAGCTGTTTATGTGCTCCAGTATTTATTGTGAGTGTATAAGTTAGCATGAAGATATAGGAGCAGTTCTGACACATTCCATTTTACTAACCTGGGTAAATTAAACACTTGTGGCTTTGATAGCCACATAAAATTGCATATATTCAGAGTGTATGCTCAAAAACACATTTCATCATGGGTTTGTTTGATGGCCAACATACATTTTGACAGAAGATTTAGTCATATTAATAAGACTAAATTGTAATTTAGTTTTAAATGCAATTTATCTATATTTAATTTATATTAGACTACCTTAAATCAAACAAATATTGCAGTTTAATTTACTTAAAGATATGCAAATTTCACATTTTTACCCATGCATTTTGTTGTGTACTTGGAGTCTCTAGGAGTGCAGGAAATTTTAATTTAGTATCTCCTGGTGCTGCAAAGATATCTTTATAATCAGTTTGGGTATATTGTTCAACCCGTTCAGTTTTTGCTATTTTCTTTGATGTTTTCTGAACTGTTATGTCACAGTATTTGTGATGAAGCTTCTAAATGAGGTCTGGACTTACCAACTACAAATTGGTCGTCTTCATATTCCTCTCATTCTGGGTCAAACTCTGGCTCCAACATGTAAGGCTGGATGGACAAGTCTTCCCTTGTTGAAATTTTTTTTATTAAATAAAAAAAAGTTTCTGTGTTGTTATTTAGTTGTAAACCCCTCTATCAAACAAGAATGGACTGGTCTTGAAACTGGAGGGGGCAGGCTGTGAAGCACCTCGTTTGCATTTAAAGAAACAGCCTCAAAACTAGTTGATCTGAGACACACCTCAAAAAAAAGTGTAACAAAGGGGCTTGTGGAGTTACAATAATAAGGAATTAGAACCAAAACATTGCAGTTCCACGTTATATAGACCCCAACTGAATGATTTAAATGTGAAAAAGAAGGATTTAAAAGCAATGTATGTCTCCTTTAGCACTGAATTTGATTCAGATCATAATTCATTGTGTCTGTCTTTCATCCTTGCTCCTTTACACAAGCAAGTTATTATAAAGTAGAATTAAGTGGAGTTAGTCCACGGTGTGCTGAGCTCCATTAACACTACAGTAATTACAGTAGTGCGCATATTCACACAAACAACATCTGGCAGTAATTACACACACACACATAAACATACTGGTCTAATGGTCTTTAACACCTGTTTGTACACAGCTTATACCGACTTACTGTGCTGCAAACCAACAACAAATGAGTTATACACCTTTGATGATAATATCTGCTCTGATGTTGATGGACTTTGGAGTTTCTCCATCCATTTCCACATTAGATTTGAGATAAATCTATCAATTTTCATTTCATTTAATTAATCTTATTTCTTTATTTAAAATCAACATTCTATGACGATAAATGCCAGAATTTGCACAACAGCTAATTGTTTCACATCGTTCAAGTTTAGCTCATTGAGCTGTTTTTTTAGACTTTTTTTTTGCACTTTGATTTAGGAGTAGGGATTTGTCATGCAGATATATGTTGATTGATTGAAAGAACACATGCAAACAAACTGTGCAGTGATTAGTTGATACAAAGAAACTGGAGAACTTTGTTTAGAGAAGTGCATACATAGCTGCATACATGTTACTCTTGCATAATAGGATGCATTCAATACATTTCCTGGCCAAACCCTTTATAGGGTGTAATTTATGAAACTTAAATTTGACTACATGCAAACAAAAACATCACATAAAGGTTTGAAATATCTTAAACTTTTCCTTTACACTGGTTATAATGTGTGTACCAGAGGCAAGTCTGGACTTGTCTAATATGCTGTGTGTAAACTGCCCTTTATTTTCCCTCTTGGAATGGCTGTTTTTTTTTTGAGGCAGCTCCCCTTTTCTTTCTCCGTTAACTCTGCTTGGACCAGCTTCTCAGTGGATACCACAGCTGCTGTCCTGCTGTGATGATGTATTCGTATCCAACTATTTCTAACTTCATTTGTACATTTGGGTAAACTACAGGTCCTAAATGTAACTCAAATGTATATGAGCTATTGGCATCTCCTTACACAAAAATAATCAGAATTTAATGTTTGTGTTTGTCAACTTGCCCCTTTTTTTATCATTCCTGCCTAGATTACACCTGTTTAAAATTGTGTACTGTCTCTGCACACAAGTTTGAGATGGAAACAATTGTGGTGCCAGATGAACCAGAAAACCTTGGATAAATCTTTACTAGGGGTGCAATGATACAGAAAATTCACAGTTCGGTTCGGTTCGGTTCGGTTCGGTTCGATATTTTAGTCTCATGGTTCGATGTTTTTTCGATACAAAAAAGAGAAATTTCCATGCCCTTTTTAACTCGTAATTTAATAAAATTAATAATAAACATTTGTTTTACCTCAAAAGTCCAGTTTTTAAAGTAAATGTTGCTAAAACAGCAAGTTTCTCAGTGGATCAGCGCACAAAAATGCAGCCTAGGTGGAGTAGTTGAACACAGATCCACTGATCCTTCAACACAGAGCATTTTAAGAAGACAAGTTGATACATTTAAAAAAATCTGTATTGTTCAATACAAGTGTGTATTGAACCTAAAGCACTGTATTGAACGGTTCGATACGGGTACATGTATTGTTGCACCCCTAATCTTTACATGCCTATGCACAAGAGAAATATTGCTGGAGTGAAGAAAAAACTACTTAACACTAACATAAAAAATCGAGAAAAAAAAAAAGATGAAGACAACTTCCCATGAATATGAATTCCAGAATATGGGAAAAGAAACAGTGTTCAAACTAACCTGGTTAGTGTATGACAAAGTTCAGACCAAGTTTAAGCTGATGAAATGGGAGGAACAAAAAATAAATTCTTTATTTAAATGAAAGCAAACTTAAGGAGACACAACTAGTCAGAAAACAAGTCAAAGCAAACTAAAACACAAACTTGACTAGGGCTAGTATCAAATCCCAAAATAAATATATATATATATATATATATATATATATATATATATATATATAAATGTAAAACCTATTGGCAGTTAATTCAACATGTTTAACAAAATTACATTGTTAACATTATTAGGTAGCGTCACTAACAAGGGTGCAACCTGAATAAGTATCAGTATCAGTACATTATTTTTTCAGTTAGCAACTATCTACAAAAAAAGTGTGGTTGTATTTAATGTTTAACTTGTTTATTATAAACAACTCTAAAATAATAGAAATAAAATAAACAATAACAAATTGCAAGAGCAACGTTTGTTCATAAGTATCAGGGATTTTAGCTATTTCTTAAGGGGAAAGAATACAGTATCTATGACTATCTGGCTATCAAAAGGAAATATTGGTCAAATGAATACAAATAACATTGTTTAATTTAGTTTCAGGAAATTTCAGTCATTTTACTTGGATATTAAGTTTTTTTATGGACTTTGGCAAGATATTATTAATCAAGCAGTAGTTTATTATTTTTTTCCTATGAAGTGATCTGTGAGTCTGCAAAGTGTCTCTGTGTTTGTCTGTTTGTCAAAGCTAAAGGTTGTGCAGGATTGATGTCAGCATTTTAAAGTGAGGAAATGTGCAACACTGTGACAATAATCGGTAAAAGCCAGGTCCAGATATTTCTTAGAAAGCATAACATGTGCGTGCTCTGACATTTCCTCAACTGTTTATTCATCGCTCTCTCAGGTCTGGATATTAATAAGACTGTTGGCCAACTCCAGCAGCAAGTCTGGACTTTTGCTTTGACATAGTCTAGTTTGTTTTCACAAGTTTTACTAATGAGAGCTTAAAAAAAAACCAGTTTTAATGAGCATGTGTAAAAGAAAAAAGAACGCTCTTCAGGATGAAAGTAAAATTGTGATCAAAAACGTGCTTTGGGCTAAATCTTGTAAAAAAAAATACTTTAGGGTTTGGAGACTTACATGCAACTTTTGATATTCATTACTAATTAATTTACTTGCTTTATTTAAATGATAGAACTTAGCTTTTTTTTTTAACAACAGTTATACTGTCTGTCTCCAATAACTCAACCAGTCAGATGAATTACGATGTGCTGCAGGGTTCAGTTGTAGCCAAGAGAGATATGATAGCAAGTCAAAGGTCATTTGTCTTCCACTCTGAACAGTTCATTTAAACCTCAGGTCTGCATGGTTATTTTTGAGACCTTTTCCTGTTTCTATATTCCTTCCTGAAGTCGGGCTCGAACCTGGAGCCTCAAGATATTGTGAATGCAGCACTGACCACTGAGCTACAGCAGCCCTTTTAGATTTTGATTTATTGTAGACACAGCAGTAAATACATGGCTAAAATGCTGAAATCCTATGGTCTCAATCTGTTTTTAGGATCTTAGTTAGTTCAGATGACTGCTTCATTTATATCTAGGTGTATATTGGATAGAAATCACTGTGGTTTTGATCCCCTGCTCTCATGGATTGAATTGACATCCATAGGTACATTTTTGCTTGGCTGTAACAGAATTTATTTTGCTTTAGGTTACACATATGGACGACACCTCTACTCCGTCTCCTCTTAAATCTTCAATAACATTAGCCACAGCGCCAAGGCAAGAGGGGAGCCCATCATAACAGCTGACATTACAAAATATTTTCAGTGGCTACAGCTTCTTTCTCTGCAAACCTAATGAAAATATACTCAGAAAGCCAGGACTACATGAGCGGAGCTCAGCCAAGCTCTTGGAGCACCTTAGTTCTTTTGCTTCCAGCCTCCCCCGCTTTTTCTATCTCTTCTCTTCTCCATCGACTCTTTCTTTTTTTTCTTTCTTTTTTTAATTCACCTCCACTCTGGCCACACACACATGCACGCACACACACACACACTTACAGTACAATAATAAATGTGTTGAGATAATGTGGCTTGGAATCCATATTCAATCCTCACTTGATTAAACACTGGAATTTTGCATGGTGCCCAGAAATGAGGTTAGCAAATGGCTTCGTTGGTTGCCAGCTTGGAATTGCACAAAAGGAAATCGAGGGAGAACATAGTGTCTACCGCTTGCTGGCTTCAAAAAAAGTGCTTGATGAATGTTAGTGTACGTCACTTGGGATAATGCGCGTTAGCAGTGTGTGGACTCCAAATATGGCAGGAGTGTGACTGTTTGAGGTTGTAATGACGGCGCTGAAGTGAGAACCCTGCGCAGGGCCCCTCTCAGAAGCTACACACCTCAGCTCTGCCTTTCCTCTGCAGATGGACTCACAATGACCTCTTAGTTTCACCTCAACCTTGATGTCGCAAGACCTGTACAAACAGCAAAAACATGACTGATGGAAAGTTCTGTGCCCATCATCGTCCAACTATGGAATTATTATTATTTTTTTAAATAGGCAACAATGTTGTTATTTTCTTAGGGGAAAAACAGCTTCATGAATTTTATTTAAGGATATAAAAAATCAATTGTTTTTGACTCACACGCATTCTTAAACACATTTGTTGTTTAATATCATAAAAAATACAATTATATTGAAAATGGCCAAAATAATTTTGTAATGTTGGATCTTATTGAAACCTGTATGTTGTTTACGAGTCTTTTTGTAACTTGTCCCATAGGCCCGCCAGATGTGGAGCAGGCATGTGAGCCAAGTGTGCGCACATGGAGCCCCAACGCAGGGACTGAGCAAGGTCTTGTTGGTCTGTCTGAGTGTCCTCCTAACGGCTGTATGCTTCAGCTGAAGTTCTTGCACCCTGTGGTACCTGATTCCCTGACCGTGTGGGTCACATTTTTCAGCCCTGAGGAAACGGCATTGCCTGCGATCCATGACATCTTGCTGCTGACTGTCAGTGGGAACAACGTTTCACTTGGCCCCAGTAATGTTTTCTGTGATTCTCCATTGACTTTGAAACTGGACATAGCAGAAGAGGTGTACGGAGTACAAATTTACACCATGGAGCAACACCTGGAGATTGACGCAACTCTATTGGCTTCCAAGCCAGACTGCTTGCGTTGCAGGCACTGCCAGCCGCTACGATACCGCCTGCTGCGCCAACCAGCCTTCACCCACTCACCACATGGCCTAATGTTAAATGAACCTGTTCGCCGTTTTACAGACAGGTGAGTCAACCGCTAGATCAATAACATCAGTCAGCACTTATGGACAATGTCAGCATATTTTAAAAGGGTCATATTGTGCAAAATCTACATCTTTTTTTTTTTTTTTAGCTCTTTAGCACATTTTATTGTGTTCTTAGAGTCTCTAAAAAATTTTATTTAGTCTTTCTGAGTGATGCATAGATGTCTATATTTTGTTTTAGTCATTTTTTTTACTTGTTTTCTCTAATTTTGATGATATTTTTCGAAAACTTCTACATAACAGTATTTGCGACAAAATTGCCAAATGGACTTACTAACTAAAATTTGGTCGTTGTTGACATCTTTTTATGAATTTGTAAACAAAAACGTTTCTGCATTACTTGTAAACCTCTCAATCAAACTAGAACTGATTGGTCTGGAAGCTGGAGGTGGGGGTGGTGGTGGGGGGGAGCACCTCATTTGCATTTATTTGTGTCAAAAAAAGGGGTGAAAGAGGGGCTTGTGGAGTTACAATAAGGAGAAATTCAGACCAAAGCATTGCAGTTCCACTTTATATAGACCAACGATTTAAAAGCATGATATGTCTCCTTTAACTTTATAAAAAGGTTTATGGAACATGTTTTATTCTTATCTAAAAGATATCTATAGAAAAGCTGTTTCTTTATTGAATTTTGAAATAAAAGCCTAAAATTGCTGATTATTACAAAAATGACTTTCCTGCTTTTGTGTGAGGTAGGAGGATTTCTTTTTTTAAACCTGCCAGTAAAACGTGTTTATTTATCTGCAGAAAATATTCACTAAAATATGCTCATGTAATACCAGACATCCTTTTCAGTACTCTCAGGAGTACTAGCGCGTCACTGCTGCTTCTGCAATTTTAGATCTGCTTTCCCAACATTTATTTCCCGAGTCACAGGTCACTCGTTGCCCACATTTGTTGTTTCCTATGTTCCATGAAGCAAGGGCAAACAGATGACTTGTTGAAGGTATTGTCTGCACACTGGGGTGAGAATCTTCTGCTTTTTCCATTGTGGAATGTGCTGACTTGATCAAAATTGGGCTATACATGGCACTGTTGCGTGTCATACCATCTCTCTGTCGTGTTATCAGAGTGCTTCGCTTGAGCGTGAAAGTGCCAGATAAGAGGCAACAGGGTGGGTGTGCATGTTATTCAAGATGAGAGTGACGACGTCTAGTAAGTTCCATAACGGGTCTGTACACAACTTCCAAGTTTAACTGCAGTAACTGTGGAAGGGTGCCTACCGTATGGGATGTATTTATTTGGAGGTTTTGGCACACTTCACTGGCTGTTGATGTACTGTAGGTAGTTTTACTACTGTGGCACATTTCACTAGCTGTGGTTGCATTCCAGTGGTGGTGGTCAGTGGCAATGGCTGTATATTTTTTCTTATGAGACCATGTGAGATCTTGTCTTTTGGGTTGTCAGAGACGCTCAGTATACAATAAATAAATGTTTCAGGCATGAACTTTTCTTTTCACACACGCAACTAAAAAGAGCTGTATTATATTTGATTTAAATGTACGCCATTTAATTCATACATTTTGTTGTAAATTGACTTCTTTAGTGACATTTTAGCTCTGATACTTATTTTTTTTTATGGATGTTAGGCTTTGCGATGCACGGACAGCTTGCTGTGTATATGCATGTCTTAGTATGTAACTGTTCATTAAATAAAACTATATCTCTTGATAAAACCTCAAGTTTAACTGATCAAAAAGTTCTCAAATATTAGATTTAATTATGTAAATTTATCAAGAGTTTTAAACATGACACAAATAATAATAATATTAATAAAAATATTAATATTAATAATAATAATAATTTGGGTCTAGCTGTAAAGTCTTTGGCCACACAGAAAGTTACTTCTTCCTAAATGCCACCATGAGGTTAGATGAAGTGGCTGAGGGTTGGGGGGTGATTGACCTCTCGCTGTCAGCTCACTGGCCTTCATCTAAGCCGGGGCAAACAATAAGAAGGATGGCTGACATCTTGGCTCGTCTGGCTCCATCGGTGAGTGGTGGTTTGTTTGGAATGGCTAACGGCTGGGAGGTCAGGGTGACAGAGTAAATTATGGTGGAGAGTGTGAAGGGTAAAGAGGAGATGCAGGGTGGGAGGTTCTATCAGTTGGGGGTAAAATATTACTTGGCTTGGAAAAGGGGATGGGGGTGAATGGTAATGGGTGAGGAGACATAAGGGGGTCAAGGAAGTATTAAGAAAGACCTCCCAGGCAAAAAGAAAGAAAGAAAGACAGGATAACTCTTGGAGCATCAGAACTACCACACACACTGGACCTCTGGACTCTGTCCTGTGCTCAAACCCTTCATATCACATGGTCCTCCCTTCCTTTTAAAAACTCTAAATAAATCATTTTTACATAAATTCCACACCACTTTTGGAAAACCTAGAAACACTTGTGCAACAAATGTTTGTGACAATAGTGTGAAACTGGCCCCTCATTCTTTTCTGATGGAAGGATTGTGGGACGGACTGTCTTACAATTCCTCCTGAAACTGTTTGTGAACCAGGATTCACAATAAATGATCCGACAAAAGAGCAAGTTTTATTTTTTAATAAAATCCATACTGTGCCATTAGCAAAAATCCAACTATTGTGATGCAGTTGATGAATGATTTTTTACAATAAGATGACCACGATATCTACAATCAACTCCAAAAACAATCGCTAACAAATTTTAACTCACTCATCAGGCATCCTGGTTATTTACTGATCAATAAAATCCAAACATAAAGTTTGTTTTATTGACATGGATTTGGACAAGCAGTGTATTTAAAGCTTTTAGCTTGGAAAAATAAAAATATGCACATCAATTCATTCAATGCAATCGCTAGCAGGGGTCAGGCTGACTTCTCTCCTTTTAAAAGCAGTTGAGAAAAGAAGTAAATTAAAGCAATAACACAGAGGCTTATGCTTGTGTCACTGAAGCTTCACAGTGAGGATAAACAACCAGTCCTGGAAAAAAAAGAAAAAAGAAAAAGCAACAAAAAAGACCATGCCACATGGAACTTCAGCACTTTTTGTAATAAAAAAAACTAAGCCACTAATAAATATTGTGTTCTTGTGAAGCTGAGAGTAAACAACCAAGCTGCGTTTCAGATACATTTTCAGTTCTTTACAGAATTTTAAGTTCAGTTTAAATGACACTGGTTACAAAAACATGCAACATTACTTTACAGACATGCAGTGTAGGTGAAAAATTTACCTCAACTTCACGACGGCATGCCAAACCATTAAAGGGATTTTAGCGATGTTTGTGGATCTTTCAGGCTCAAAGAAAAGATTTTCTTCACATTTATCTCTTTTTCCCATCTGACGTCTTTGTGCCAAAAACATCAAGGAGCTGAAAAATGGAAACACATTTACATGCATGCTCACAAGCCTAGTGCACACATCTGTAGATGTGAAATAAACAGCGCAGAAATGTGCACGTGTTCTTCTCGCTGTTGGTAGCAGGCACATTTGTTTGTAAATGCTTTAATGTGTAATCGTGTGTTTATTATTTTTAGAACAAAGATAAAAAAGAAAAGCACATTAAAGTATTTTGGGTCAAATTTAGAAGTGAGCCAGGATAAAGCATTAGGGTTTTGACAAGAAAATCTACATTAACAGAACACCATAAGAAATTCAATCATATGTTTAAAATTAGTTCAGTTTTTACTTTATTTTGATGGTGGAAATAAACATGTAGGCATTATTTATTTCAGGAACTGTAAGAAGTCAAATACATAGACCCATGTTACATCTGCACCACTTCCTCTTTTACTTCTTTCCTGCTGCTGGTGGCAGCACCAAACATGACCAGTTGTAGTCGGGTCAGGTGGGGGGGAATCGAGCACAAATCTAATTGGTAACAGGTTGAACACCATGTTGAGCAGTTGTTATCTCACCATGAGGAACAGCACTTTGACCTTCTCACTAAAGGTGCATTATTCCACTCAACTTTAAAACACATGTTGAATCACGTGCACAATTTAGAAACACTACATCCAAACATTATGATGCACATGGCAGCGATGCCTCGATCTATGGATTATGAGGCACGTGCAGTTTTTTTAATGCAACAACTGGAGAATAGGTGCAAGACGTTGAAGATAGACTGCTACGTAATTAACATTATTGATGGCTGCAAAATGATTTGCAAAATGAAGCCAAGCTTGATTATGAATACACGCTTAAGCAATTTTTCTTTTGCTGGTTCCAGAGGTCACGAACCATTTTTGTAAAGAAAAACCACCCATTGTTAAACAGAAGTGGAGGTCCTTGTATCCATTTGTTCCCCTTTTACAATGCTGTTATTGCGAGTATGACTCAGCCCATCAGGACCCTAATGATTGTTAGGTTGATTGTCCTCTCTTGCATGTAAACAAACAGTTTTGATTGTCATTGTCAACTTATTTGTCCGCTATGTGGAAGTACTGCTTATGAGACTGAGTTTACCTGGAACTGCTCAGTCTGAAGAAGTGCCTTGGAGAAGAGACAAAATGTTTATTTAATAAAAAAGAACCCGTCCTGGACTATTGAGACATCGGGACAAATGATGGCAGTAGCAGCAAGGTGTAGTACATCCTGTGAAGAAACAATAACTTCCAGCAGGAATACTTCTGCTAGAATAATCCTGGCACTGACAGCAGTTCATTTATGACAACATTTTCATGAATTATCCTGAAATTTTGAGAATAAAGTTAAAGAATACAGCAGGCCCACTTTTGCCTTGGCATCTTTTGACCTAGCCATTGGCTCATCACTCTGGTCAGAAATAACGACTCTCTGCAGCTAACTGTACATACTAACCTGAACCAATCCACTGTTCTAAAAACACACACCAGACAAAGCCGACAACCAGCAGAAAAACAAAAGCTATCATGCATACCTCTGAAATGATTCACTAAAAGACTTGAAGGACTGTAGTCTGATGACATTCCCATGTATGGGACATTTTAGTAGAGCTGACCCAAAACTTTGTTTCCCAATCAGACAGTGCTCACAGACAGAAACCATGCTTCTTCTACAGTCTGATATCCTGGATTTAACATTAGCAATATACAGCAATAATCACTATTTTTTTTCTCTTTTTGTTTTTGTAGTCTGAGTATTTGCTGTTTCCAAAGAAATATCTAACAGCTTGACTTTTTGTGGGTCTAAAATAATGAAATTAGAGGGGTGTGTGTTTGAGGTTAGCTTGAAGTTGCTGAGCTAGCATGGCAGAAGAGGTTATTTGTTCTGTTAAGTATTTTCACATGAGTCTAAAGAAGCAGAATAACCATTCATGTTAGCAAACACAAACACTTCGCTGTTCATGTGAGCAACATATGTCTGGTTGTGCAGGATATTTTCCTACCAAGTTTGTATTTGAGAGAATACTGGTGTTCTTAGTCATTAGAAATCGAAAATTCCAACTGAGAGCTCATCAAAGTTTATGGCTTTCATGACCATCACTCAGAAAACTTCCTTGGTTTAACTGCTGACTTTGGCATGGGGGTGTTGTGGAGCCCGATCAAGTTGGCAGGAGTGTTGGCTCCTGGTGGTGTATAACGTTCACACAGGAGATTATATGGGAGGATTGGGAATAGTAGTTTAAACCAATGGGCTTTTGTCAAGTTCTGCGTGCAGCATTTATTGTACTGTATGTTGTCATTTCCCCCAAAATGACATTAATTTGCATGCATTTTTTTGTGAGATTTATTCTTACTTTAAAATTATTCCAAACTCCAGTCAAATCTTTAATCTTATGTATGTAATGTATTAAGTAATTAAAATTATATATATATATAATATACAAAAAAAAGGTTGGCAGATTCAATCATATTTTGATCCCATATGAACACAAATACTAAACAAGCCTTTGAAAATAACAAAAGGAACTTGAACATGAGTAACAAACCCAAACCTTAAACAAAAACAGTCTAAGCAAAATTACTGCAAAAAGAGTTATCAAGACATACGACTTTTTATATTTATTAAACTTTCTTTTCTTGCTTGCTTGCTTTAACAATTTGTTTTAAACATTTAAATTTCTGTTAAGAACCTTATAACTGCCCTCAGATTCCTGCTGATTATTACATGAAAACAGACAACTTGGGGAATTTGAAGAGACCCCATAATAAGTAATTTGACTATTAAAAATTAAACCTGCTGATAAAAGTCAACTGGATAAGTAGATGAATAAATATTTTTTTTCAATGAACCATTAAGATGTTTACAGCAAACAATAATACCATTAATTTGGTCTCCTCAGACCTTATTTTTGTATTTTTATTCTTCTTATTGTAGAGTTTATTTTCCCAACTCATGGAAAATTATGCAGAAAAATTAACTTACTATAATTTTTGTCACCTTCTGTGTAGGGATGTGGTACCGCATGTTGTGTACACCTACCAGGTCCAAACTATCTCCAGTCGGAGTGAGAGTGAGCCCTCGCCACCGCTAGTGCATGAACTCGGGGCGCCCTACTGTGGAGATGGGCACATCCAAAGGTAACGGATGTGTAAATCATGTTTACAAACACGACAAAATATGTGGATTAAAACATTTCTTTTTGTGTGTTTATTTGGTATTAGAGTTTCTTTGCGCATGGAAGTGTTTATGTTCTACTATTTCCTGTCTGCTTTAGTTCCAGAGGAGAGGAATGCGATGATATGAACTTCATGAATGGAGATGGCTGTTCAAGTCAGTGCAAGAAAGAATCCTTCTTCAACTGTGTCGGTAAGTCACGAGGACAAATCGGCTGTCAGAGTGAATATATCATGTAAGCAAACTGCTGTTTTATGTCTGCTGTAAGGGAGTTATTACAAATTACTTGGATAGTCAGTTTATCTGCAGTGGATCTATGAGCGACACCCTGTATTTAATCTTTGACTTCCAAAAATGATCTGGTCTACTTCCATCAAAGAAAACATTTATTTAGTCTATCAGAAACAATGAAGGAATGAGAAAACCTGGAAGGGAAATCCTCTTTTGTTTTTTCAACCGAGTCCATTTCCCCCCCCCCCCTTTTTATGTATCAGGGTTTTATATGTGCGAAGAGATATATATGTTCATTTCAGTGTGATTTATAACCAACATTTGCTTAATAATTGGGTCGGGATGCAGGTCTCACAGTGTAAGTTTTCCAGCGCACTTGGATGCAACAGTGTCTGATACAGTTGAAGTTTGGAGCAGAAAACAGACACTTTAATGACATAAAGTCAAGTTGATGTATCTATATGCGTGTGAGAGAGAGTGCCTGCTTGTTAAGGTGCTGCACGGTGAAAGAAAACACTGGACGGAGACCTGACACTAAGTAAACAGCTCCAAGGGGCTACCATGGGATAAACTTCAACAGCCTATTCTCCGCTGAGCTGATTTATATCTGAAGCTGATGAAATTCAGAAGTTACAGTCTTAGTGACTGCTTCGCAGATGGACCATTCCCATCTAAAACACAGATGTAAATAAAGACTAGACTACTGTGCTTACAAAACACAGCATCATTTATGCGTGTTAGAAATGTTCGATTTTAGACTTTTCCTCACATAAACCTTTTGTCAGATTTTGATAAAATAAGCTAAACTAAAAAAACATCCTCACAGGAGGTAGGTTTCCTTTATCTTTTTCAGCTCATAACTTTGTTTTCCCGCCACAGTTCTGCCTATGTTTTTTTTTCTGATGCACTCTGTTACATTCCCACTCATCCATTATCTGTTTATTCTATCTGTGCTCACATTCAGATACCACATCATTACATCTTTTATCCTCTCACTCCTCCTCTCTCTTTAGCTCACACTCTGCTCTCTGTTCTTGCACCTTTCACTAAACACTGTTTGAACTTCCTCTTGTCTCCCTCTCACATCTCTCCTGACTTGTTTGCCTCTGTTCCTGCTTAGTGAGTGGCAGGAGGCTATTCTATATGCCCCACCACCACCCCGCCCCACCCCACCCCCTCGGTAGCCCCTCATTTCGCCGTTGCCAGAGCACAGAACTGACTTGAGCTTTTGGCCGTGTTGGGGATGGCTGGAATTTCAAGGAGGAGGCCCCGGCCAACTTGGCACAGAACGCCGCCTTTCCCCCTAACTGGAACCCCATCGGCTGACGCTGCTTTAGCTGAGACCAATGGGGCCCAGGCAACCTTCCTGCTCAGCTCCCATCTCCTCCAGTACATAAGTTTTCAGTTCCAGACCTTAACTCCGGGTGGGATGTCTGGAAAAAAAAAAGCTTCTGTATCTCTTGACTTTGTCTGCCCCCTTCCTTTCCCTCTCTGCCTCTTGGTATTTTGATTCAGTCTTGCTAATATTTAATCATGCTTTTTCATTCTTTACGTTCATTTCCTTACATTCTCATTTATATATTCAGATACACCTTTAGCATCCTCCCCTGTCTCTTGATGGTCCACTTGTGCTTTCATGTAGATAAAACAAGATCAGAAAAGTTGGATAAATCCATAAACAGATGAGTGAATGAGAGACGTTTGGAGTATGTCAAATCACATCTGAAAGGCAAATTACAAGATAGATGGTGATGCATTTAACAAATTATCACATTAAAAAAAGTATTTTCTGTTATTTTTTTAACTGCAGAGGAGCCGAGTATTTGCTACTACTATGATGGCGATGGGGTGTGCGAAGACTTTGAGCGGGAAACGGGTGTAAGAGACTGCGGCCTCTACACACCCAGTGGGTACTTGGACCAGTGGGCTTCGTCTATTGAAGTTTCCCATGAAGAGAAGCCGTACTGCTCTGGTGAAGTGGCTGCTGGGTATCCTGCTGTCACAAAGGTCAGTCCTTTAAATCTACACTGATGATACAAGCACATCAGGGTTTTAATTTCCAGAGTTTATCAGTGGCATTGTCAACTTTTTGCAAGTCACATTTTGAACAAATAAAGTGCTTTACAAAAATAAATAAATAAAACATTCAAATAATAAAAAAAAACACCCTTTTCCCCACTGATGTGAAAAAAGCCACAATTTTTGCTGGACATTTCAGCTTTCATTGGTGGTCTGTGTCACGATTCACACA
>JARVGW010000278.1:9898696-9914717 GCA_031762495.1 Anablepsoides rubrolineatus | reverse complement strand
AGAGTGAACCAATACTAACATCATTTTTATTTATTTATTTATTTATTTATTTATTTATTTATTTATTTATTTATTTAGCTAGCTTTGCCATGTTCTGGTAAAATTTTATGTGCAAATACTTTGAGGGTGATTCTTTTAACAATCAGAAAAGCAGACAAACTGAAACAACCCCATAACTTTCTGGCAAATTTAATCAAAGCTATAAATGGAAATAAAGTAAAAAAGACGAGGGGGAAAAAAAACCACTTGCTCTCAAGTCTACTCCAGCATTATCTTGGCTAAGCAAGCCGTTTGTCCATTGTCTTAAACCCTGCAGTGCATTTTGTCTTATTCCTGGCCAGAGTCTTCTATATCTGTTAAAGTGATTTATGGGATCTTGGTCATGTCACTGACCAGGAACTTTCCTCTTTTTTAACTAGACACATTTTTAACAAGATCACTTAATCTGGGAAAAGGTGTTAAAAGCTCCAAAGTCCTCTTTGTTTTGCTTTAAAATGACCAAGACCACTTTTTTACCTGGAGTTCCTCATGACTTCTTCTTTTTTTAGAGCCATGCCTCACTCTAAAGGTCTACACATAACTTCTTTATGCTGCTGTGATGCAGTGTAAGTTGTGGGATACAGATGTATGTCTTGCTGAACTTTATCTAAGCCATTCATTTGGCAAAAATCAATGAACCAAACAAATGTGGCTTTGTTCATACATTTTCAACAACTTCTAAAACCTGTTAAGAGTAGACTTATGCCAATATGACCTATTTCCATATCAAGATATGAGACAAAACTTTCAAAAATGATCTTATGATGAAAATTTTAGTGTTAATGGGCCAAATTGAAAACTTAGATGACGCACCATCCCAGATAGCAAAATATGTTAATTCAATGATGAATTATAGTCAAAAAAGTTGACTTTTGGTTAAGGTTGATGATTGATGGTGAATCAGCCATCAAACAATCATCCAATTCTAGCCAAATAAGCAATGTTTACCTAATTTCCCTCTGGGATAAATAAAGTATTTTTGAATTTGAATTGAATTTGAATTTGAATGTTGAAAATATGTTATTGAATCAATAGTTATAGTTTATTTATTCAACAGACTCATGGTCCACACTGACATAAAAATTATATATATGCACATTTAAAAAACAAAATAAAAAAAAATGTTGTAATGGTCTAATGATTGAAGTGCCAATGTCTAATCAATTCTGAATCAACATTGATTCAATAATTGTCTTTGTTCAGTTAAAAAAACTTAACATTGTTTCAACAAGTAAGTCATCAACCACTTTTTGTATAACTTCAACATGGATTCAGTATCATGCCTAAGATTCACTCATATTTTGCTATCTGGGATGACATTGTTCAGAGTAGCCACATGTGCTTTAGAGTACCTTAGAAAATGATTGTCATTCAACTCAGTCTACTACAACATTCAGTAATGCAACCTGAAACTGCTTTTTGCAAGGAGGAAGCCATCTATCACTTCTGTGCAGAAACACCCGTGCATGTGTTTTCCCCTCACAGGCTCATCCAAGAAGGACATGCAGACAGTAGACACACATTCCAGGGTCAGACGAGTCCACATATCTGCTTCCTTTTAAGAAAAACAGACATCAGGATTTATGTGCTAAAGATGAGTCAGATTATCCGAGATGTTATCAACAAACGTACCATGGATGCAAAGATGGGTTTAAATTTTTTGAGGAGACATATATGTATGCTACTATTAAAGAGGCTTATTTCCTGGCAGGTATGTGGTTGTCAGTGAAGTGCATCATGAGGAGAATTATTCAGCCAGAAGAGACAGATTCTTATTGCAAAATGGCAACAATAAATATTCTCCATTTGCGAAAAAGTGTAACTTAAAGACATGATAATCGAGCACAAACTACCATCAATTTCTTCAGTTGTTTATATTTATGTAAACAAGAAAAAAACATTATTGGGGACATCCAAAATTAATTAAATAGTTCTTGATTTGATTAAATAAAGACATGTATCCATTTTCTTTACCTGTTCCTCCTGAAACCATTTTTAAGCTTGAATTTGAAATACCAAACCTTCACTGTAGACATTATTAGAGCTGATTTTCTCTGGATTAACACGTTGCTAGAGTGTGTAATCTATTTAACATATTGTTTCATTCATGTTCATCTGATTTGTGTATCATTTAAAGTCGGCCTTTGAACACCAGATAGGTGCTTTGGCATTTCTTTCATACAGACTTTATTCACAGCCTTCCATCATGCGTGAGTCATTTAACTCACCAAATTGTTTTTCAAAGAGCACTCACATGCAATACATATGGTACTTTGTTGGATATCCAAATAAGAAAGAAGCTTATTTATTTTGAGGGAACTTGATACTGTTATTCAGTATCATATAATCGGAACAAGATGAAAGATTGTTATACAAGAGAAGAAAGAGAAGGTTATGAAGCAATAGATATGTCACGTTAAGTGAGTCCAGCTTGTTCGACCTCAAAAGTTTGGCTTCTCTTTAAAAAGATGTGTGTAATTAAAGTTGACCCAAACAGGCATGTAATGTTATTGATGGTGAAAACACAGGTTTCCTTATTATTATTTTTTTAAAGAAAGTCAAAATGATTGAGGTTTACCAGCTTTATTGTTAATTTTTTTTGGCCCAGCTATCAATTTGAGCATTCTTGTTGCATTACTTGGTGCTATGTAATAAAAGATGATGAAAACATTGTAGGTTTTGATGATGCCATGCTACTTTTGTTTATTCAAATATTTCACTACAAGCTAAACAATTTATAGAAATCAAAGTATTAATAAGAGATATAAAAAATAGGAATATTAAGATATTGCTATTTTAGTTTAGTTTTTTCTTTATCTGGCAAATTATGAAGATGCAGTATGAAAAAATGTCCTTTAGTCTACAGTTCGAAAGTTTGATTCTTGACTCTTCTAAAATGCTGCTTTAACAAACACACACACAATGAATCAATAAGTAATGCCTGAATTATTTAATATTACTATTATTTTAGTTAATAAGCTAAAATTGATCAATCAAGTACATTATTAGAATTTTTGTCTGGTTCTGAAAAAGACAAACATAATATTTATGTATAATTGCTGTCTTAGAATAGTTACAAGTAGACTAATAGAGTACAGTGTTGTTAGAGCTTAAATGCATCAAATATGGTCTTCTAGTTGTATATATATATTTTTTATTTGTGTGTGTGTAGTAGTAGCATTTATCAGATACTGTCACACTTCCTCCAGATCAATCTGTTTTGGGTCAGGGCTGATTGTGCAGTTGGTGGATATCAGTTGTCCGTGTAGCAAGCGTTGACCTTACATATGCTATCACCAGTTACTTGAGCTGCTGAGTCGCATGTGAAGCTTACTCCCATAAGGTGAGCTAAGCACTATCGAGCTTTGTTGGGTTACACTTTGGCTGGAGAGGGTGCTGAGTTGCTACAGTAATTTTTATTTTTTGGGTGTGGGATAAACGTCTACAAGACGTGGCACATCAATTTGTCACGTCAGTGTTTAAATTAAAGCCTACTTTAAAATAGAACTGTTGCTACAGAGCAACTTCTTTATATTAATCCATTTGTCTTTGTCTGACACTAACTTTACTTCATATCTCTTTATTTTCCAGTCATATTCTTCAGTGACTATAACCTGTGCAAATGGGAAGTGGAATAAGCAGGTGTCATGTGAACCTGTGGATTGTGGTCTGCCAGACAAATACCATGTTCACCCAGCTCAATTCAAATTCCCCGAGGGTACAACTTATGGCAGCAGAAGCACTTTCCAGTGTCGTGAACCTGCACAGCTCATAGGTGAGATGAACAGCACAAGCACAACAAAGTATGCATGAGCTTTTTTTTGTCCTTTTCATTTTTTTCATTAATTTTCACAAGCATAATTATCAAATAGATGGTGCATATGTCAATATATTACCATTTTTTTAAATTTAAAATTCAGTTGAAATATTTGAAAAGTTTTAATCTAAATGAATTATACACATTTTTCAACTTAATGTCCAGATTCACAATATAAAATTTGTGTTTGGTAGATTATTTATTTGTTGTTGTTTTCATCTGCACAACCAATATATTCAGCTCTCCTGCTAATCACACAAATGCATGTTCCTTACAAATGTGGCACCATTTAAAAAATAATTTAACAGACTTTCGGTATAAGATTTATTGCCAAAGAAGCAGTAGTAATCTACCATTATTTCTTACATTTTATGCAAAGTTTATATTTTATGACAGCTTTTATTTAATTGATTTTTTTAGGAACAAACAACACTCTTACTTGCTTAGAAGATGGACTCTGGTCTTTCCCAGAGGCTCTTTGTGAGCTTCGCTGTGCAGCCCCTCCTCCCGTAGCCAACGCTGTGCTGCAAACAAAGCGTTGCAATGAGACAGGCCTAAAGGTTGGCACCCTCTGCAAGTACAAGTGCAAGCCAGGATACCATGTTAAGAACAAACCCAAAAGGTAAAGAAGGAAAGAGTTCATGATTTGTACAGCTCTGCCAAAAAAAAAACCAAAAAACAATAATAACAATAATAAAATAATATAAAAAACTAAAACTGAACACATCTAGTTGAATATAAAGCGTCATGTGAAATGAATCCCCTCTGCTTTTTCTCAGACGTGCATTTAAGCGCCAGTGCACGGAGGATGGCACCTGGCTGGAGGGAGCATGCGAGCCAGTGACCTGTGATCCTCCCCCACTCATCTTCCACGGCTCCTACCACTGCACTGACGGCTTCCGCTTTGACAGCGTCTGCAGACTCAACTGCTCCGACTCTGCTGGTACTCCTGCTGTTGCTGCCACAAGAGGCTCTGCCCTTACGGTGAGGCTGCTGCACGCTTCATGCAAGCAGGTCTGTTCATCTTTTCCCTCTCTTTCTAGTCTTACTTTGTCAATATTCTTTTTGCCGACCATTAACAACAGTAAGCATGCTCTTTGGTTTTATTTAGTTTCATTCTTTCTATTTATTTTTTACTTCAAAATGTTAAAAACACATTTTGAATTACTAATCAGATTTTGTATAATGACATACTAGAGAGGTTTTTATCTAAAATCTGTACTATTGAGTGGTATCTCTTAGTAGGCCTATTGGTTGATAAGAATGAAAGATACAGGCATGTTTTGCAAATATACTCTTTTATATCTTACTTCTCACACTGCCCTCACAATGCTTGTTTTTCTCCTTGTCTCCCTTAGCTCTACTCAATTTGATGCCGCACTAATTAGATTGCTATTGATCTCCAGAATAGCTCTGCCACCACAGACGTTTGAAATGTATACACCTTTTAATCTATTCTGCCTCTCAGGCATTGTTAGTTATATTCCTGATAAAAAATATATATATATATATTGTATTTCTTCGCATGCAACGTGATGCCGGCTCAATGTCCTTGGATTGGCAGTGTTTGTGTATTGGTGTGTGCAAGCATAATTGACTGTCAATATGTGTGTTAATTTCAGGGTCCATGGTCCAATGCGATTCGCTGTAGGAAGGATGGAAATTGGACCGGGTCATTCCATATCTGTCCAAATATTAAGGGCCAGTGCTCTTTACCTCAAAACCTGCATTATAGCCTGCAGTACTCATGCAAGAAAGGACATGGCATAGGTTTGTATGATGGCATGACTTTCCTTCTTGTTATTAAGAGCTTTTATGTATAAAAAGTATTAATGGTGTAGAGCAGCGATAGTCAATTCTGGTCCTCGAGATCCACAGCCCTGCACGTTTTACTTGTTTCTCTGCTCCAACACACCTGATTTGAATGAATGGATGATTTTCAGGCTTCTGCAGGACTTGGAAGAGGTAATTCACTGACTGAATCAGGTGTGTTAGAGACGGGAAACAAGTAAAATGTGCAAGGCTGCGGACCTCGAGGACCAGGATTGACTATCCCTGGTGTAGAGGGAAACCAGTTGATTAGTTTGCCAGTTTTTTAGGTGACAGATCTGAGCAAATTAAACTGATTAGGGTATTATGGTGGATTAAGGGTTCTAACTATTATCTCAGGGTTTAACCCTTAGGTTGGGCCTGGACTCTTTCTGTGGGATCTCATGCTTGTGTGAATTTTCTTTGGGTCTGTTTCCTGTCACACACCAAAAACTTGCATGTTAAAAACAGAGATCTGTGATCTCAGTGAGATTTGCCTAATTAAATGAAGGTTAGAAAATAATGACAGGAAAGCACACGCTGCAGCAGATGCACATTCTTCTGGTCCTGGTCCTATTTGCCGATGACACCTCGCTTTTTGATGAGAACGATACCTTTTATTTGAAACTGACTTGTCCATACTTCAAGTTTTTTTGATCTTTCCTTCTTGTGAACATGCACACAGGTGAGGAGTGTGAGCTCATGTGCAGAGAAGGCAACAACGAAGTGGTGATCCTGCCCAGCAACATGACGGTAAAAAGTGTTCTTAAGGAGCACTGGAGGAACCCGCTAAAAGTCAAGGTAAGGTTCTGTGTGTATTTGTGTCCTTGTCATTGCTCCGACAAACGCACTTTGTAAAATCCTGCGATCTGCAAGGAATTTCACACGTAGTTCTTACATCCTCCCTCGATTATCTACAGCGCAAAATGCCGGCTTGTCCTTGACCCAGTGCTGTACAAATATTTGTCTGTGGAGCATGGCAACCCTTAAAACAACCTAGTATTTTCTTGGTGTGTAAACATGTTGCTGCCTGTGGGTTCCCAATTTGTCATAACCACTGTCCCGAAAAGCTTTGGACTGTCTCTAGTAATTAAACATCATCTTAACTCTAATAAACAAGTAATTGGACAGCCTAATGAATTTTAATTTCAGTGTGGTTGTTCCGCTGCCAAAAACAACCTACAGCAAAAAGCACAGAATAAAACTCCTACTAAACAAAATTTTATGATGTATGCAGTTCTTGAATCATGGACCCCTCATTTCACCTGTGATCAAGTCTTATCAGAAATGTTCAGTTATAAATAACCCAATAAATAAATAGATTTCACAGCTACTGACTGTATGGATGCAGCAGCAGTTTCCTAAACTGGCAGGAAAACACATTGACTGGGAAATTTATTGCGGGATGATGATTCAACACAAAGCTGTACAAATAGTTCCTGAGGAGATGCTGTTCACACATCCGTGGTGTTTCTTTGATGTTTTTATGAAGCTTGTCAGAGAGTCAAGAGGTGTAAATGTGTGTGTGTGATGTTGGTGGTCTTTTGAAAGTATCAGACAATATGTTCTTTACAGATTCTACTTTGCTCATATTTCCCGGGGAATAATACAGATTTGGTGTGGGTGTTGTAGCCCTACTGCGTTTCATTTCTCTCAGAATGATGTAAGGACAGACTTAATCATGTTCCAGAAGCAAATTGGAAAACCAGTTTGATTAGCTAATTGCTTTGCTCAGTGACCAGGCTAACTGCTATTACCACTGCAAGTCAATAACAATGGATTTCCACAAAACGTTTTCTGAGTTGGAACTTGAAAACTGTGGCTTTTAAGTGCAAATGATACACACCAACATATTACCATTTTAGCTACATCTGAAATATATGTTTAATAATTAATTAATTGATTTATTTATTACACAAGTTTTGTAACTAGGGAAGAGTAGATACCTAAGTAATGGAACAATTTGTACCCTTTTCTCTGCAACACCTTTTGTTTTTGTTTCAGATGTACACAGAGTCTATGTTTCTTTAAAAGTTTATGTTGGGATGGAGGTCTGGGTTGGGTCACATGAACAAAAAGGACCTATTTTTATAGATTTGTGTAACAGATATTGGTTGCACTTTAGTGGGAATATGAAACCTGATACTGTACCAGATAGAAGCAGTATATAACATCACAAAAGTAGAGTGTGAGTGCTTTAGGGTGTGTAATAGTTTTAAATGTGGACCATAGTTCAGAAGTTAAAAAAAAGCTCAAGTTTGTTTGGTAGAATGTATGTTTTGGTCTTCTGCTACAGTCCTCTAAATATTCATTTGATGATATAGTTGATCTTAGTACTTTTATCATCATCTTCAGTTTGCACAAATATTCACAAGCCCAGAAGTTTCAAATACAATCGACAAAATCTCAGTTCTAATATAACTGATTGTATATCCCACTGTGCAAAAAATAAGATAACATTTTGTGACAGCTTGTCAAATTCTTTTAAGGCTGTCATTACCATAATACACATTGAGACTATTTCTATTAATTGTAGTGCCGAAAAAAGAGGGATGCTGGAAATGAAAACTTTGGTGTCAGGTGCCGATATGCTTGAAACTGAGCAATCAGAAAGAGAAATCAGATATGTTACATGCCCTTTGGGAGAGGTAACCACACAAGATAACAGATCTAAAGATCGTTGAATAAATACGTATCAGACCTCGTGTGTGTCAGCAAAATTCAGTCAGTTATTATGTCACAGAGGTGGTTTACAGGCAGAGCAGATGGGGAGAGGGGAAGAGAAAATGCTCTGCCTGACCCCTTCTGACTAGATTAATTTAGCCTTTACCAGGTTTTAGTCCTATATGGCATAGTGACATTTTCCAGTACTGACAAAAACACTGTCAGTATCCCTAACTACCATACATGCATCACTTTGACCAGTTGGGATTTTAATTCAAAGAAGCAGTTGTGATTTTGCTGGTCAAGTTCATATTTGGCTTTCTATTGGTAGGAAGAATTATGATAAGGTCAGTGCACAAGTTAAGGTCAAAGAGCAGAAATTCAAGAGTAGAATTTTGTTCCAAAGAAATCTGAGTTTGAGCAGCCAATTTTGGCAAATTATGGACCATTTTGTGCATACATGACCTGCAAAATGGTATTCTAGGGCATGCACATTATTTTTTTTCTGCACACCTCTGACACACCCTTCTCTGTTCGCTTTGTACTCGCCTTGGATCTCACATTAAAAACCTGATATACCAAAGTACAGTTTAGAAAGGCAAACAGATATGGATCCGTTTTAATTAAAAACTACTGCCAATATATTGATTTTTCATGTGAGGTAGCATCACTCATGTTCTGTCGGAGGAAAGCCTTCTTGCAGGTGTCAAAATATAGCTTTACAATGTACAAAAATTTAATTGAAGCTAATATTTCATTGGACACATTTTTTCAACATGTTCAAAATTCAAGCTGTAAACCTTTTAATCATAAGGAAACTGAAGTTTCAAGACATTTTGGACCATGGAGACTGGCAACTAGTTGCCAACAGTTGTAACTCAGAGAGATACTATAATGGAGAATTAGTTGCAGACAGCTCAAACATTGACATAAGAACTGATGCTCATGGTTAGGGATCTAATCATTTAAAAAAGCTTGTGAAATGCTACATGTGTTACATTAAATATGATCAATATATTACCCATTGTCTTGTTCCCAAATGCAATCCCGTGTTCTTCTTTGCTGAGTTGGAGGATGGTGCCCATCTTAGCAAGTTATGTTGATAAATTGCCTTTTAACTAGTTGTATTTTGGTTCTTCATCTGACCCACTTAGAATTCTCTCTTGATTCTTTACCTCTTTCTCCTCCTCCTCTTTTACCCATCTCTCTGTCTCTGATGATTATGTGCCTCCAGCCTCCTCCGCCCCCCTTTATCAGCAAAATTACCCTGTCGGGCTGGCTGCAGAATTAGTCATTTTCTATATGACACGACCTCGTCTGTGGTGGCGCTGAGATAGAGATCTATTTTTATGTGGTATGAGTGCCCCGGGGACGCTTTGGAGGGTGAGGATCCTATACGTAGTTAGGGGTGAGACCAGGCCACAATCATCGATTATAATGATTTACGGCCTTGCTGAGAGAGGAATAAAAAGGGATGCAGAGAGAGAAAAAATGAAGGGGAAACGAAAAAGAAGGAGTTTCTGGATGACATCATCATAACAAAAAGTGAGGAAGAAAGGACAAAAGTGCAAGAGTTGCGAAAAAATCCACTTTCAAAAGAAAAAAAAACTACTTAGTTTCCCACCAACCTTTGCATCCTCTCCTGTTGGATTTAAACACGCCTGCATAAGACAGACCTACTACTCTCACAGCTCTCTGTTGTTTACAGATGCAATGGGATTCTTTCATTCCACCTTCAAACTCTGATCCATATTTTTGCATTGATTTGCTGACAGGACTGAAACAGAAAATACCTTAGTCTGCAGTAATGAAAGAAAAGCACGTCAACTTTGTGAGCTTTTGGGACATGGTGGGTCTAAGAACAGGACCCCCTGAGGTCAATCAGTCCTTTGCTGTGGATGGCAGTTTTAATCGTGGACACTACTTTATATATATGTAATGAAACACTTAAGCAGTTAAAACAAACTTATTTTATTACCTGCTGGATCAGACTGACACACACTGCTTAATGCACACATATTATGGACAAACAGACACATGACCACTTAAACTCATACTTACATGAGCTACATTTTGGTATACATCATTACATTTAACAAATTCCTAACAGTAAACAGCATAAAATAAGACAAAATCTCACACTTTCTTCAAATAAATTTGAGAACTGGCTGGTATTTATGGTATCTTATGGTAAAAAAAAGATAGTTCCATTAAGTTTTAAGATTTATTTTTAGTTAGAAAAAGTGTAAATCAAAATGGTCATCACAAAGAAAGATTTCATGAGTACCTTATGAGTTATTTTGGTGTGCAGTTAAACATATGTGGAATAAAATGCAAGAAAAAAGAAGAATATTCTGGCAAACTGGTTCAGACAGTCACATAAAGAAGATAAGGTCGCATTTCTTACACAACTGAACATTCAAATTTTGTCTTATTTTACAGAGTATAGTATGCACAATGGGACTGAAATGGTATCCAGACCCAGAGTTACTCCGTTGCATCAAAGGATGTGAGGTAAGTGCTAAGTGCTTAACCTGAGTTGGACATTCTTCTGTGTTTGTGGGACAATGGTCTCATCAATCACACGGTGCACTATTATACTTTAATTCTTTCACCTTTCTTGACCTGAGATACATCAAATTCAGAATATAAAGTTTTATGAGCTGTACTCGGCTAAATTACTGTAGACAGGAAATGAATTGGCAGATACATGCAAGTAAAACTAGCAAACCATAGGTGAAGACTGATCTCATGTCACAATGTGCTTCAACACATCTTATCATGTGAATATAGGAACATCTGTGTATAATGTGCAGGTGATCATTAACTAGATAAATTTAACAGATTCATTTCAGCCAGCTGATTAAGATCAAATGATATATTAATGCTTCCAATAAGACTAGATTAGTTTATTAATCTGATATGATTGTTGTTTTCCAATGTGATCAAATTCTCGTGTTTTCCAAATACAAATGAGTGCGAAACTGATGCATTCAATTTCACTGCATGATGCCATCAACTCAGTGAGAGCCAACTGTAGAACATGACTGGTAACCCAAGCGGTGGGGCGTGGCCAGCCTAATAAATCACCTCACAAGAGCATTTTGTGCTGTGAATAGTTTATGGTGTCCTCGGTTTGATTTACGGGTCTGGCCGACTAAGGGCTTAAACAGTGACATTGAAGAATGAGGAAAATTTAATGTATCAGATTCATCAGCAAATTCATTCTGAGACTTCTAAAGACCCTGAAATACTCAAGAGGAAATCAGAAAGGAAAAAAAAAGCTTAAGGCCTTAATAAGTTATCGAGAAGGTGGCTTGTTCTTGGTTTCATGATTTTTTCTTTGCTCAATCGCTTTGTCTCTCTTTTTCTGTCTTCTCCAGCCATTTATGGGAGACAACTACTGTGATGCAGTCAATAACAGGGCATTCTGCAGCTATGATGGAGGAGACTGCTGTCAATCCACTGTCAAGACCAAGAAGGTAAGTGACATGCCTATATTTCGAAATATCCCTAATCGTTAAAATAAAAAGTAATACAGTTTGACACAGACATATGTGTTTTTTAAGGTTAGTGAACAGCGTCTTGTATGTTTTTGACAAATTTCAGAAAATACAAAAGTTTATTTAGAAATCTGACTCTTGTGATTCACAAGTGTGGGAATTTCTAGTCTAAATCTTTTTTTTGTAGAGGTTTTCTCTTTCATTATATTTTTATCAGTTGTAACCATAAGTTTACCTTTGGGTAGTATGAATGAATGAATGAATGAATGAATGATACTTTATTGATCCCAAGGGGAAATTACAGTATATACATATATATAAGTATAAACATACTTTACTTAGCCGTGTAGTAAACTATAAATGCATCTCTCATAGTACAATTCTTGCACTTAATTTTGGTCCAACTATACATGTTTGTATTTTTTTTATTTTTGTTTTTGTAATTTTTGAGAAGGGATCTTTTCAATCTGTGAACAATATGCTGCAGTTTAATTTGTCAGCATTAAAAATGTGTTTATCAAAACTGAAAAATGATCTTCCTTGGAAATTTACATTACTTAATTTACTCCCAGAACTCGTCACATCACAGCTGCTCGCACACTGGGATACTGGAACAAACACTAGCTTCTGTTCAGCAACATCTGCTTATCTGGCCCAACATGTTCCTGTGAAAGTAATTTTACTTATGGCATATCCATCTGTGTCTGGCAGAATAATAACTCTCAATAGTTTTGCAAGTGCTTTTGTGGGGAGGCTTCTCATTTCATCTTCTGGAAATCAAATATAAAGAACATTGTGTGTTTGCACGGGTAAACTGATCATGCTTGTTTTATTTTAATCCTGGCAACTTGGGTAAATTCTTCATGAAAACATTATCCTATTAGCATTATTTGAAAGTCACAACTAGCTTGTGGTTTCCCATTTTTGGGTGCCCTGGAAATGATTTAGAAAGATAAAACAAATTGCTCTGAAATAACTAATCCTGTTGTCAACAGCAAGGGTCAAGGAAAGCTTTATGTGGGTGAGAAACAAAAAGGAAAGACAAGAAAAAAAAGTAGTCTGCTAAGTGGAACTGATATGAAGACATCTGGAAAACCAGATGTTAGGGTTTTGTTTTGTTTTTCCATTAATCTATTGTCTACTTGACACCTCTGGTTTTAAACATAAACTCACATTGTGTGTTTAAGAGAGTAATTATTTATCTAATTAATTTTTTTTATTGTTATTTGTGTCATTCTTTTACATTAATTGGGCATTTTTGTGCATTTGTCTATTTCTCACATGAAAAAAACTTGACCTCATCAGCAACCTTGATGGTATAACTCATTTAAGAAAAAAATAAAAGCACGCTATTACTTTTGTCAAGATCAACATGTGCATGGGAAGCACTAAAAGATGGAGATGCATAAAATCCCTTAAAACAAATTGAGCAAAATCAACAATGAAAAGACAATATACGACAGAAGGAATCTGAAACTCATTACCAACCAGTTCCTTTTTTTTAAGCTAATGAGTCATGCACTTGCTGGGCGACAAAGACAGGCAATATTTCACTGTTTTGTCAAATGTCATTGTTTTTGTTCAAACCACAAGTGAAGACTTTGTTCCCATTTGTTTAATTGTTCCCGAACACATATTTTGATGAAGCGATCTTTGTCACAGCTGAGAATATTTGATGTCAACAACAAAACAAATCTGCACAGTTATTTATGGTCATACTTGTTTTCAATATAAACAAGTTTTAATTATTTTTATTATTTAGAGGTGAAATATTAGAACATGTCAAAATACAAAGATGCTCATTTTAGAATTCAGTATTGTTTAGTTTTTTTTTCTGAACGGCAACTGAATTCTAAATGTTGATTAATTTTAAATAACAGTCAAGTTTAATTACGTACCACAAAATACTATTGTTTTAAAATTTGATAACAATTAGATTGATATTGTTAAAGTTCAATTTGCTTTTCTCAATAGTTATCTATATTTTTAGCTCTTTACTTAACATTGGCATCGCTTTAAAAAGTGGGGGACATGGGTAGTTCAATTTCTTTTTGCATATTACTTGATTTTTTTTTTTACCAAAGTAAAATTCTAGATAACTAAACCAACTGGAACCACCCAGAAATAATTGTTTTTTTAAAAGTTATCAATTCAATTCAATTCAATTCAATTCAATTCAATTCAATTCAATTCAATTCAATTCAATTCAATTCAATTCAATTCAGTTTATTTATATAGTGCCAAGTAACAACAATTGTTGTCTCAGGGCACAGTACACAAAAAAATAAAATAAAAATCTAAAGAAGCCAGAAATTCAGAGTTTTATGTTTTTACTACAAATTATAGAGCCTGAAACTCAACAAGATCAAAACATGTGATTGTACAAGAACTGTTTCTCAATTTAAAAAGCACCTCACATAGTCTCATTCACTCTCCTTGTTATTCAGTCTTTTCCCCTTTAATTGACACTACCAGTCATTTACATTTTCTCTTCCTAATGTTTGCAGTCACCTTTTCCAGCAATTAGCAAACATGCACACTATCCATCCGTTGCTATGCACAAGTCTGGTGACTCAGTGGGAATCTCGGTCAATGTCATGTCCCCATTATGTTGTAACATAACAAGACAATGACCCCACACCTCTTTGTTGTTGCTCTGCCAAAACTACTTGTTACATCTAAAATTTTCTGTATTCACTAGTATTGAGGTCCAAGGAAAAAAGGGGGGTCATATTTCACAACAGATAAATAGATATGTAGATGGGTAGAAATAGATAGACAGATTCTATTAAATGTAACAACATTGTTAGAAATGTAGTTTTCATTTCTGAAACAGTTTCTGTTTTTAATTGAAAAACAATGCAGAAGCAGAGTGTGGAAAAATGATTACACTCATGCCTCAACAAGTCATGAAAAACAACTCAAGTGTTAAACACATAAATATAACTTTAACAGGGTTTCATTCTGTTCTTTGAGGTTTTTAGGCAACACTTTTGCCTCACACCAGGATGGTCCATGGGTTCAAATCTCAGCAGGAGCCTCTCTGTGTCGAGTTTGCTTGTTCTCCTTGAGCATGCGTGTGGTTTTTCTCTGGGTACTCCAGTTTCATTCCAGAGTACAAAAAACATGCTTGTTAGGTTAATTGGCGAGTCTAAATTAGCCTTATACTGTAAGTGACTGTGTCCATGATTGTGTGTCTCTGTGTTGACCCTGTGATGGACCCCGTCCTGACCGTCGCAAGGTCTGGACCACATGTGAATTTTGTTCGTATTTGAAGAAAATCTTAAAATACGAAAAAATTGGTGAATGCCACAAATTCTCCTAAATCCCTCGAACACACAACTTAAGAACAAACCTGTTCGTATGAACGGTTCTTGCATGAGGCCCAATGACTGTGGTTTGTTCACAAGCAGTTTAGAAAAACTAAGTCATATGGGGGATGAGGTGGAAATATTTGACCTCCAATATTGAGAATTTCTTAGGCACACTTCTAAAACAAGTGTCATGATTGAGGGTGGGAACATATGCCCTAGACCCTAGAAAACATGGATTTCTGCTTTGACAGAGCTGATTTGAATTGATGAGTGATTAATAGCCCCCTGCAGAACTTGAAGACATGCTGAAGAGCAAGGTAATAATTAAAACATGCAGGGTAGTGACCCTTGAGGACCAAGATTAGTCACCGCAGGTCTTGGGACACTTAAAATTAAAATATCTTTGTCAATTCAGCTCTGTGATTACCTCCTTAGAGATGTAACTGTGGCAGTTTGACATCAACCCCTCTGATGCCTTTGTCGTAAAAAAGACTTCTAAAAGACAACTTAAAGAATATTTTGTGAAATGTGTTTTTTGTTATAAATAGAGGTGATAGTAGGAAAATAATTTTACCCTAAGATGTAGCGTTTGGCATTATTTACAATTCATCTCAACATTGCTTGCTTTTACCATTTATATAACATTTGTGGGATGAAACTTATTTGTTTTAAAATGATCTTATATCCTTCATCCGTCCGTCCGTTTTCTTCCGCTTATCCGGGGTTGGGTTAAGGGGGAAGGAGCCTGAGCGAGAGACATAGACTTCCCTCTCTCCAGCCACTTGGGCCAGCTCGTCTGGGGGAATCCCAAGGCGTTCCCAGGCCAGCCGAGAAACAAAGTCCCTCCAGCGTGTCCTGGGTCTTCCTCTGGGCCT
>JARVGW010000278.1:9881802-9893299 GCA_031762495.1 Anablepsoides rubrolineatus | reverse complement strand
ATCTCCCGCTCCATCCTTCCCTCATTTGTGAACAAGACCCCGAGATACTTAAACTCCTCCACTTGGGGCAGGACCTCTTCCCCGACCCGGAGAAGGCACCCTACCCTTTTCCATCTCAAGACCATGGCCTCGGATTTGGAGGCACTGATCCTCATCCTGGCCGCTTTACACACGGCTGTGAACCGCTCCAGTGAGAGCTGGAGATCACGATCTGATGAAGCCAATAAGATCACATCATCAGCAAAAAGCAGAGATGCAAACTTAATGTTACAAAACAGATCCCCTCAACATCTTGGCTCTTATATCCTTTCCCAGTTTAATTAAAATGTCAAACATCCCCCTTATTGCTTAAATCATTGTTCTTTGGTGCTAGGTTACAACACTTTAGAATACTTCAAACCAGTAAACAACCATTATTTCTGCTTTTGCAGTGTTATAATGAGTTAAGAAAGTCATTTTGATTAATAACACTAGGCAGCTGCTGCATTACCCTCCGAACACCCATGCTACCAGCAAGGGTACACTTTCTTTTAAAATCCAAAGCTTTTACATTTTGCCTTAGTTTTTGTTATATAAATGCAACACAGTGTAATGTAACCTGGGTTGTAATGTTAGGCAAATGCTACATAGGTAGTTAGTACCTACTTTTATGAGCTGGTGAGGACCAGATCATTTTTATTGTCTTGTAAAAAAACAAACTCTGAATTGAAAAAAGGTGGTGATTTCCTTTAACTATGACTCAATATATTTGAATTCATAGCATTCTGTTTTGCATTGCTTCCAAGCAAAGTAAAAGGCTCTTATTTTAGTCTTTGTTTTGATAATGATTTGTGTATTAAGAAAGTTTTGGATGACTTGCTGTGCATTGTTCCAC
Source organism: Anablepsoides rubrolineatus (assembly GCA_031762495.1). Lineage (NCBI taxonomy): Eukaryota > Metazoa > Chordata > Actinopteri > Cyprinodontiformes > Rivulidae > Anablepsoides > Anablepsoides rubrolineatus. The sequence continues at coordinate 9,892,425 of JARVGW010000278.1, read as the reverse complement.
CCCAGGGTCTTTGAAGGTGCAAGGAATGGCTGCACGTAAGGTCACCACAGGATCTCCCCTTAATAGTTGCAAGCTGTTAGCTAGATTTTGAGAGACGAGGGGGAACGGGTGGGGTGGGGGGGTAAAAAGGAAGCAATGGTCTGGAGTATGCCTCTCTGTGGGGTTCCCTATACGAGGCCCTTTTTGTAGCCCCCAATATAGTTTGGAAAGAATTTTTTCTTGGATCAACTTAGCCTCTCTAAGACATTTTTTTTCTCTTTTTTTATGAATGTGCCTGTGTCTTATTCTGTCCAAAGTTAAGGTCTTGGGTAAGTGCTGAGATTACTCCCAGGCCTTTACCCCTGTTTGCAACTCGAAGTTTGGCACAAATCTACCCACTACGTGACTTGCGTGTGTCATGATGGATGTTTGTCTCTAAGTTGATGGTCCGTGATATCCACCGCTAACCACAAATCCCTGTGTTAGTAATTCACGTAGAGAAATTCCTTTGCTCTTTTTTTTCAGCAGGCAAAGTGTTGTCCTATACCAAGGCCTTCAAACTGTTTATAGTCTTTTGTTGTCAGATTTTTCATTCTACATCATTTTATTCTTCAAATTTCTCTTTATAATATTTGTAAAGGGTCTCTTATAAAAGCCTTAGAATATTTTTTTAAATGGCACTCTAGAATTAGTAAACTTGTTTGTTTACATCATTACAACAATTTGTAAGCTTAAAATATGCTGTGACCGCTAATGCTAAAATGCAGAGGTTTCAGACATCAAGTAAACAAAAGGTATTTTAGGTGCTTTAAATGGGTTAAGTGTGTTTCTTTTTTGCTCAGAAGTGTTTGATTTGCCTCATAAAACATGTACATGAAGATTAGATAAGAACAAAAGTCTGTCGTTATAAATTGCTTTTTAAAAATTTTTCCCTAACAGCCACAGTTACTTGTTAATGAAGAGTGAGGAATGCATCTGTAAATCAGGCAGTTTTCTTTTTTCCCCATGAGCTCCTTAGATCACCTTCTTTTTTCAAAGTGCAGCCTTACTGCAGATTGCACACAGAAAACCATAGAGGAGCTTTATTATTTTGACCCGTTCCTTAGATGGAAGGATAGAACATGGACAAGGTCTCTGTTCTTCAGAAGGTTTTCAATTTTGTTCACCTTGTGGGTGTCCTCATCCAGTTCTTTTTCTAACACTGGGACTCAGGGCAGCAGGAGGGCCCCCAGGTCCACAAGGTTAGGTAGACCCAATTCTCAACCACCATGAGAGAATCCTAAGTCAGGGCCAGATGTGGCACCTGGCCCAGTCACCTTGGAGGTCAAGGGAACCCATGTCAAATCTGCCACCCACCATCATTTTCTACAGAGTAAGATAAGCACAATTGGCCTTGGAGTGACAGTGAAGTGCACAAGTAACTTGGGAGGTATGGTGGGAAAGTGTGCTGCGATGGAAAGGAATAATAATGAAACGTGAAAAAAAGTAAAGAAAATGAGATAAGTGTTAAACAGATATGTTGTAAATTAAAAGAACCCTCAATCAAGTGGAAACAAGCCCTGCGTACACAAATCTTTAGTGTCAAAATGCCACAAAGGAAACCCTGGTCAATCTGTTGACAGCTGTTTCGGAGTGCCTGGCCTTGTAAAGTCATCACACTTAGATCTTATTTTCTCAGAGGAGTTTAGCAGTTTCTAATAGGAACAGTCATACAGATTTATCAGCAGATCACGTGAGCTGAATTGTTTAAAGCAGAAACACATTGACATCCTCATAATTAAAAGACCCAACCCTTTTCTGTAGGATGAAGAATTTTACATCAACGTTTTCTAAAGTGTTCAATACCCACCTAATGTTCCAAAGTGATATTAACTTATGATGCATTTTTGTCAGCTTGTTTTACCAAAGTAGTTTCAGAAATACATTTAGTTGCAGATTCATAACCCTCTTCTGGAAGAAGTCAAATCTGTGTTGGCTGCACTGGCTTGTATTATTGTTACATTTGCAACATTTACTAGGATCCATTGTCTAACAAAGGCCACTTTAGTCTAATAAAATAAAGCAACACTGACTTCAAGCTCACAGCTCTTAACAATATTAGCCACTGAGACACAAATTGAAACTGTCCTTGGTATGCTGCCGGCCTTATTTGACTTGAACAACACGTGTTTCCTGTTTGGCCTAGAGAAGGGGGACACATTTTGTGTACCCAAACAGCTGAAGCCAACCCCTTGAGAGGTGAGCAAGCAGACAAGGCTGCAGCAGCTGGTGCTGATGACGCATTGCCAACATTATCCAGTTACGTCAAAGCCAGGGCCAATGACCACTGATCATCCTGTTCTGCTTTCACTGGCAGTATTTCATGCTGACACCAAACTATCAGAGAAAATGGGAATAAATGAAAATATAAACTGTTGTGATTCTGTGAGATTGTGACATGGAATGGGTCTTCTATGAGCTGCAAATGAAAAAGAAAAGAAAATTGTTGTAGGTCCAAGGTCAATTAATAACTTTAAGTTATATATATATATATATATATATATATATATGTATATATATATATATATTTTTTTTTTCTTACACTGCCTGACTTGCTTATTTGACTTGTTTGATTATGATTATAAATAAAACCACATGTGCTACTTGGGTACAACTTTGTGTTTCTTTATGTTTACATAAATCTTTTCTTCGCATGACACCTTCTACGATTCCTTACATAAATAGAGATGTTTATTTTGCTCGCTACTGTCATCTGATGGCTTTAGGTTTTTAGATGAATTTATAGTATAAGACATTTCATTAAACAACAGTTGATTTATTTTATTTATTTATTAACTTTTATTTAACCAGGCAAATCCCATTGAGATCACAGATCTCTTTTGCAAGGGAGGCCTGGGCCTAAAGGCAACCTATTGTATGTGTTTGGTCTGCTTGTAGTTGTGATATTTGTAAATTTATTGCCAGCTGCCATGAATAGCAAGGGGTCATGTGTCTGGGTGTATGTGTTTGAGTGTCAGTTAGTTAAACAGCTCATAAATCACTAGGCATAATTCAATTATATTTTCATAAAGTAATAATTTGATGTAAATCTACAACTGATTAACTTTTGGATTCAACCAGACTAACGATGGCCACTATGGTTTATTGACCTTAGGAAAGATAACAATGCTTACAACTCAGTCAATTTTGCAGATATTGATCTAAAAAATGTTGTGAGAGTCATCCTCTGTTGCTAAACGATCACATGGGATCTTGTCTGAATTCTACACAGTAGTGGGTGATATGCTTTTAAAGATAGGTTGTTTTGTTTTTCAATTAAAGGGTCATCATTTACATGTTTTAACACAGTTTGTGCACATTGTCTGTAACACATATGTTACTAGTATTTAAAAAACATTCTGGATATTGTTTTGAATAATTGAGCCACTTACAACTGACTATTCAGCATGTTTCAGTAATGAATGCAAAAAAAAAAAAATCTGTGTTAGAGTTTACATGTAATTTTTTTTTCTCTTATGCAGGTGATTCCCTTTCCCATGTCCTGTGACATACGGGATGAGTGCTCCTGTCGAGATCCCAAAGCCATGGAGAACAGGAAAAATGAGCGCAACCATTCCCAAGGGTGATCTACCTGAGCAGTTATCTCCGTTGGGTGTTCCAGGACCTTTTCTTCAACACAACACAACCAGAGTGGTCGAGGCAGAACCCCTCCTCCCCGGCCACTTCGTCCTCCTCCTCTTCCTCGGCCCACTATCTCCTGCACATGCTGCTTAAAAGGCATACCTCTTCATCTGTACTGCAATCCCAGCCAGCTAAAATGCTTTCACCTCTCTACAGAAGGAAGATCTAAACAAAAAAAAAATAAAAAAAAGATGAGAATTATGGGACTCCACAGAAAACAAAAATTCTCAACTAAGATGGAAGTAACCCCTGTGACACCATCATCAAAAATACATGTATAGCATTTAAAAAAATACATGAAACAGACTTTGTTTTTGGGAAGATAACACACAAAGATAAAACAAAACCGTGCATAGGTAGCATGCCATTTGTTGAGTTTTGTGCTGCCTTTAGTATTGTTTTCAGTTACCTCACTCTACAATCATGAGATTGAACCAAAGGTAAATCAAAACATGCAAGTATGGGATAGTACCAATACTGGCTCTGTGTTTTGCAGATATGAATGATATGAAGACAAATATATAAAGTAATCCTCAGACACTCACAACCCCTAGCTTGCTTTCAGAGGGGCTACAAGCTTATGTTTCTATCACTTCTACATTCAAATTAAATAGTCAGGTATTCTTTAAATCTGTATCATTTTATTGTAATATCTGTTTCCTCAAAAGGATGTCAGAGGTTTTAGGCGTTACAATGAGAATGGATGGGAATGAGACAGCCATATTGTTTCGAGCCACAAATTTGGCACAAACAGCTGGACTTAAAAAAACTAATCAGACATTATGAAGTGGGGTTTTGTGGAAAAACTGATGACAAAAAGTATCTTACCTGCTATAGATAACAATATCTAAAAAAAAAAGTATTTTAAGCAAACACTATATTAAATATTTTGACGTCATCAGTAACAAAAAACATGGTTAGTCTAACAGCAATATTATGACATACCTGCTGGAACTGCCCCATGCTGCACAAGCTGTGCTTCAGCTAGCTGCTGCTTTTTGTGTTTGCAAATAATCACATAATTATGTGTAATTAACTGTAGTGCAAAACCAACTGTGTAAAAGTTTGTAAATTAACATTCAAGCGAACCACTATAAAAAAATTATATTGGAGTTGTTTTGAGATGTTTCGAGATGGCAATAATCCACTCCTGGTCTTGGTCTCACTTGTCTTAGCTTGTTGATTAGATCAGAACTAAACTCTAGTTTTTACTAACTGAGGCTTTTCAAAGCGCTACATACAACAGGTAAGATATTGATTACTCATAACCTTTCCACAGAAATCTGCTTCAAAATATCTAAACTGTAACTATAAATGAGAAGACTAACTCAACAAAAAAAAAAACCCAACAACAACACAGATTTAAGAACAATTTAAAGATAAAACCCTGAAAATATTTGATCATTTTTATTGTGGCTTTTGCTTCTTTCCATCTCAATATTTTCTCGGCTGAGTCAGCTTTGTCTTCCTAGCTGCTTACAGTTTTTCTGGATAGTGTTCATTCACTCTTGCATGTTATTAAACAACCCTGTCATCTCACATTTACAAAAGAAAAAAAAAAGTTGTTGACAGTGCCACATATGAAATGCACTAAACCCAAAAAACATCCAGAACCTCAAGTTCTATCCCGCTTTTACCCAGCTTCCTCTAATAATACTATACTCATTGACCACGACTTAAAGAATGTCATCCATAACCTCACTTGGGGCTTGGGTTGCTTTTAGGTTCAGTTTGAACTCCTCTCATGCAGAGCTTGATAAGAACTATGTTACCTCATTACTGCCTGAAACTGAAAAGAAAAAAAGCTGAAAAGAAATGCATCCCAGTCCTGATCAGAATGTAGACGATGCTTGTCAAAAGGCCTGTGGCTTTCTTGATCTCACAGTACTGCACACCACAGTCACACAGGGACAAAAGGCTGGATATGTGCCTCCTAGACCCCCATTCCCCCACCCACCTCCCAACCAGCATGCTTCCCCTTAGGCACATCTCGTTTCACTTTTTCCTCTCCTCAAACTCTGTCACTCTGCAGGCAGCAGGGTTTAACATGAAAATGACATTTGGATGTATATGTCAACACAGCATTTCCAGTCTGAATATATTCAAAGCCCCACCAATACCTCCTGCTGAGTATAGCTTAAGTAATTTATTTACTGTTCACATCAGTACAAAGTGCACTTCGAATCGTTTTTCCGTATTTGGGTTTTCCATTCTCATGAAGTATCTTTACATGGCTGCTATGGAAACTTTTGTTACTCTTCATCCCAGACACACACATTGTTTTCATGCACATTTGACAACGAAGGCTGCTCGGCATGTTGGTCCAAACTTTGCTGCTCCATACTCGCTGCAACAAGTGGCGTGCTTCATTTTCATTTCATTTAAGCCCAGTGGCATGGCATTCATGTTCCATCCATTCCAGAGCCTCCTCATATGAGCTTGCATTGTACAAGAGACAATTTGAAATCAAATTTAATGTCATTTTTATAGCCACCTTTAGTAAAGAGCTATGAGAGTACTAAAAGATGCAAATAAATAAAGAGGGTAATATTTTCTTTTAAATATATATATATATATAAAACACAATATCATGTAGTTTATGTTCTTAAAGAACAGAGTATTGACAAATGTTTATAATTTTTTATGTTTTATTTTGCATTTCATTTTTTTGAAAAATGTCATAATCAGTGTTTGTATTAATGACCTCAATTACTGCACTTTCTAGTTGTTATGTAAGAAGAAAAGTTATATCTTTCAAAAATGCTTAGAAGCTGCTATTGTCAAAATGGTAACCTAAGGCAAACTGTATTATATTTGGTAATTTGACTCCCTGTGTTGCTTTTAGCTGTTCTGTCTTTTGTATTTTACTTGGCTCTGAAGCTCGATATTCAGAGGACATGTGGTTATGCTTTTCCTGCAACTGAAACTGGCTTCGCATTTGATGTTTTTAATGAAGTACGGCGTTTGTGTCACAACAAAATATACACGTCATCCATAAAAGCCCCAATTCTCAAACAAGTGTCAACGCATTTTAGATATATTTTGTCACATATTTAAAGTCCAGCTAGACTGTAGATGTATTTTATTTGTTGCCTTTGTGTTTGTGTAAAAGCTTGTTTTAGCATGATGCAGAGGACAGAAAATGAAGAAATCCCCCATCAGAAGGGACTTTTGAAAGACTTTTGTGAAGTACAACTCTTTGTAAGGACATTATGAAGGCTACACGATCTTTAAAGATACAATTTATAAACTTTATATGAAACTATATAGCCCTGAAAAATTTGACTTGTATTATGTTGATGTTACTGAATTATATGTAATGTTTGTAATCCAGATACTGCTGCTTCATGTAGAACTCATACCAGTGAGGGAAAGACGTACCTGTTGTCACTACACTAAATGACATGCAGTACTGTGGTTCATCATCTGCCACTGAGGTCACTGAAAAGCCGTTCCAGCTGTTTAAAAATGAAACTTGTCATGAAGACCCATTCTTTCATTTTATAGACTTATTAGCTGTTTCTTTCATGCACTATTCTAGAAATGTTAATAGTCAATGCCTGGACACCAAAACAACTGATTGTAACTGCTACAAAAGGCCACAGAATGTTACTACATGTTTACTTTAAAAAAAGGTTATATTCTTAGTATAGGAGAAGGTTCCCAAAAGCCATGGATAATTACAGTAAAAATTAAAAAATATACATTTGTGCATCAGATGAGGACGCTGCCTCTCTACTGTAGTCATCACAGGATCCCTTGCTGTACCTCATGCCTGTAATGTTTGCTGCTTCTATATTTTTTGGTATTTTAGTGACATTTTCTGAGTCTCATAACAATGGTGTAAATAGTGCAACTATTTATTGAGAGTGTTTTACTTTTTTAAGTTATATTTAATTACCAATTAAGTTATTTTTTTACATTGTTCCTAAGCCAACACACTAAATGTCGTGAGTCAAAATTTTCCTTTTTTTTTTTCTCTGTCGTTACAGTCTCTTGCTATCATTGCTGTTTTAGTTCTGACAAAACAGAAAAAAAAAGATCATCTGTCACTGGTCATTATGTGGAAATAGAAAAAAAAAGCATTCACCGTATTTTTCCCCATTTAAGTCCAGAATGAATACATATACGTATATGACATGTACATATTAAGAAGTTCTGCAAAGGAAATAAAAACCCATTGGTCAAATTCACAAAATTGTAATATTCACACTACATTTTTATAGCAAGTGTGGCTGAAAGATTATTTGTACTTAGTCAGCTAAAGACCTGGAGGGAAGGGGATAGAGGCATAGAAAGGGACCAATAAATGAGGAAAAAACAAAGGACTGGGAGTTATAAGGGAGCCAGTGGTGAGTGTTCTTGGATGGGGCAAAAGTAGAAGGTGGGCAGCAGGAGAGGTGTTTAAGGGTGGGCTGCTTTTCCTGGCCTGTCTTGCTGTTTGTCCAGGTGTGAAACTGTGTACACACAGACGCTGCCCCTGGGCAAAGAGCGGCCAGCCTGACTGGCAACACGCTGAGTCCAGTGAGTCAGAGTTTCTCCTAGAGATGGCAGCCATCCCTCTATGGGACTCCTGACACCCCTCCCACCACCTTACCACCTCCCCTCGACTCGACACACTGCCTCATCTGTCACTGTCAGGCATGCCTTTTGCAGGGCAGCCAGGGTCAAGCTGGCCCTGTGAAAATGAGAGAGAATGTTTGCCCAGCTTCCAAACTCTTTTGAAGTTAGGCTGAAGGAACAGAGCCTTTTCTCACCTGGAGTCTTTGCCTATCACATCCCATCATGTGACACCAGTTTTATCACAGGTTTTACATGTCTCTATGATTATCACCAACATTGTTTTTTTCATTTATTTTTAATATAAATCTTTGTTTTGTCTAAAATATCATGTTTGTGTCTCATTATAAAGCAATGAGAAGCATAAAAAGACTGTATGTAGCCCTAATGTTTTGCTCAGAAAAAGAAAAAGAAAACTATGCCACCCTGTTGTAAGAAAATTTTATCATGTGTTGTAACACATCAAGTACCTCTCACAGACTTTTGGTTTTAGAATAGTCCCATTATGTTTGCTCACTATTCCTTAAATAAATTAAAAGGTGAAGTGTATTTGTTTTTCTAAGTGAGAAGTACAAAAAAAAATGTATTTGCATTATATGTGGATATCTAGTTGTATTATTGCAATGTTTCGTACCCAACTGCTTAACAAATATATTTTAAGGTGTAAATATTAATATTATATCATGATTATTGTATTCGCAAAAAAAGATGTACTAACTTGTTTGGGAGTAGCTCTTGGATTGATTTTGATCAAAACTAGAACACAAAGAAATGAACCGTAAATTGTTATAGTGTCATGGTATCACCTGCAAGATGAAAAAAAAAGATTTAAAAAAACAGAAAAAAAAATTGTGATGCTTTACCACACCACTTGCTGTTAAAATTTATTTGTTCATAATGGCCTAGTGTAAGCACTGTTGTCAGATGTCTAAACCATGGATTTATCTGTTAAGTCATATATTATTTATTTGATGTTGCAAAATAAAAAAAAAAATAAAAAGTAATCAGAAAGGTCATCTTGGGTCTTATGAGTTTTTGAGAATGGATTTTTGTAATCCCATTTTTCTTACGTTTGATAAAGGTTTTATCTTACTGGGCTGCGACTATTGGGAGACTTGGTGACCTAAACTGGTGGAAAAATGTACAATTTCTTTTTTGCAGTCTCAATGAATTCTGAGTGTTTGCATCCAAGTGTCCAGCATGCTGCAAAATGCAACCAATATTTGAAAATCCAGCTTCCAAGGAATGAACTGCTTAGTGAAGGCAGCAGAAACTCGTGGTGAAAGATGAGGAACAAGAGGAGCCACCATGGAAAGACAAGCCCCGGTCTACATGTATCTTTGGCAGATAGCGGCTGATATCAACAATTCCTACTATGAGTTAGAGAGGGGTAGACTGACGGACAGCACAGAGGCACTAATAATGGAGAGACTAGTGTGTACCACACCAGACAAGACTCAAGATTCAGGCTGTGTAAAAATTCACTTGAGACAGTCCTGCTGTCTTTTGAAGCATGTAGGATGTAAGATCCAGGCAGGCAATGAGTGTGTGGAATGCTATAACCAAGTGGCTGGAATGGTACATAGAAACATCTGTGCTGAGTTTGAACTGGGGTTCCACAGTGAAAGTAGGAAACTCTACCAAGGGTGGTGGACAATGACAAAAATACTGCAGGATTTCCGGATCCAAAATGACAAATAGGTGATGGCAAACTAATCATACACTGTGATCATCAACAAACCACAGAAGAAGGCAGTAGATATACAGACGATGATCCCAAGTGTGTGTAACATCAAGAAGAAGGATAAGCTTGGGAATAACCAAGAGCTGAAAGAGGCAATAGAGGTTGAGGAGAATCAAGGCCTCATCAGTGTGTGACTCCTGAACTGGAAGAGTGGTTCTGCACAGAAGCTCCCAAGCTTCTGGTAAAGGACCCAAGCCTGAAAGTGAAGTGGAAACACACATGGGAAAAATAGGGTGACACACACACAAACAGCTGAGAGAGAGAGAGAGAGAGAGAGAGAGAGAGAGAGAGAGAGAGAGAGAGAGAGAGAGAGAGAGAGAAACTTTGGTGCTCTGACTCATGGCAAAACATGACTAATGGATATTATCTCTTTTTAATAAAAAGTCATACATATAATGTTCATTTTTGCTACCATGCATTGCATAACAATACAACACTGGTTCAAATTATGATACAACTGATATGTGGTCACTTTGAAAGTTGCATTTCTTTTCAACAATTGTCTTAACATATAAAAAATATCTCATTTAAAGATGTTTTACAGTAGCCACACATCCCCTCTTGCTGGATATTCTAAGTTATTAAAGTATCATAACACCATTGTGAGGTCTTTCAAACTTTAAATATAAGAAAACACTGAAGTGGCTGTAAAAGAGGAA
>JARVGW010000278.1:9714138-9725056 GCA_031762495.1 Anablepsoides rubrolineatus | reverse complement strand
AAGTCGAGAGGAGCCAGTTGAGGTGGCTCGGGCATCTGGTTAGGATGCCTCCTGGACACCTCCCTGGTGAGGTGTTCAGGGCACGTCCCACTGGGAGGAGGCCCAGGGGAAAACCCAGGACACGCTGGAGGGACTATGTTTCTGGGCTGGCCTGAGAGCGCCTTGGGATTCCCCCGGATGAGCTGGCCCAAGTGGCTGGGGAGACGGAAGTCTGGGTCTCTGCTTAGGCTGCTGCCCCCGCGACCTGATCCCGGATAAGTGGCAGAAAACGGTCGGACGGACTACATCAACATTGTAAATGGTTTTACAAAAAAATGCATGTATTGCCAGGCAAGAAGATAATGTTCAGGTTCTGCCACATCTTTTTTAATCCATATACCTGTAAAACCTTGAAATTGGTGAACCCATAAATGTAATCAGCTTCAGATGCACACTGAATGATTATTTTCCTAAGAGTTTCATTAAAACTCATCAAGTGGTTCAGGAAATATTTTGCAAACAGACATAGCTGACTCAAATATTCCATGCCAATCATTTAAAAGCAGATCTCATTCAGTCAGTGAAAGTTTAGAACATGTTTTTAATGACTTTTAGCTACTGAATTGCAAAACTGTAGCTTAAAATCTATTAAACTGACTAAAGGCATTTCTGTGTTTTCTAATGTTCAAGTTGACTCCAAAGGTTATGTTCATTTAATGATTGCTTTCTGTGAGTTTCTTTAAAACATGTCTAAGATATTTTGCTAATGCTTCAAGTGAACACACACATACACACACAGACACAGGCAAAAACATTATCGCCTTCGGCAGCGTGCGATAATAATGTGTCTAAGAACTGCATAACAATGACTTTTATGCATGAGCCAACAGTTTCTCAGGGTCCAGGTAAAGGATGTTGCACAAAAAAACTAGGGCAATATATGCTGAATGGGAAGTAAGGAATTTGCCACAAAGCACATTTTCAATATGCAAGCAAGGGGACAGTAGGAAGAAAAAAAAAAGTATATGAACAGCTGCAAAGTTTTGCTGAAAGGACAAAACTGCTGCTCCAGTTTGCAAGTGACTGAATATTATGTTGTACTTTTTGAAAGTTATCACTCAAGATTACTAATAACAGGTGTTAGAATTAGAAACATTTCTATATGTTCTGTTTACCTTTAAAAAAATTGTGGGAAATCTACAGCAAGTCATCTTTTGGGCTTATAGATTGGCTTTTCGTAGTAGTTTTTGTCCTCCATCCCAAAGGTATAAAGAGGGGGGAAAAAATAACATTCTCAGAAAATTGCTGCGTGTGCTGCTAACGCCCCACGCATCATATCCTCACAGTACCTACTGTTTTTCCTCCTACGCAGACACTGGGGACAATAGCTTTGCTCTTGTGCAGGCAAGCCAGCTGCCACTGTTGTCAATACTGGTGTGTTAACTCTTTGATCGCGGTGTCAAACATCTCTACTGTGGTACAAAACAACTGTCCTGGTGATGGCAGCGCCCAGTCAAAGTGTCAAAGCGTGTGCCTCCCTCAGTTTTGGAGTGGGTCAGATGCACAGGGGACTCAGCTCAGAATGCATGTTTGTAACTCTGAGATAAAATGATAGAGAGGCTCCTTTAAATTAAATATAAACTCATCTAAGGTTTAAGATGCTTTTAAAATCCAGGACATGAAATCTCTTCTGACTGAGGATGCTACTCTGTGTTTAAAGCAAGGATTGTTGCAGTACTTATTGTATCTTCTAAAGATGCTTTTATTTTACTAAACATGAGTTCATCTTTAGAAAAACATTTTCAGTCATTGTCACCCTTTGGTTCCAAGTGAGAAAATGAAATGATAAACGTGTATATTACACTAATTTCAGTTCTTCACCTCTGTTTTGTCTTCCAACTTCTTGTAAAATACAGCAATAACTTGCTGCTCTATGCGTTAATGGTCTTACACAGTGAGATCAGCATGAAATAAAGTTGTGAGAAACAATTACCCCACCACACTCCTATTACACTGCAAAGTTTGTCATTAAAAACAAAGTTGCGGCCATTTACAGAACCTCCCCATCTTCAGCTACAGAACATTTAGTGACAATATGCAAATACAAACAGGAGATAAGGGTCGAAGCAATGCAATTATAGCTACTGGACAAATAGGAGGTTCAACCCAATTGAGTAATTAGTAAAGCAAAGCATCTGCTCGGCTGCAGCTCGCCTTGCTTCTTCTTAAGGAATTTGCAATGCATTTATTCTATTTATACAGCAACGACCCTTTGAGGTCCGACAACTTAACTTTTCCCTTTAACCTCTATCCAGCTAAGTAATTTCTGTAGGACTGGTCGACACTCATGAAAAAATCTTTCACCTTTTCATTATAAATCCTTAAAGAAACAATTCTGCTACTGACTTTATGGAGGACATCCCTCAGTCATGTCCTTCATAGTTTTAACCCTGCTTGGGACAATAGCACCTTTGTTCTTTTAGAATTAAGACATGAATAATTTCAGTAATGCATATTTACATCCTTAACATCTCGTAAGACAAGCAGATGCTCATCAAGTAGGCAGATGCTGTCAAACATGGCGTCAAAGAAAAAAGCAAAGGTTTCACCAAATCACGTCTTACAAAAAATGTAAGTGGTTCTTCTACCTGAAATGTTAGTAGCTCAAAGGAAGCTATTAGTTTATACACTTATTATCCTTAAGATCTGCCTTAAGACACAGAATGACTTTGACAACAGATCTGATTGAAACTATGGTACCAGGTACCATAAAAGCCCTGCTTTATGTGTGCTAATATACAGAACAATCTTCAAATGACTAATGAATTTTAATTATGATGAGCATATACCACTACAATACATGAATGTTACTGTAATATAAAAAATATACTAACTGGAAAAAAATCCAGTCTTTCATGGTAAAATGGACTCGGAGAACAGTATTGTTCAGTAAAATGTAAACAAATGTGTCACAACACTTCACAAAACACAAGTCTGACAATGGAAAAACTGAGATTTGACATCTAAATAAGTCTTAATTATTTAAACAAGCCATTCTCCTTGGTAATAATTACCACAAATTACACTGTTTTGTGATAAATTACTTAAACTGACTTGAAAGCCTACGCACAACTCCATATCTTTTAAAGACTAAAATATGTACAGGCAATAAAACAAAATTCACATCATTTGTCTCTAAAACAAAACATATATTTTCTCTATTCTTGCACAATTCTTTATAATATTTTTTTTTAATAGTAGTTGTATCATGGCTAGTCAGTGTTAATTCTTGTTCTGTGTGCACTATCTATAGTTTGTAAAATAACTAGTGTGTGAACCTCTGTACGAATGCTGCTGTGACACCTGAATTTCCCCACAGCGGGACAATAAAGGCTATTTTTATTCTATTCTATTCTCACAACTGTTATAAATCATGTTGTCATAGTGTCTGTAACCTTGTGACAACTAAACAGCTAAATTTTAAATGACTTGCTGTCTCACCTCTGATGTGGCTGGAGACCCTCCGACGGCCTGTAGATGAGCTGTGCACAGCGTGCTGGTAGTGAGACATGTTTGTCGGTGTGTTGGGAACACGGAAGCTGTCCTGGAACCTCTGCATCAAATCCTCTACTGACTCAGTGTTCGCTTCAATAGCTATAAAGAAAAGAGTTGACAGTCATGACAAAAGGCTATACAAAAAAAAATCACTTTGCAGAGATTGAGACACACTCAAGACAATGTGAAAATCTATAAACAGATACGAACAGGCATAGAGTTTATCCAAAACAGCCTGTTTTTGCTTTTTTTTTTTTTTGCTTTTTAGGAAAGATAATAGATTAGGACATGAAATACACTGAGAGCCACTGGGCAGTTCTATTTAGGCACTGTATCAGAAAAAAAAAATCAAACAAAAACAACACTGTGTTCTTTCTTTTATTTTTTTCTGCCCTTTAAATGATTCCATCAATTCAATATTGCCTCATCTCTACAGGGATCCTGCCAACGCTTTCACTGATTGTTCACTCTCACTCTTCTTGATGAATGACTCCAAAGTAACTAGCTACAGGAAAGAAGAGGGGCAACAACAAGAGGCTGGCTTTACTTTCTTCAACGATGGAATATTTAAACAAAAGGAGAAAAAGAGGAGGAAGAGGGCAAAGTGGGAGTTTAGGACAACATTTACTATAAGTGTCTGTATAGGTTTATTTATGACAGCGCAAAATAACAGTTATTATAAATTGTTGGGGGGGAGTCAGAGTACCCAGCATAAATAAATTAAATAATTAAATTAAAAACTTCACTTATGGTTTTAAGTGCAAACTCAATACATAAAGCAATGTACAAAGTAGGAGCTAGTTTTAACACTTTTTCAAAAATACTACTGACATCAAAAGTATTCACAGTCATTGCTTTAGAAGTATAGACTCTATGGGTTTACATTTTTTTTAACACATTGGTTTCTCATGGATGTTAGCCTAATCTGGAGCAGGCTAGCTGCACTGAATAAATGATGGTAATTTATGAGCTATTCCTTTTGTGAAAAATCCCAGCTTAATCCCCTGTCCTGGTTTTTTGAAACAGCTCTCTGTTTGTTTGTTTGTTAGTTTTTAATAATAACATAATGAAATGAAAGCAAGCCGAAGTGAAATAGAAATGGTGGTGTAGTGGTAGAGCAGCCGACTTGGGACCTGAAAGTCACTGGTTTGACTCCCCGCTAAACCCACATGTCGTGGTGTCCTTGAGCACCTTACCCCCAATTGCTCCCCGGGCAGCTTACACACCGCTGCCCACTGCTCTACATGGGTGTTTCTCATATGTGATGGGTCAAATGCAGAGCACAAATTTCATCATTGAGAACTAATAAAGTACCATTACTTTTAAAAGGCTAAAATATCAATCCGGTAAGGTGTAGAATGCTGCAAATGCTGCAGAAAATGTTGATTTAGACAAATAATTTGCAAACGGGGATCTGGCCTCAATTTAGTAAAAGTCCTTAAAGCATTGTGCTCTTAAAAGTAAAGGGTTTGTGATGAAAAAAACAAAACAAAGCAAAACTCTGCTTTCAAACTTCTAGCACGTAGCCATCTCCAAACAATGGGGTCATTTATCACCCCTAACACCAGTACCCTCAGCCTATCATCATCATCTTTTGATCTGTCAGTTTGGCTCTGAGGTGTACTCTGTCAATGAATAACGGTGATATGTTGCTCCCAGTCAATGCTTATCATGCATGCCAATGAGCTTGCAGGAGCAGAAAGTATAAAGATGAGGCAAACACGGGTCAAACAGGCAGAATTACTCACATCTGTCTTGGTAGTTATAATAAAAACAATTCCTAAGTCCTTGCTGTTTGCTTTATATGTGCATAAACTACAAGTAGATTTTGGAATACTGGTTTATTACAAAGAAAAACTTAAAGTACTGTTGTGATTCAACCCTTCAAGCTGAAATAAATCAAATCACTGTAACAAATGGTGTCATTTTGAAAGTATTTGTCACATGTTTTAGCTTATCTGTTTTAATATTACATACGTTTGTTTCTCCTACAGTGTTAGGAAAGCAACAGAGCTATAAACCAAATGAGAGTGATTTAGAGGCACAAAGTACACCCAGTAGTGCACCAAACAAATAATACATGGTACAGAAGATTTTGTTTATTTACACTTTATAGATTTTCATTTAAACATATACATTATGCACAGTAGACTAGGACTCCAGCCAGCATAGAAGACCAAATTCTGAATGCAAGTGAGGCATTTGACCCACATGGTCTTTTGAGCAAGCAAACCCAGTATCCATTCTGTGGAATGTACTACAGTCAAAATGAATATGTAATGTGATATTGACAAGCAAAGCTTAGGGTGGTGTTTTTAGCAACTGAAGTATTTAGAGTTTTGCCATACATGATGCATTTATTAAAGAAGAAAAATGAAAGCACAGGTCAGAATGTGTCAAATTCAGCCATAAAGGTAGTTCAAGTAGAAGCAGAGAAATGTTTTTATCCAGGTTATCAATGTCCTATTCATTTATAAATAGTTGAAATGCAGTAACTCATAGCTAACCTAATAAATTAGGCTTTATATTTAAATGTTATTTGTGTTAAATTGAATGCTAATGCAGCTTATGGTTCATAAAAAGCTTTTTAGTCTTTAAATACAATGCTGCTGGTGTTGCTCTTTTATTGCTTTTCATGCAAGTGGTCAGTGGCTTCAAATTCACTCAGGTGTGAGACATCAAACAGTCATTCTCTGTATTTTCTATATTGTTGCCTCCAGTGCCTGCTGCTTTAATCTGTTATGTTTAAAGGACTAAAGTAGATATCACTATGTAATCTATTTGTTGTTTCATTACTCATTCCTAGCTTTGTACACCTCTCCCTTTATATCTTTTATGGCCTACCTGAAAGGTGGAAGCTTTGATGTTATAGGGAGAAAAAGCAAAATAAACACTTTAACAGAGCCATCACACTGAATGCAAGCAAGTTTCAAATTTCAAGCACAATAAAAGATAGCGAACATGTTTCTGTCTGGAAATGACATTTCCTTTTTTAGGGCTCTATGCTGACTCTGATGCTGAAACAGATAATGTACTGGAGCTGCTGCTTTTAGACATGCGGATTTCAACTGAAGTGCATGCACTGAAGGCACACAATATTCCTGTTGTCCCAATAAAAAATAAACCTGTTTAGGATTTTTGAGAAGATCAAAACCAACCATGATCACTGTAAGTATCCATTTGTCTCTATAACAAAGTCTCCTACCCTGCCTCTCACATAATGACTACTGGAGAATATACCAGCTCCAACATGACCTGGATGTGAGAAAATGTATGGGTAGATCAACAATGTATATTACAAAAAAAAAAAAAAAAAAGTTTAAATCAAGTTTATTTTTGGATCTTCTATACAACAACCAAAGCTAAACAAAGTTATGTAATGAAAATTGAAGCAGCATGATAACAACTGAAAAAAACCCACAAACAAATCAAAGAGGATAGTTTAAAATAAAATCAATCAGAACAAACAAAGACCTAAATGTTTGTAATAAAATGTGTTACATAAGAAAAAAATGCTACAAGTAACTAATGTGCTAAGACTGAAATCAACAAAGTAACTGGGCTAAGAAAAACAAATATGTGTTCAGGTTAGTCAATAATAAGCCAGAAGCAGTTTTTCATATGAAGAAGTCTGAAGTTAAAGTCAGGTCAGACTGTTCAAACTAAAACTCAGATGCCAATTCATACAATGTCTTGTAAACAAACAGTAATATAAAAATTATTTCTGTAACCAGAGGGGAAATGGGACCGCAGGGAGCATGGCTGTAGAATTCTGTATTCGCAGAACGAAGCAGACGGAACAACAGATACTAGCTGATGTGCTAATGGGTAGATTAACAGAAAAATGCAACCTTGAAATGATGAAGGCTATGATAATTTTCTTTCTATAATTTACATAATTATCAAAAAGAAAGGCTTTCATCTTAGAAGCCTTCTTGAAATGCAAAAAGAAACTATAGATGGATAGATTGAAACAACAAAGATTTAACACAGTTTTAATAAAACCTCTAGTTTAACTGTTTGAAAATAAAAGTCGGCTTGATGTCAGTGAAACTCTAGAAGTATAGTAAAAAGGAAAAGAAAAAACAAACAAACAAAAATATTTATATATACTTTTTATTTTAAATCAAAATTCCACATTTTGAAACAATTACCAGTTTAACACATACAGTAAGTGGATTATGCATAAAATAAATAGTTGGTTCCAGAAGTTAGAATATTTGTGTGCTGTGGTTCATGCTGTGAAAATGTTTTAGCTTGTGGTTAAAATGTGCTTTTCTTCACACAAAAGGGCAATTTTTTATTGTACCACTATTATCGTGAGGTTTAGTTATAAGAGGGACAAGACTTTGACTGAGCCAACTGTGACAGCCTGGTCAAATCACTAGCTGTACAAGGTATTTTGGTTAATTTGGGCTGTAATATTCTGTAAATTTGTAATCAGTGGTGTTAATTAATTTATGTGTTGATTCAGAAACAAGACTGTAAGATTATTCAGCTTCAAATTGGCATGCGGCCATGTGAGTTTTTGCTCAAGCTTGTGTGTTTGTGGCTGAATGAAGTGACTAAAGTCTCTGATTTAAATCGGTAGTTTTTACTGTGTTTGAAAAACCAAAGCAACTCGACCATCTTGAAGAAGCTGTGCCTGTTTTGTCATTTTTATTCTTAATAAATAGGTAAAACATGTACATTTCTGTTATATTATTTGTTCTCAACTGTCTCTTTCTACCTTAAATCACGTTCTTTCTGTCAGGAGTTGCCAAGATATTAAGTTTCTTTTCTGACAGTTGTTTTTCTCAAGACCCAAAGACCTCTAGCTTCTCATTTTGAGTTCAATGTCAACTGAAGCTCCGGTACCTTTATTTTCTGCTTTTCATCTCCCTTATCTGCCTTTACTCTCTTATCAGCGGTCTGTGCGTGTAAACAGAGTCTCATAACTGGTGGATGTCAACAGCATGCAGCCTCAGTCAACTTACTCCAGGTGGTCTCACGGTGCCCACTGAGCGAAGATAACACTGCTTTGTTTTGTGTTTTTGTTCAGCTGCGCCATTATGCTTGTTTACCTATGTAGGCTTTGGTGAAATTGCGTATGTCTGTGCATGCATTTGTTGTCTTCTGAGTTTATTTATGGATTTTCTATGGTTTGATTTATTTTTTTGCTAATTCCTGTTTATGAAATATACTGCTTTCACAGCTGTGTGGAAACCCTATGGTTTTATTTTCAGTGGTTCATGAACATTATCTTTCAGGTTTTTCTTTACTTTCTACCACTTTTTCTAATCCAAACTTCTAAAAACGGGCAAATGACAGAAACCGAGACCCACTAAAATGAGAATAAACCAAATTCATTTTAAATAAAGTTTTAAGAAAAAAAACTTAAAGTTCTACATGTAATGTTAAAGTATTAAAGTAGTCAATTCTTTAAAAAAAGGACTGAAGCATCCACTCCAAGCAATATACAAACTATCTGCTTATCCTTCTGACTTTCTGTCTTCGATTTGCTTCCCTTCTACTTCATCTTCTGCATTTCTCATTCTCCAGAATCCCTAGGGATCTCATTGGTGAAAAACACATTCACACAAATCTGGAGGAGTAAAATATGCTGCCATTTGCTTTTTGATGGACATGTACTCGGTGTTCTTATTAAGGGTCCACTAAGGTGACAGAAAAGACTTACTATGGAAAAACACAAAAAGGGTGAGTGATAACAAGCTATTCACTGCAACTGTTGTCTCAGAGAGAATAGATTATTGCTGATCTGCTGATACATTATATGCACCAACATTAATGTTCAACGTGTACACTGGCACTTCTAAACCTAAACAGTTTGTGTACATTTATGATAGAATCAAGTTTATCTGATTGGTTTGTAGTCAAAATGACCCTTTTTAAAACTGTTAATCAGGTGCAAGTCATATTAATAAAATATAGTGAAATGTCAAAATATTTCAAGAGTTCAAGAAACTACAAAAAAGCAATCTCCAAGCATAAAACTAACAATTTTAGATAAAAAAAAATATAGATAAAAAAAAAAACATTCCTTATTGTGAAGACCACAAACACAGGACAAAACATGTCATTATTCAATATGTTGTGGGCATTTCAGAGTTGAGACGTTTATTCTCTAAACATGACATCCCAGTGGCTTTCAAACTCCAAAACACTCATCTACAGGCCAGCGGTCACTCTTTCAGGGATGAAGATGTTCTCATCCTTGATAGAAAGGAACGTTGGTTTGAGAGAGGAGTAAAGGAAGCCATTTTTGTGAAGAAAAAACGTTCACCATTAAACAGAGGTAGAGGCTCTGGCTCCAACATGTAAGCCTGGATGAACAAGTCTTTCCTTGTTGACATATTCTAATTAATTTGCAAAAAAAAAAAAAAAGTTTATGCACCACTAGATATTTTTGAATCCCTCTATCAAGTGGAATGGACCACTCTGAAAACTGGAGGGAGTCGGGTTGTGAAGCTTCTCATTTGGGTTTCAGGAGACAGCCTCAAAACGAGTTGCTCTGAGACACACCTTAAAAATGGGGTAATTGTAAAGTTATCAAAAGATGGAATTCAGACCAAAGTGTTGCAGCTCAATTGTATTTAGACCCCAACCGAATGATTTCAATGTGAATGAGAAGGATTTGAAGGCATGCTATATCCTACTTTATGTACACTGCTTTAAGCTAATCCAAAATTAATGCTGTACCTTGTCATTGGCTCCAAATTAAAATGTTTGTAATATGAGAAACTGCCTGGGAATGTTACTTAAATAAAGTTGAATTAGTAGGCTAACTCACTAATGGTGAGCATGTGAACTTGGTAATAAACACAACATAACAGTGTTAAATGACTTTTGCGAGGGAATGCAAAAGTTATTGCGAGGTAACGCAATACTTTCACGTAGGAACGCAAAAAGAAAAAAAAATCCCCTATGTTCCCTCGCGGGCTCCGTAATATATAAGTTCAAGCCATAAAAAATAAAAAGGCGGAAATGGGTGTGACCTAAACCATGAGACACAGTGGTGTCCAGGGATTATGTTTCTTTATGCCAAAACATGTTGTGACTTATGGTTTAGAAACTAAATGACCAAATGCAAAGACTTTGGTTATTGCACCCCCTATAGGTTGACAAATTTAGTTTTCTACAAAAAAAAACCAACAAAAAACAATAAATTCTAAGTCATAATAATGGTATGGTTATTACTGTTGTCACACAGCAGAAAGATTGAGGTTCAAAAGCTGTATATGTTTTTTTAATGTAGGCTTTTGATTTATGTGACAAATGTCCTTTTAAAAAAAGTCATAGGCTTGTTTAAGTTGTCTTGAACCTGTCTCAAAAGCACTGCGCTATATTTTGACATGTACACATGAGCTTTCCTCTTACAGAGAAC
>JARVGW010000278.1:9688908-9704180 GCA_031762495.1 Anablepsoides rubrolineatus | reverse complement strand
AAATGCAACATAATAAAATAAAGTTTTGAATGAATGTAGAAATAAAATCTAAATTTGTTAATAACATTTCTGCATAGTAAACATTTTAATAAAGGCTTTAAGGTATAAAGAAGTTTCATCAGACTACCTGAAATTGTTTCTATTCCCAGTACAGTGTAGCCAGGCAGAAATAATTGCCTTTGTAACAGTGATGCATCTGGAGCTCTATAGCTTTCGAATGTCACACACCATTGAACAAGCATTGTTTGTCTGCTTTGCCCTTTGTTTCTTCCCTAAGCCCCAACCGTGGTCCTGTGAATTCACCGAGGAGTATCACATTTCTACATGCTTCATTCAATATATGACCATCACAGAAACATCAAACACTCCGCCACACATGCCGTGGTTAGAGGTTAATGTAAATCTATACGCAGAGACAGAGTAGTAAAATGTAAGGGCGAGCATGACGTATTCTTTGATTTTTCACAATAGATTTCAATGGGGGAAATGTGGTATTGGATTTAGCAAAGCATGGAGACGGAAGGGTGATATATTTTTAACGTCAGACTGAAATGGTTGGTGTCAGCACTTTTGCAAGTCCATATTTAACATTAGAGCTGTATTTGCAAAATGATATGTGTGCATGAACAGACAGAAGCCTGAACCCAGAGAGATTAAATGCACACACACACACATACTGTACACCAACCCGTGCACATGCTACATAAAGGCAGACTAATAAATAAAAATGGTAAGGGTTCATTCATCACAACATTTAAAATTCCATCTTGATGAGGAAAAACAAACCCCTTTCAAATTATAGCTCATGCGCTGCTGGGTGTCCATAAATCAAACATGCAGAGAGGTGAGGCAGCTCAGAGAGGCTCGTACTTGGAACAAAGTTGCCCATTAATCTCCAGTAGGATAGCAGTTTGGCAACAACGCCATCTCCTAAAGTCTCTTTATTGTCTGTATGTCTATTTTAGCTTTCGTTAAAAAAACACCAAAAACATATAGAGTGGTTTCTTGTTCATTTTGCCAGCACTGCCATCTATTCATCCATCCATGCATTATCTGCTCCTTGTTCCAGAGTTGGGCTACAAAGGCGGCCGCTTGACCAGGAAAGCACGGATAACTCTTTCCATAACCACCTATTCCAGCTCTTCCAATAGGGCTCCAAACGTTCTCAGGCCAGCTGAGAGGCATAGGCTGTGTCCAAATTCAGGGGCTGCATTCTTCAAAGGTTCAATTTGTCAGCGGCTCACATCACTGCTCCATGCAGAATCTGTCCAAATTCAGACTCCTCCAATTGCGGTCCACTTTTTCATCAATTTGAGGGGTGGGTTCGATGAATCCTTCTTGACCCACCCTATCCCAAGATTCATTTTGGGCTGACCGCCCTTTTTTCTTTTTTTTTTTGCTTGTAATGGCAGACAAAGCGAGAAAACAAAGTACAAGTTAAAATAAAATTCTGCTGGTGTAAGAATTCTAATTTTATAACAGATGTGTTGTTACACTTTTTGTCATTTGCATAGACGTGAACTTTAATATTATTTTTTCAGAGGTCAAACTATGGTGAAATAAACAAGTTTGTACAGTCCCTTAGTTTTTCAAGTATTGTCTCAAAGGTAATTTTGTTTATAACATTAATATATTAATATTTTGCTACTTTCTATCTATTTTTGCTTCTGTTTAGCATCGCCATGCTTGCTAGGCAACAGGACATATGCTGGGGTAAGGTTGGGAATAAAGCTGAAGGATAGACCGTCCAAATTCACAGCCACTTTTTTCCAGTCTTCGCGGTCGACAAAGGAGATATTTTAAATGCTCCATGGCAGCAGGGCTTCTGAGATGTTATCCTCCCTGAGTTGCTCAAGGCTCTGGATGTTGCAGGGCAATAGCACCACTGGATTGTCAGACTGAGCTGGCGGTTCCCTCTTTCAAAAGTGGGACAGAATGGTGTGTGTAGAATAGCTAGGTGTGGAATAACAAAATGTGTTGCAGTGCACTTAAAAAATTGAAACAAAGGAAGTAAAATACAAAATAATAATGGGTTTAGAGCTAATTTGGGTATTTTTAAAACTTGTGAGCTTCGAAATGCTTTGGCTCACACCAATACCTAAAATGAGTTTGACTGTAGGAAGCAATGGTACATGTTGAAGTTACATACCATGTTAAAATTACATGGTGATGCTACAGAAAGCAACACGCTTCTCTTCCACTGACTGAAGCATGAAAAGAAGTCATGTTCCTGTCACGTCTGTCTGTCAGACCCAGACAAGCCTGCTTGGTTGGCAGAGTGATGAGTTTCCCTCAAGGCGATGGTGAAAACCCCTCACTTCTCTACGATTGCTAGGATTAATTCATTCAGAGGAAAAACAAAGTCAGAACTGCTTCTTTAAATTCTTGACACAATCAGGGTAACTATTTTCTGAACTCCAACAATGTATCTTATTGCCAAATCTTAAGATTGTATTTTTTTTTATATATACGCAAACTCTGACACCAAAAGTTAAAACTTCACAAAAACTGGAATAAAAGAGAAATAAACGGTAAAGTAACATATCCCAGGCAAATATTTGTTTTAAAGGATACACTAAAGTGCTGCAAAGTCTCTTGTGTAAAAATATTGCATCAATATGTCTTTGGTACAGTATACTGCTTCTTTTTTTTATTATTTTTTCCGTCTTAGTAAATTAGTCAATTACTGTGTGCAGTACAGTGGAGATTTAGTAAATTACAGTAAAGACAAACAGCTTGCAGGCAGTTGCCCCACTAGAAATCTAATTATACCATGTGAACTTTTGACTTCTCAGATATTTTAACACTTTCTTGGTTACAATAGTACCCTCGAGAATCAATCTTCTATGTCATTGTTTTACCCTTTTTTGTGTTTAGTTCTTCTTAATGTCATTTCCTGTATCATTTCAGTGTTCTCCGCTGCACTTTCTGCTGTGCTCCTGGTTTGTTCTCTCTCTCTTTCCCTCTTTCGATTACAGCTTGTCTCTCAGTCTCCCATCCTTTTCCGTGTTTGATCACATCTTTCCTCTCCTCTTTGGCACAACAGCCACATAAATTCACAGCGGCAGATGCTGCCATGGGGGAAAAGGGGGTTTTCTGTTCATCTTCAGACCCAACAAATCCCCGCTGCTTCAGTCCTAAGTGACTTAATGTGGGAGGAGAGCGCCTGGAAGCCCTGTAATTCTTTTATTTTCAGGAGTATAGGTGTCCTGCTGTCCTTGATTATTTTCCTTACTTTGCATTCCTTTCTCTCATAATGCTCCCATTTCCCATCCTAATCTCACACTGGGTTCTTGCATGTTGCTGTTTATTTGTCTGCAGTTTTAACAATTAGCACCCCTATAAGTTTTACGTTTAATTATCTTATCTTCCTTTTTTCATGTCCATTTTTCTCCCTACTACCTATGGTGTTATGTTGCCGCCTTCTTATTTGTCATTTCACACATATTAAAAGTATACAATGGAACAATACGTTTCTCTTGTCCAGACCATTCAATGAAGCATTCTCTTTTTTCAAATGTCAAAAAATTAGTCAGAACTTGAGAGGGGAGTAGCTCTTGCCACATCTCATGAAGGTGGCAGAGGGGTTTGCTGTTTTGAGTACATTTACGATATGTAGCTGACTGGTCTGCCTTGTCTACACCAGACTGCAACCACAGTCTCTGTGGTACAGCTATACTAGCCTGTAGCTGTCAATAATGTTCCAGTTGAAGCAGTGGATAAGGAAGCTTTGTTTTTGATATTTCCTCAATGTGCTCATCACCCTCCCATTGTTGAACTGAGAAAAGTTGCATCTATTTCAGCAATAAAAACATCTATCTTATTATTCAAGTGATAAGCACTGTTTAGAAAAAAGAAAAGAAAAAGAAACTTTCATTTCTGTGTTGTTGAGTTTTAAGATGTGTCTGACTGAAGACTCTTTCACCCACTTTCTATCATTTAATGGAATGGAATGTTGATGGAATCATTCAGTGCTTCAGAAAAGTAGAAAATCCTCATTAGGTCCATCTCGACCTTTATGCAATTTTAACTGATAATGAGAAAAGGTAACGCAGAATAGGCTAAAACATCTCCCATTATAGGTAACGGGGACAGTATAGCAGAATATATTTATGAAGAAGCACTCTCAGTAGTGATCGTGCAGTTATATCACCTTCCACAGAGCCGCACATGCTCAACATTGACAGCTTGCATGTGCATATAAAATGCAACATGGTTTATAAAAAAAAATGACAGCTTTAATTAGGAGAATTTCAAAAGGTTAGGACCAGCACAGCCAAAACACACTAGACTTGATCAATAAGCTTGAGTGAAGTTAATCTGGAATAAATATATTTGGTCAATGATCTATTGTTGATTGTTTTAAGTGAAAGCTAATGAAAGAAGCAGCAATATGTTGAATAATGTTACAGCTGGGAATTTGCTAGGCTCTAAAACAGCCAAAGAGTACTGTCAAAAATTAGTTTCAGAGTCTTTCGAAAGGTAAAGACAAGAAGGTGACTCACACCTACTCAGACTGCAGTGATTAAAGATTTGCATAAGCCATTTCCAGTGTTCCGGAATTCTTAATACAGTATATCAACTTTATATTACATTGCAAGAACAGAAATTTAAAGTGCCAAAGCTACATATAGTTAATGTGCATATTGGATTCTGTGCTTTGTTGGTTTTTCTTTGATACTTTCAGTAAATTTATTGTATTCACTATTTAGTTCATTTGAACAAGTCATTTATAGTTAAATAATAAATGGGATTGGTAAAAATGGGAACAAACCTTAATGGATTTGTCTGTTGGTGCTTGATTAATATGGTCACACAGATTCATTTTTTCTACCATTTCCTTTAATCCTTATACATTTTTATGTGACTATAATCACCTAGTGTGTGTTTTTTTTTATTTTTTTAAGGATAGAAACACTACTGCCTTAATGGGTTTTTCAGATGAGTCAGTTCCTCTTGGCCAATTCATACAAAGCAAAATTTTTAAATAGAACATGTCTTGGCGCATGCTTTATACCACAAAATTAAGCAGCATTTAGACAATACAAAGCAGGATTAACTGTAAAGCTCATTGTTAAAATGAATTATAAATGCCCAATAACTGCCAAATCATGCAACTAAATTTTCCTGACTAACATCAATTTGCACTTTTTTTAAACAGAATTCAAAGGCCCTTTTCCTCTAATATGCGGCTTAATTTACAATAACCTTTAAATCCATTCAATTTCTGATTGTGCTTTGTCTTGCACTTGCAGAAAAAAAATACAGGCATAAGAACAAAATTCTGCACACAAAAAAAATCACCAGCTGAGATTTGGACTACATTATCCTACCCCGTTACTCATAATTTACACATATGGTAGCTTGTTTAGAACAGATTATGCAAAAAAAAAAAAAAAAAAGATATACAGTACTATTTATATAAATAAAATTGTGACATTTACAAACAATAGTTTCATGTGTAAATTGAAAGATTGTTTTCTCTCATGGGCTTCCCAAATGTGATTTTAGATCATTCAATCTGCATGAACATAAAGTGACCTGTAAAAACGGTTCTTTACAAGTTTTTAAATTTATATATACAGATTTTGGACTGTTACACATATTCCTTAAATTAAATATTTTTGTCCATACTCTTAATTTGATTAGTCATAAGCGCTACTTATTGTCTTTCACCAGAAACAGTTACCAAGTTGACAGTAATGCCTTCTAGCAGAGCTAAAGCCACAATGACTGACAGGACCTCCAGTTGATGGAAAGGTTGCTGAGTTGACATAACTGATAGGTCAGGGATATGACCCTGACTGAGGGAGGCATAGGTTTGCTAACAATTAACCATGGTGTTCTCTCAGGGAAGAAGGTGCTATCTTTCCCTCCACATGTAGACCAGCTTTAGTCTGTATGTTAAGATCAAATATGTATTCCCATTTTTTAACCATATGCATGTAAACACATTTTAATATAAAAAAGTACAACTCTGACATAAGCCTGAGGTGTCACAAATGAGAAGAAACCAGAAAACTCACACAGAGGCAGAATTAAAAGGTAAGTGCTTTTATTTACAGGTGCTAAACAGGAACCAGGGCTGCAACAGAGGGGAAGATGAGCAGGTGAGTTGAATGCTGGGATTTCAGTTCCGAAATGCAAAACTATGATTGAAGTTGCGGTTTCTTTTATGGATCTTTTCTGAGGTGACTTCACAGGAGGGAGGAAGCGTCTCCTTCATCCAATGCCCTAAGTCTTCAGGCAGAGTGACCCAGAGAGGCAAATAGGTGACAACAGGTGAGTTTCTAGTGAGAAACTTGTGATGATCCTCTGGCAGGCAGGTTTTGGTTTCCAGTCTCAGTTTGTGAGCAATATCCAAGTCAAACACGTGGGGCATAAAATCTGAACAAGAGCAAAACACAATTACAAAGCAAGAACTTCAATTACAAAAACACCTAAGAGGCTTCAGCTTATTACCAAAGTAGTGATGATGCTTCAGCGAGGACCAAACTTGAAGTGAGCCTTAAAAAGAACCAGGAGCTCATCAGGAAACCAACTGCAGCTGCTGCCAATTACCCAGAGATCACAGGGAGAACACCACCAATCATCACAAACTCTACTGACCATACAAAAGCACAGGCATATACTGCTTAACTAAATGCAAATTTAGAAAAAAATGTAGAACTTAGTAAACTTAGTAATAAAAATCATACAGAATTGAAAACTGAGCTGCAAAAAACTGCAGTGATTTAGCATGAGATAGTATGGTTATGCAAAATGGATCTGCAAGAGTCTCCAACAGAGGCAGAGCTGTGTGTGTCCATCTGCACACACATTTGATGGCTCCACATGGAACAGAATTTGCTTTGAGGACTTTTCCAACTCCTTGGTTAGCCAACAAACTAAATAATCAAGTAAATAAACAGGCCTGATTTTAACAGCAAAGTTATACTACTCAACTTTGCAAAGGATACTGTGTCTAAAGTATGCATCTTCACAGGATTGGTATATTTTAAAGGAAAATAAATGAGGAATGCACTCTCTCGGTTAAAATAAAATATTTTTAAATAATTTTAAAGATATTGCAGAACATATTTTAATAGTTAAAAAATAGAATTGTAAAAATGCTGAAAACAAGTAAATCTAACAAGTCATATCTTGTCATAATCTGTGATAAATCCCACATTTTAGCCAAGACAACTAACACAAGCACAATGTGACATGATCACTGTCAGTAAACCCCAGAAACAGTCCACTTGATGCTGCAAAACAAGAATGATCTCTGGAATATTCTTTACCAAATAGCAGCCTACATGCATTATTGCTGTCCTAGTGTCCATGAAATCATCAAACAGAATAAGAATGAACAGCGGGCATGTATGTATTACTTCAAATAAGACATAAGATGTACCAAGAAGCACATCATTCTCATGCATGCAAGCACAGCCAAATCTACAAAAAACAGGGGTCATACGCTGCACTTTGGAGGCTTTTAATGGGCTGTTTCTGTGTTCATGCCACTGTGTATCAAACCTTCAAAGCAGAAGAAAACATCCTTATTCTCTTATGCTAACTTTTTTCTGTCACTATCTTTCACGTCAACTGCTCACACTTTCTTACCTTGCCTCCAATTGGTGCTATATTTGTTCCTCTGTCCCTCTATGTTTCCCAGCAGGAAGCTAAAGTGGCATGTGGCCTAGCATCTGCTATCTATTCTTTCTTTCCAACTACAAGCTGCAGCACAAATAACAGCGCTTGCCTCTCTGGTAAATGTTTCCACTCTAGTAATTCACCTCAAAGAAACCATGTGTGCCCATTACGGAGAAATCTCACAACGGCTACAGATACAGCAGAGCCAGACGATTAGCCTCACATGAGCTTATTACCACATTAAAACACAATATTATCTTTATTATGCCCAAATGTCCATTTAACAATTTCAGTCTACAACAGAAACTACAATCCAACAAAACCAATGTTATTTGCCATCATCTTTACTACTACAGTTGGGTGAAGGTATCTTTTCTAAAGCATGATGTACTTTTACAGATTTGTTTAGCTAATGGAAATTGCAATTTCAAAAGTACACCTACCCAACTAATCTAGGTACTTTGATTATGAATTTCTAGATTATGCTACTTTTCATTTTCCTTTTTTTTTTCTTGTAGCAAAATTGTAGTTCATTTAATTCAGACGTTAAGACAGGGAAGCCCAACTTGGTAATTTTCTGACTTTAACATCAAGCCAATAATATGCAGAGGTGAAGCTGTTCCTTCTGGCAAATTATAATGGGAGATGGGTGCAAAATGTATACGCTTACTACCACTTACACAGTTGTCAAAGAAAGGCACCAGCTTTTATCAGGGCCAGAGAAATAGTTACATAAGGGGATGTTGGTGAAAAATTATTTAAAGGGTACCGGGGGGTAACTGCACATCTGTTGAGCTTGTAGAAGTAACTTTGTAGTAGTCCAGTTCTTATTGGATTAAAAAAATAATGCCTTCATTAAGGAAATGTATGTTTGGATGCCAAGGAGACTACCCTCTTTTTATGATTCCCAAATATGACTTGGTGATCAAAAATGGTTGGACTTTTCTCCTACGAAAAGTTGTAAACGTCATGAAACACTGATGACACGCTGAATTCATTGAGAGACAGAACAATTTCAAGGCATTTGGATACGGCTATGATACGAAGTCAAATATTTTCATTACAACTGAAGGTAACAGTTCCTTGATTATAATATAAAACTGAACTATGTGCCTACACCAGAAAAGTATCTGACATGCACCCACTGTTGTTATGCACAAGCGAATAACCAGTATAATTCAGTGTGTGTGTTTTCAGTTTGCAAAGAGAAAATAGAGATTTATTTCAAATTTCATTTGGTATGTTTTGACAACAGTTTTACAATTGACCTTATCTCTATTGATTTTTGAATTACATTAGCAGGAATATTTAATTTTAGGAAGGGGAATATTAATATTATTTTGGAGCAATTCTTTATAGTTCTCTGAGTTTAAGGACACTTAGTTTGTTAGACTACAGAGAGAGTTATCTGGTGTGCACTGAATAGTTTCTGTGCGCACGAGAAAATTATTCGATGGGATCACATAAGATTGCATGCCCAAAAAATGTTTTCCATGCACACCAGTTACCTTTTTTGTGTGCATCTGATAGTTTCCTGTGCACATGCACTCATGTGTCCATGAGAAAACTGTTTGGAAAACATTTTTCATTAATATTTATTTACTGTTATTTAACCAGGCAAGTCCCATTGAGACCTCAGATCTCTTTTTCAAGGGCGGCCTGGGCCTGAAGGCAACCTATTGTACATGTTCATAGGGGTGGGGGAAACCAGAGTACCCGGAGAAAACCCCCTGCAAGCACAAGGAGAACATGCAAACTCTGCACAGAAAGACCCCAGGTCCGAACCGGGGGTCAAACCCAGGACCTTCTTTCTGTGAGGCAACAGTGCTAACAGCTGAGCCGTCGTGCTGCTGTTTCTTAGGGGCTATTTACAATCTGATCAAATGAAAACTACTTTATCAATGTAGAATATTTTTGCATGAGTAAAACATTTGAGGGTTTTTTTCAGCACTGATAAAAGCAGAGTTCAGCCCTGCTGCCATCAAAAAATGACTAGATAAATTAAAATGACCAAAAGCCCCACCTAATCATAAACTCTGATTGCACTGTGATGGAAAAACGAAATAAAATCATCAGCTTAACTGGAAAAGGCTATGTTGACCTTTACATTCCTAACACCCCCACCTTTTTTACTTGTTCAGAGAAACCAATACATGTTTCCTTTCCTATTTCATCCCTTTTTTTCATTGTCTCATGTCCTATCCCTTCGTTATTCTGCCCTTCTGTCTTCCCCTAGTACATACCACACTGCTTCATCACACAGAAAAAAAAAAAAAGATTTAAGGGCAGATGAAGCTACTTTGAGATCTACCTTTTTGATTTGAACAGTTAGGGCTGATTTGCTGATGCATTTCACCCGCCCACCTGGTGGATGTCTCTGAGGGTTTTTCGTGCCTTGGCCCAATGCCTTGTACACCCACCTCCTTCCTGTCTCAGTCAGACAAATAATAAAGTTGTTTTAACATATTGAATTTCAGGGTCCTTGCTGAAGGATAGATCTCCTTTTTCTCACACTGAATATGGAGATAAATAACTTCCTGAAAGAAGGCTGTTAAAATATGCAACTGTTGCAAAACAAAGTAATTTTTCAAAAGATAAAGCTTCAAAAATGTTATTTTTTTATTATATTCAAATGTTTCCATTTGTAAAATATCAAACAAATTATTCTATATCTAATGACAATAAAAGACATTTGTAAATGTTACTGAGGAAAATAAAACACTTCTTGTCACCTGTAGTCAATCATTTCTGCACATCAAAAGCCTAATTATTTACTTTGCTGGGAAACAATCTGCCGTATAAAACATTTAAATTTATTTTAAAAGACATTAACACAATTGATTTAGTGTGAACGTAAAAGTTACATACAGTCAAGCATTCTTTTTAGACAGTAGGTATAAAACATTATTGTTGAGAAATATGATGCATAAAATAGTTTTAGGGTTCCTGTCAGGGTGTACCCCGCTTCTCACACAGTGACTGTTGAATAAGGGCACCAATTGAGACCCAGAAAGGAGACACTGGTATAAAAAATGGATGTATGGTTGATGACATTTAACAAAACTAAATTATATCAACCACCAAACAAAAACTAAAAACAGACATAGATAGTTAAATGGATAGAAAAAGGGTTAAGAAAATCCACAGTCTATATAAAAGAGCATCTTTACGTGGCATACGACAGGTTTTAAGATGTTGCGCACACTGAAAAAGACTTAGTTAGGATAAGCAATATTATTTTACTACCATTGTAAAGAAGCCTGTTATATTTCTCAGTATAATCACATTCCCATAATGCTTAACATTTGCATGGTAACACAGACTTAATTGCTTGATGATCATGCATCGCTGCTTGCTCATTATTGTGGCAAATTAGGATTGCTGAAAAGAAATGACACTGGGACCCCAACCAACCTCTACCCAAACTCCCAATACAGCTTTTTATTTGCTTTTATATGAGACAAATGATATCTTCAGAGTCAGATGGTGTAAGTCAACTGTAAGCACACACGGCCCCCTTTCTTTGACATTTCCGGGGGAAAAAGAAAGGTGATTAGAAAAGGCAATTCCAATATTTGCACTAGTTTCACAGGGGACCAATCTGGACCTGCTACAGCTGATGATAACAAGGTAGTACAAGGGTCTGGACAATGAGGCCCTTGGGGTGGCTTTGATTGAGAAAGAGGCAGAAGAGAGAGTCAAAGAATGGATTTTTGCTTTGCAAAGTAACAAGCATAAAAGTAAGGACAATGGTGCATATGTGTACAAGGCAGCAAGCAGAAAAGTAGTGATGGACACATTATTTTGTTTCCACTATTAGCTTCCGGGCCATATTTTTTGGAAAATGTTTTCCAAGCCTTAACAAACTGACTTTGTTCTCACCATAGTGCTTTGAGGCACTTATGCATAGTATTTAATAGAACAGAGAATAAATATGGGACTAAATCTGTGAATTAAATGATTTTGCTCTCTGTTAAGTGTTTTTTTTTGCTTTAAAAGCTTCTGGGTGTAATGGAGCTATGTGTGATTATAAATGCACTATATTTGTTTATTTATTTTTTATGTGTACTTGAGCTTGTGCACTACTGTCTGATGTGTCTCAGGTCTCACCACTTGATGTATTTTATTTCATTTAACTTAAAGTTAGGCATGCAGCTGTCAAACAAATGCTGCCACAAGAGCTTGTGGGTAAATCTGCCAGCAAGTGCCAAGAGCTAAAGAAAATTAAGCTTTTGTCCATTCAAGCCAGATGGAATGAAAAAAATAAAAATGTTTTTTGTCCTCCCTTCTGTTTTCAACTCAAAGACCCCATCAATGGCATGTGCCATGGCCTTTCAGCTCACTGGCGGTTTTCCAAAAATATATTTTATGTATAGTGTCGAGTTTTACAACAGTTTTTTCTTAGTTGGAAAAGTACAAAACGCATAGTTGGTTTTAAAAGAAAAAAAGGGTGGAGGAGGGACTGAAACCCGACCAATGAAACTGCTTTGAAAACAGATGACAAAGGTCTAAATAACTTTTCTAAGTCATCTTCAAAAACCACAGATGTTCCCAGTTTGGATGTTAAATCATTAATGGCTCCTGGCAGAACACATCTGCTGTCATTAGAGTTAGGAGGAGGGCAAACAAGCAGTTCAAATGCACATCAACTAAAAATTTCATTGAGACTTTTACTAATTCACTTCAAAGGGCCTGTAGACAAGACATTATAGAAAGGATTGAGTTGTGAGATGGAAAGTCAAAAAAGGATGAAGGTAGGGAAAGAAGCATGTATAAGTTTGGTGGCCCAATCTATTAATATATAATGGTTAATCAAACAAGAAGTGAGAGCAGTTTAATAGTATTCAGTTATTAGGCTAAATTAAAGGTAAAAGGAATCTATTAAAGTGAATGAATTTGTCAATTTCAAATGTTTATTTATGATAAAACTGAAAAAAGTAAATAAGCATTGAATGAGACACAATTATTATTCTGTTTAAGATTTTCATGATTATTTAATGACTGCCTGGCATATTCAGTCTTGTCAGGTCAGCAATGTGAGACTGTCATTGATTACGACCAACAAATTTAGCTTCACAATCTGCTTTATAAGAAAGGACACAAGGCCTGATGGTGAAAAAAAACAAAAACAGCAAGGACCTGAAATATTTTACATTGGGGTGGAGATATTGACTTGTTGACCACATAATAAAATCTGGGAAATTGTTGTCATTTCATAAAAAAGTGGCTTTGGTTATGCCTGATGAGACCAGACTAATTTCAAGGAAAATATATTAGTGGGCAGCAAGTTTAAAGGGGCAGTATGTGCCTAAACCTTTAAAGGAACAACGTTAGGGAAAATGGTAAAACTTAATTTGGAAGGGTTTGACCTCTATGTCATTTCAACAAATAACTTGTACACACTCAACAATAAGTATTTTCTCAAGCATTTTTTTAATCAGATTTTTTTTTTGTTGATTTTAAAATTATGGTAAATTTCAATTGCAAAAAGCACAAATTGAGTAAAAGAAAAGCCAGGTGTCAGATGTCCAAAGTGCAACAGCAAAATCTGCATGCATAATAGTTTTACATGGATATGAATATTTCTCAAACCAGTTATGTAAAATAGGTAACAGGCAGCTACGCACAAACCAAACAAACAAACAAAAAAACAATGCAAACAGAGTGCATAGTGTTTGTATGCTTTCTCATATTCTGAGATTATTATTTTACATTGTGAGACAACACCAAAGTCTTTCCTTATAAAATGAATTCTTGTGATTGGCCTGACACAAGCAAGGTAGAATCAGCCTAGAAATAGGGAGGAAGGGGGTCCTTTCCAGAGGTACTGAAACATAAACACATTTTTTAAAACAAATTGCCATTATTGAAATCTGCAGTCTCTTTAAACATAAACGTCTTCCAAACAACGCCAAGTAAAAAAAATAAAAAATAAATAAAAAACACACACCCATAAAATATATATCCAAGCACACGGATTCAGGAGTACATAAATGAAGAAGGTTATCTAATTATCCTCTCCCTTCAGCATTTCTTTCGCTCCCTAAACCTCCTGGTCTCCATCGGTTACTGTTACCCAGGCAACAGAACAGACAGAAGGAGAAGGTGAATGAATGGGCAAAGAAAAAAAAGGGGGAAAACAAACAAAGATGGAGGGGGTATACCACTTGAGTTTTGTCTCTTCAAAGATAAACGGCAAACAGCTTTTTTGTTTTCTGTCTTTGTCACAGCTAAGAATGAGAATAAAACCAATATGCCTTGGTCATGACCCTTGCCCAGCCAAACAAGTGTTCAATTACATAGATTTGTCTTTTAGAGTTTCCAATAGGTGTTTGTATAAAAGCAAGATAAAAGGTTCGTTTGTGTGGTTGGCATCAGTATGCTTGTGCACACTTGTGTCTAGGAATAATCTTTGAGTAGATTGAGATACAGACTGTATTATAAAAGAAAATTCAACAACTGTTTAAAGTCCCACTGGATTGCCACTACAAGGCTTTTAGGATGATACAAATAATTCAGATGTATAGTATGTAAAGTTAGTCCAATTCAATAGAAAAAAGTTCTCTTGTGCAACGTTGCAAAAAAACAAGAGCCACGTTGAAACATCTAACTTGTTTATATCCAGTGAATTTATTCCAAACAATTATTCCAGTAGAGATGATTCTAGGTTCATTCATTCAACGTTGAACTGCTGACGGTTCATAGGTGCGAATGAGTAGCATACGTTTGAATAATTCATGTCTTACTGTGTAATCTCTGTCAGAGAACTGAATGTTGAGTGGTTGCAAATACAGACTTCAGCCCCATGTGACCTTGCAAAAACTGAATGACTTGAAACAGATAGATAAGTGGATGCAAAACAGCCTTTTATAATCTAAAACAGGTGAACACTCATGAGCAAACATGTAAGCATGGACTGTATTTTGAAGCATTTTGGTCTTATACATGTGTTGGTTGATTTAAACTTGAGCAGGTAAACCACACTCAGTTTTACATATTCAGTTAAAATACACAGACTTACTTATAGCATCTGCACCAAATAAAATCTGAGGTCAACTGGATATGCACAACCAAGATACAATACTTGTACCAAAGAGCCAAATGTAGTTCTTTCAAATACACTTCCAGTGTCACAACACTGACAAAACTTTACCCTAAAGGTCTGTGTTCTATAGCAGTCAGCAACCCCTGCGTACAAAAGCACAACAATGTTTGATAGTACTGAGCGGGCTTTTGAAAAATCAATAAAAAAAGCTATCATTGCAGATGCTCTGACTGGCTGACACTTGAAGGTCACAGTGCTCCTTTATGTGATCAAATGTCAGACAAACCATTGGTTTTCACTTCAGTCATAGATATTTAAAAATTAAACTTTCTAGTTGAATCCACATTTCTTTTTAGCTAATATCTGTAAATTAGGTGCAAATATAAGACGTCTGAAAATGGAGAGAATCTGATATCTACAGAAGCTATTTTAAATACTTCGAAGAATCAAATAAAATATTTCCAAACATAAACTTTTCTATAACACATGTAGTGTTTGACCGAATTGGTCCGATTTTTATTTATTTATTTATTATTATTATTATTATTATTATTATTATTATTATTATTATTATTATTATTATTATTATTAT
>JARVGW010000278.1:9606692-9617401 GCA_031762495.1 Anablepsoides rubrolineatus | reverse complement strand
CTTCTAAATGTCACAGCTATAATTGTGACAGTTGTGGAGAAAACTGCAAATATAGACCACCCTGGTAAACTTTATTATGCCTAGAACCATTATCACCCACCACAAAAGGAAACAGTGTTTTTGACTGTGTGCATTTGTTTGTCTATAGCTTTAGCAAAATAACTCTTAATCCCAGGGCTGGCCCTAGTCAATTTGGTGCCCTAGGCAAGATATCAGGTGGCACCCTCTCACTGCAAATTTACATACATGCATACCAAATTAAATAGATTTGTCTTTGATATTTTATATCTTTAGAAACCAGGTTGTCCAATCAATATAGTTAAAAATATAATTCATTTGAAACACAATACCAGGGCCCTCATGTAGAAACGATGCGTAGCCATAAAAAAGTTGTGAGCGCCAGGTTCTATGCTAATGTTGGGATGTATCAAAACCAACATTGAATAAACATACACACACTATTCACCTGTCTGTGACAATGTGCGGCAGCCACGCAAAGTTTTTCAGTTGACTGTTTTAACCCACAAAGTCATGAATCTGACCTGAATCCACAGAAATATGATTCTGTTCTGTTTTCTGGATGTAAGGAGCGTCTGAACTCGTTTTTTTTAGTTCTAGTTTATAGTTCTAGTTGTTATAATTAGTTATAATTTAGTTTTTCAGTTTTTATTGTTTAAACTCGAACAATCATGAAACTGAACCCCAGGACTGAAAATCATTTAACCTCAGACAAGAAAATAGAGCAGCCTAAAAATGATCAAAATAACCTCAGTCCAGTTTACTGTAAACTGTAAAGTTTTTATATTTTTGTCATGTAGTTGGAAACACATGCAGAGTGCAGGCCTGTGAGGCGCACACACAGCTGCGGAAAATAAAATGTGTGTGAATTGTCTAAGAAACATTTTCATTCTCACTGAGAAAAAAAATAAATTGTCAACTAAGGAGATAAATTCAGAACAGCTCACCTGTGATGATTCTTCAGCTCCACAAGATGCAGACAATAAATTTGTTGCTGTGTAAAGTGCATAATTTGTGGAACAATGTCAACTGTTCTGCAGGTTGATATCACCACAAAAAGAATTGGGGACAGCGTGGTTTCTTTTTTAGTTTGTTTGGGGTTTTTTTTTTCTATCACACTGAACAAATTAGATAGTCTTTATTTTTCTGTAGTTCAGAGCCGAGCCATGCAGCTGAATAAGAAACTTCATGATTCGCAAATATAAATCCTACACTGCGACAGAAACTTGCTGCGCTGCGTCTCATTTCTTTACATCAACTATTTAATATTTAATATTTTTCTAAGTTCTACCAAACTCATAAGTTCCTCTGTGTTTACACTCATTTATTAAAGATGTGCACACACGTACACACGAACACCCACACTTACACACTTTTGCCTCTCTTGAAAAAGAGATATGGGATTTGCTTTGTTAAACAATGATAAAATTTAATTTAATTTAAAAAAATAATAATAAAATGACAGATTTTGAGCTACAGTAAATCTGGTGCGTGACTCGCTAAGTCATCCTTAACTACTTTGAGTCCTAACACATCTTTCTCATAAAATCACATGGGATTGCACATAGCGTCATTTACCTGGTTTGATGAAAGCAACAGTATTTCCATTCCATCTCACCATGAGATGATTTGAGTTTAAAACTCTGGCATGAAAGGTGATGAGTAATAAGCTCCCCTTAAAGGAATATCAGACCTTTCATTTTAAAAAAAGCTACACTGTAAAATTCCCAGAGCCACACAAATAACTTGTTCTTGCAGCTTGCTCTTTTTGAGAGGATTTGGGTGCAAACCGCTGAGAGCGCCATTGGCAAGTGCCTTTCCTTACCCTTGTTGCTAATTGATTAGTCTAAGTTAACTGGATCCTATCCCAGTTCTGCAGGTGTAAACAAGGAGCCCCTCAATTAGAAACTGGGTTACAACTGGAGGACAAATACGCAGCCACACACCAACAAAACACACATGGCAAAAATGATTTAACAAATTGGTTTAGAGAGTGCTGAGTACGTTCCAGTAAATGTTTACAGCAAGGTACTGATAAGTCTCTTTTAGTTCAAAGCAGTAAAACTTCAAATCTGTTATGGTAATTTGTCATGTGATGTAACATGTGGGGGCTAGAGCGCATCAAATCTTGTGGCTTGTAGCCGCTCTGGTACATTTTATGAAATCAAAAAAAGATAAATGTGTTTGGGTGTAGTCATCAGTGTTTCAGTTTAATCTGCAGATTTTCTCTTTTTCCTCTGTGTGAACCACTCAGGAACAGTTAGCTGATATTTTTTTTCTTCTTTTTTTCCCCCTAACAGCAGCATCAGCAATTTGTTCCCCAAAAATGCTTTATTGTTTTTGTCCTCCACAGAGGACATGCAAATTTGCAATTTATTCTGCAATAACACAAAAGGCTGCTTTTCCCCTGTATAACAGAGAGAGAGTTTTACTCTCAAGAAATGGGAAGCTTAAACATTCAACGTGTTTCATTTTAGAGTTTTTATTATGAAATCCTTTAGTGGTTGTAGCGTTTGCCTTGAGTGTGCATAGTTATTTTTTTTTCTCTGTGTTAGTTTTTGTGATAGAGTGGCAAAATGTCTGCCGCCTCTCAGCCTGTGGCAGCTAGCTTAAGGTTCTTTGCATCAGTGACCAGAACAGCCTGAAGCAGCAGCCTGCTGGCTCTGCTTTTAGAAAGCTGCTAAAACTTACTATATATATTACACCTGTAAAGTACTTTATGAATGTGCCTTCTCCATCTGAAAACAGTTTCTTTTAAAAAATTTTAAAGACCATTGTGTACAACAGAGACATCTAGTATGTTGCCATTGCTTTTACTAAAAAAAAGTAGTTTCAAGAAAGAGTTTAGGTTTTTAATGAGGGGTTTTGTAGAAAGAGTCTAAGCAATTAACATATTCCATACGAGGTACAGGTCATTTCTGAGCTATAGGCTAGTCTGACAAGACCAAAGTGGATTGCTGTCAAAAAAAAATCTGAGCTATACATGCAAATCATGTAGACCCTTGTTAATTTTATATTGCATGGCCATTAAGATAAATTTATCAGTGTACAAAAAACACAAATAGCTGCAGTAGCTAGCTGTAGCATGTTTGTGCAGCCTGAGGCACTCCTAGCAGGAGCACCATCATATTATAACTGAATAAACCAATGGAGATAGGGGTATCCAAATACCAGGTTTTCCTCAGTATGTGTACTTCAGTTTGGGTCTTCGTTGATGCCAACTACTAACATTGCACAATGACTTTAAAAACAAATTTAATGAAGAACAATGTGGCTCTTCTTCCTTATAGTCCTACAGTCCATCGGATTTTATCAGATCAATCATAAAACATGTATATACTGTTGCAACATTTAAACAAAAAAAATGACAAATACAACTTTCTTTCTTTCGTGCAAACTATAAGCTTTTTTTTAAGACTGATGTTTTAAGAAGGCATCAATAATCTACTTCAGTATTGTTCGATCTCAAACAAGCTGGTCAATCTGAGAAGTTTTAAGTGTATTTCTAAGATATTAACTGTTATCCACCCATCCACGAAACCCCACTTCAAAAGATCTGAACTATCACTTTAAAAGGTGCAAGTGAATAAGGTGGATATATGACTACCATGCTCACAAGCCTTGTAGGACTGAGAGTTGCTGATATTACATGTCTGGCTGCAATGGAACCACAAAGCTGATTTATGTCTGTAACACTGGAGCCATGACCTGACGCCATTGAAGACCATGCCACACCTAACTGGCATCGCTTTGTGTTTTTGACATATGCCAAAAGATAAAAAGAAAAACCCCTGGATGACCCTCTCCCCTGTGGTAAAGTTCTCCTCTATTATGCACACTGAGTGCTGGCAGGTCAGCTGTCACCCCTGTTTACCATCCACATCTTGGCCCACTGGCTCATCCATCCATTAGTCGTGTTCGTGATGGACTGGGTAGGTGGGATTCTTCGGCAAGGTCGGAAGAATGGCCCTCTGCTCATTACTTTGGCCTTGCTCCTTGCTATTACTTTCAGCTTCCTCTCCTCTGCTCCCTCAATCTGTCACTAGCATTAGCAGCGGTGCACTATTTGTCACCTATCAGGCATGCTTTATTACAGCATTTAGGTGGTAATATACTCTACTGCAGAAAGTTGTTTGGGGAAGAGGACTTAAATCTTATTTTGGATTTCCAACCACAAACTGCCTTTGTTATTTTCTTTCCAAGTCAAAACATAAAAAATATATATTTTAGGTGTTCATTGAATAATAAATATAGCTGCAATTTTAAAACTTGCACACAGTGCAACAATAATAACGTCTAATAAATTCAAATTGTGACCAGTTAAAGTGATTGTTTATGTTTTAATACTAGTGTTTACCACAGTTACTTACTTTTCCTTTTACTGGTTTTAAATTAAAAATTTATATGTTTTTCACATGATGTTTAACTTCACTTGAGTGACATATAACTAAGCTTTACCCAGTTAATAACATCGTTCATCATCAGCTTGTATAACCAAACGTCTTCACCTGATACTGAAATGTAGTTCTGATCATGGTTTGAGATGAGTTAGGAGCACTTGTTGAGATTATTAGAAAGCTGCTTTATCTCATCCATCTAACAGTGGTGCACCACCAAGGCCCTTGGCTTATCAAAAGTGTCTCAGACCTAATCTACAAAGCTGACATGATCCTCCCAATAAATCTGCTGTAAAATTTGTGCCTTCAAACTAATTACTAGGACACAAAAGCCAGTCAGAACCAAAAGAAACAAAATGCTGTGTTTCTATGTGTCTTGTGTGTGCTTGTGTTCAGCTTGAACCTATTAATCTACCTGGATTTGAGACCAGCTGAATGATTCAGATTATAGATAAAATCAAATGCTTGACATGCTTCTGGTCACACCGGGCTAGAGTTTGTTTCAAATATTACCAGATCATTTGTATGAAAGCACCATGGGGGCTTACAAACAGAATCCTATAAATAAATAGGGAAAAACAACACC
The DNA here is from genome assembly GCA_031762495.1 of Anablepsoides rubrolineatus. Taxonomy (NCBI): domain Eukaryota; kingdom Metazoa; phylum Chordata; class Actinopteri; order Cyprinodontiformes; family Rivulidae; genus Anablepsoides; species Anablepsoides rubrolineatus. The sequence continues at coordinate 9,612,400 of JARVGW010000278.1, read as the reverse complement.
TTCATGATGGGAAAATGTGGTTTTGTTGTCAACTAGATACACAATCTTATTTTGCCTGGAAGCCATTTGCTTCTGGGCACAACATAACAAAACACACTACCTATGTTAGGTATAAGAGTTTAAAATGACAGACAAAATGTCTCTTGCTTCTGCATTGAAAAAGAATATATTTTATATTGTTATTCCAAAGACACGCTGGCTTGCCCACTATATGTATTCTGCTGTTTATTTTAATATGGATAAATGGAAAGGGTCTGTGAGAAAAAGCTTTGGCACAGTCAGTCAGCATTTATTCTCGGCACTGCGTTTGAAAATTTAATTTTACTTTCCATTTCCTATCCTCTGGAAATGCCAAATGCCATCAACTAGGGTAAAAAAAAATGATAATAAAAAAGAAGCTCATAGCAAAAGGATCTTCCTCTTAACCATTGAAGCATTTTTAAAGTAAAGTGCTGGGCAGACTGTTGCCTTTTTTTAATTTTGAAGGTGCTCCACAGTCAATATGAAAAAAAAATGATAATGATAAATACGTATATAAAAAATGAAAACAATAATATTCCTCCCACATTCTCTGATAGAACTTTATCCCACTGATGACCTGCAAATAATTTTATCATGGCTTAGCTGCAAATCAAAAATCATTAAAGGCTGATACAGAAAAATAAATAAAATAATATTAATAATAGTGTGTTTGCCTAAACGCTTGTTGGTACAAAGCACAGCCTATTTGTAGCTTCTCCACAGAGCACCCCTCAAACATTGTTGCAAAGATGTGCTGTATTGAGAATGTCCTTATAGAGACAGAGGACAATTTCAATGCGTTTAGACAGGCTATGATGCAAAGTTAAATTTATTTTTGATACATACATTATTTTCACAACAACTGAAGGTAACATAGTTACTTGATTGTGGTTTGGAATTGAACTGTGTGCCTGCAAAATTCATAATACCCCCTCTTGAGAAATGCTAGGTGAGAAGTTGTAGGGAATTTATTGAATGAGGCCAAAAGGGAGGTGGTAGAAAATGAGAAGCTGTGAAGGTTGGAACATATTTTCCCCTTCACCAGGCTAAAAGGTGTCTGATACATTGATACAAACCAAGACAACCTGAAAAGAAAGGGAAATCAGTTAAGGAAAAAAAAAATCTAATCAAATAAAGCTGTGCTCACTCACTCATTTCCCAGGGTCACATGAGGCTGATGTGAATCTCCAGAGGTCAACAAGGAGGCAAGAAACACCCTATACAGGTGATCAGTAAACTGCAGGGCCAACCCAGAGACACCCCAAAAAGACAAAAAATACAATCACATACTCACTGTTTTATTCACTTTACATGCATTACATACTGATGTGAAACACTTGGCTTCTAAGTTCCATATTCCAAAACAATTGCCATAAAAATGAGCATCATAATAAAATTATAGCTCTAAAGAGAGAATGTAGCAAAGAGTAAGACATCATTAACATTTACTCTGTGGTAATTCCTCATTTGCTGAATCTTAAGTTTTAAGTCTTTACCCATTATTTAGCCTTTTCCAATTCTTGTTTAGTTGTTGTCCAAAATTTTAAACTACTCACAATTATGGGGTATTCAGAACCATAATTTACTACTCAACAGTCACAAAAATTACTATTCTTTGCAGTAAGAAGCTTTGAATTTGTCCTTTTGATGTGCCGGGCCTATTCTAGCCTTTACTGTCTCTTTTAAATGACATTTGTAAATTCCATTATAAACTGAAAAAAAAAAGAAAAGAAAAAAATGGCCTGAGTAAAATGTTAGGTTCTCCTCCTTTTCTTCTTTTATTCATGTATGCTCACATTTTAATCATCAGAATGTAAGGCTGCTTAGAAGAGGCCACGGTGGCTGATTATTGGTTCAAGGTTTGACTTTTTCCCCTCTTTTTAAAATTTCATATAATGCTGGGCTGAACAAAACTGATGTGAATGAAAAAGAAAAAAAAAGAAAAAACAAAACTACGAATAAGGTCAAGTTAAGATATATATTTCTTGGAATGCTCAAAATGTTTTGCGTTGTGCTCCTTTCAAAGCTGCATAAACTGTATTTTATTTGTGATATTTAGGGGGGAATAACATATTTAAATTCAAATCTTTGAAGATTATTATCTTTTGCCTAAAGATGTTTTAAACGTTTGTCCTCACTGCTTATGTTGAGCATACAGCTGTGGCATTTTATGTCATTGACTCAACTGTGACACCGCATCCTTTCTTCACGACGAGAGCAATCGATAAGAAGCCAGCTTCCTGCAGTCACATGTGCTACATCCTTCGGCTTCAAATTGCAATTTTCTGCTAAGTCTGTCTAAGGTGGAATGGGTATAATTCAGTGAAACATTAGTGATGTTATGGCTGAATCAGTGAGTGCAAGGTTTTCTTGTTTGCACCCAACAGGGGGCAATGTTGTTCTGTCAAAAAACAAAACCAAAAAAAACAAAACATTTTCTGCTGGCTGAAAGACTCCAGTGCAGAAACAGATCTAGAGTGTAGTGGGAAGGTTGACAAAAGAAGAAAATAAAAAGAAAACAAATGAATAAAACCACCAGAGGAGATAAGTCTTGGGCACAGCCAAATGACTTCAGGCAGCTTCATTTTAACCGCTAAATCAGATTTTATGCTGAAATTGTTCAATAATTAGGGAATACAGTCAGGCTATCGTAAATGTCAGAGCAGATATATCAGCACGAGCTATCAGACCCTGGTACAGCTCTGCAAAATACTGTGCAAGTCATTCCAGGGAGCCAGTTACCCTGAACTCAGTGCAGAAATTCCATCTACAGCAAATCTGTTTACAAGAAGATTGCAACACATTTTTTTTCTTCTTCATGCAACTAGTGTATGTGTGTAAGTTATGTATGTTGTAAATGCCCAAAGCCATGAATTCAAACAACAAATAGAGTTGCCTGCAATGAAAATTACTTGCTATTTAATTCACACATAACACTTAGCAAAAAAATAATTTTCTAAACATAATTTTATTTCACATTTCCTACTGCTACCAAATATTATTAAGGTAAACATGCAATTGCAACTAAAATAAATCTTTCAGAAGTTGAAGGTGAAAGATGCACTTAAAAGCTGCTAATTTTGTGATTGTGCAACATTGACACCCCCTTATCTTAGGGAAGTGGAGACATTATGAATAAAACATGAGGTCATAATTTTTTATGATAGCCTCTACAACACCTCGTACTGTACACGGAGAGAATAGCTAACAATCAAAGAGTCAAGAGATGGGCTCAGTAGGGAGGGGCTCGCTTTGAAGTTGTCTCTCCCTGCCTTTTGAGTGTCTTTGAGAGGGAATAGAGGAATATTAGACCATTTCATGTTTGTCCCCACCTCTTTTGTGAGCAGCAATTTGGAAGGGGTGATTTGCACATCAATACTCCCTAACTGGGTATACAGAACAATATGTTTTTTACTCATTTAAAGCCCACCCGTTTGCATGATTAGATTAGAATTGGCTAAAATGTGCCTGTGATTGAGTTTGCTGATGTGTGGCTGTATAAAATTATTTTATTTCTCTCCAATTGTGTCAGACTATGGGTACAATAGTAAGACGTTTTGACTGGTAAAGGTCACAAATTCTGTTTGGCCCTCTGTAAAGATCAGAAAAGTCAAACAAAGGCCTGTGATCTATATGATGCAGTAGTCTGATTTCCCCACATAGAAACCACTATCAATGTAACAGAACACTGCCTGAGCTTAGTGCTGATAACGAAAGCTCAACAGGTAGCAGAAATCTCATATGAACACGCACAAATGAATTAACACATGACTGAGACGGGATGAAAGACAAGGTCTCAATTGGGAATAAAATTCTATGAATGGAACCAGGGAACCACAGGATAGAAAGTAGTTTTTCATGCCCAAAAGAAGTGAAAGATCGATATGGTACGCTTGGAATCAATAGCTCTCTTGGTTGGAGATTGTGTCGGCGTGTAGTCCTCGGGAATACAAAAAAGGGTGAGCCTCAGGTTCGGGTTGCAGAGAGTGTGTTCATAGGGGAAGAAGGTAGGTAGAAAAAAACAACATGGGCTCAGAGCTCATAGAGGCATTCACCACGGGTCACAATGAAGAGGATTTTGTGGATAGAATTTGTGAACAGCAATCGAGGGTTTCAAATAAGGACAATAAAGGGTTTATGGAGCAATTCTCTGGTGTAGTTAAAAACTGCATTTTTTAAAAAATTGATCAGAATTTGGGTATTTAACCCTTACATTGGTTACCTTTCAACTTCTGGTATAAAAAATACACCACTGTTACTGGAATATGATGCTTGATAAATTTTTTTTCTAATCCATTCAGCATTGGTAATGTTGTAGACCACGTGTCAAACTCAAGGCCATAGGCCAAACGTGGGCCTCATGACATTTTATGTGGTTCACAAATGCTCCAAAAGCGTGTTAATATCTAAAAATGAAGTGTATGCTGCTTTAATTCAGTTCAAAAACTTTATTCATTTCTTGAAAAACAACATGAATTTTATGTACATTTAAAGAAAAAGTACAAATCACAAATAAAATGAAATGAAATGAAAGGTAGCAGAGAGAAGAAAACAATCTTATAATATCTGCCCCTTTTGTCCAAAGAATAAATTCAAACAATAATATTCTACAACCAACAATTTGTTCTTCAAAAATCCAACTTTTTTCATTCTCTTATACATGCACATTGATTCAGCATTTTAACGTCACTATCCAGATTATTCCATATTCTTATTCCTTGAATTGAAGTACACCGTTCCTTCAAACTCTTTTTTAACATTTTAATTGGATGTTTAAAGGTAAAGTGTTTTTGTGAGCCTTATACATAACCTGTAACATATTATTGTCAACCAAATCATAGAACTTGACTGTAAAGTTTTTTTTTGTGATAATGACAGCTCTCTCTGTAAAAAAAAAAAAAAAAAAAAAAAGATTTGTAATTATTTGGCATGCTTTCCCTCAGACTTCAATACAATAGATCAAATGTGGAACAAGTATTGCATTCTACAACATATACATATACTTTGTACAGTAATGCAATAGCTTTAGATATTTTTATTCTTAAATCATTTATGTGAGGTTTATCATGGCAGCTTTCATCAATAATGACATCAAAAAACTTCACCTCACTGACTCTACTAACACCATCAACTCTACATGAAACATCAATTGTTTTATTTCTATTACTAAACATCATATAATTAGTTTTATCCAAATTTAATGATAAGTTGTAACTAAGTTTGTATTTTCCCAAATGCTCTCTGCATCATCCATCCATTCTATGTATTTAACCAAACAAATAATAACATCATCTCCAACAAAAAAAAAAAAAACAACTTCAAAAGCCCCAAAACATTTACCAAGTCATTCACAAATAAAATAAATAACCTTGGTACAAGTACAGAACCTGAGGAACTCTACATAGTTAATATCTTGGATCATTTATTTGTACAAACTGTTTTCTATTTTTCAAATAACTACATACCCATTGGAGTGCTGATTCTCTAAAAATACAGTGTTCAGTAGTGTTGAATGCTTTCTTTACATTAACATAAATACTAAAATAATACTGTTTTTGATCAACAGTAGTTGCTACCTTCATCCATCCATCCATTTTCTACCGCTTATCTGGGATCGGGTCGCGGGGGCAGCAGCCTAAGCAGGGAAACCCAGACTTCCCTCTCCCCAGCCACTTGGGCCAGCTCAT
>JARVGW010000278.1:9408704-9425742 GCA_031762495.1 Anablepsoides rubrolineatus | reverse complement strand
AGCGCATTCCCTTAGTTACTGAATAATTCACAAACCAATTCTTCCAATCTCCCACTACGAGCCTCCGAGCAACAGGGCTGATTTTTTAGGGCCGTCTTCAAATGTTTGCATTAAAAAACACAAGCAAAATACCTCTTTACAATTTAAATTTTAACAAGGTGGTTTAGATAGAAGTTACCCTTTCTATATTCTGTGTATGAAACATTTATTGTGTTCAAAATATTCATTAAATAAAAGTCTATGTATATAAATCCCAATGTGCTGACCAGTATAAAAATTAACATGTTTGCTGTAAATTATTATTATAAGTCTACAAGCACACAACATGTAATTTTAACTTTACCTGATGTAGACTGAATTTAATCCTACAATTGTATTTTTTCAAGATAAAATATTCTGTTTCCAAAGCAACTTTCAAAGGCCTGAGTTGAGAGTCAAACTTTTATATTTACTCAATTGTTTTTTCCAAAGAACTCCCTAAAATAACCATAATGGAAATATTTTTTTTTATACTGCAAAACTATGGATTTCAAAATTAAATGCCACTCATATCACAGCACACTTTGTGTGAAAAAAAAAAAATTAAAGAGTATATTAGGTACAAAAATAAGAGTTAAGACACTTTTTGGTAGAACAGCAACATATAATAGTAAAAAAATCAATTCATACTTTTCACAGAGAAACTAATAAACTCTACAAAAATGTCTGGTGTTAACTTTGATATACAATGTGTTACAGAAATAACTATAACTCATGTCATTAGAAACTGAGAAATGTAAAAAATGGGATAAAATTAGTAAAGATGTCACCTCACGATGGGTTTTGTCTTCTAAATGTTAATGATTCATGTCGACATATTTGACAAATATTTCTCTATGAAACCCTTGATTTCCCTCTTGTTTCAATGACAAGATCATGAGTAATTCAAACAAGAAGCAGTGGGTGTGGAGATGGATGCAAAGCTGCAAGCAGAGTGTAAATGATTAAATTTGGATGCAAATTCAAAGCACTTTTGTCACAAAGACAAGCAACTATCATTGTCAGAAAGGTCAAGTTGGGTATTTGATAGATGCTTTCACTTCAGTGAATATTTTGTGAGCAATTTAACTAAAAAGAATGGATTTGACTTTGGATACAAACTGGAAATGTTCAGACCTCATGTTAACACGTGTTTTAGGTAATTTGATTACAAATGATTGGTGTTAAAAACAGATGTGAGCACATTTTTGATTAATGTGCATTTATTTATGCAATATTCAAGGGTGGGCTGGGGCACCTGACATTTTTAGTAGCAGGACATTTTTTTAACAGACTAAAAGCAAATACTACTAAATATATATTTTTTAATACACCGTGTACTTTTCAGTGAGACTACAATTGTTAGTTTCCTTTCTTTTGCAGGTGTAGAGGCAGACTTCAAAGGTGTTGACTTATCTTCTCTTTGTGCTTCTTTCTCTTTTACTATTATATCCTTTCTTTTTCTTTTAACCTCTTTCTTCACTTTACCTTTTTTCTTTTCAATTTTCTTTTCTGTCTCTGCGTCCATTATATTGAAATAATGCCAATAGAATCTCTAATAAGGTTTAAATATATATCAAGTGGAGCATCATGGTGAAAGCTAGTATGTTGCGCTTGAGAAAGTAAAACTGTTGGACCTCATCTTGACACTCAGACAATAATTCTGAGTTTCACACTGTCAGACAGGACACAGTGAAAATATAAACAATAAAAGCAATATTGAATGAGACATATACTGTTATTTATTTATTTATTTATTTATTTATTTATTTATTTATTTTTTTTTTTATTTTTTTTTTATGTTTAAAACATTCAGTTGGGGTCTATATAAAGGGTAACTGCAATGCTTTTATCTGAATTCTTCCGTAAAGTAGCTCCACAAGCCCCTCTTTCATCCCTTTTTTCCAGGTTTGTCTCAAATCAACTAGTTTTGATGCTGTCTCTTTAAATGATCCATAGGGACTCTAATAAATTACTTGTGTACTTATTATTAGGAAATTAGTATAATGTCATTCAAAGAAATACTGAATCCAATTTAAATTTAATCTAAATTTAATTGAATTGTGACCAAAAAATTGTGATTGAATTGAATTGTGAGGTTTTTAACAATACCCAGCCCTAACGGAACATGAATTCAGCTGTATGGAATGGATTGTTTGGAAGGAGTTTAGAAATATAATGAGAGGAAGAGTACGAGTTAAAGAGACCGTTATGTTAGGGTGTATTCACACCACGAAAATCCTTTGGTCCGCTTGTTTGGTCCAGACCAAAAGTGGACTTTATTTTTTTCATTTGGTGCTGTTTGCATTCACATTGTGCTTTTTTGCAAACAAACTATAACTTGTAAACAAAGCCACGAGGATGACAATCATCACTCCCATTGGACAGAAAAGATGGGGGCGGGACTGAGCGCACAGACCCAGAAAAAAAACATGGAAGTCCTGCATGCTGCGGTTTTGATGTGCTCATTTGTGCTGATAGTACAACTGCAATACCATTTAAAATGTCATCCATCCATCCATTTTCTGTACACACTTATTCCTTTCTCTCACGTGGGTCACTGGTGCCCATATCCAGCAGTCACAGTGCGAGGGGCGGGGTACACACTGGACAGGTCGCAAGTCCATCACAGGACCACACATTCAGACAAACGAGACAAACAACCATTCACTCACAACCCAGGAACAATTTAGAGTTACCAATTAACCTAACAGTCATGTTTTTGGTGTGTGGGACACAGAGATGCACAGAGAGAACATGCAAACTCTACCCAGAAAGGTTCCCAGGACAGGATTTGAACCGGCAACCTTCTTGCTGAGAGGCTTCAGCTCTACCAACTGAGCCACCATGCCGCCCCATTTAAAATATCAAAAGCGGCTAATTTAATGGTGGTTTCGCGATGATATTCTAATTTTGGAGCAGCGTCAGAAAATGTGTTCCGTAACCCAAATGAGACGAGATGCTCTGAGTATTTCTTTTGAGAAAATCAGATATTTTTACCAACACTTACAAAGTGGAGAATTTAAAAACTGTGTGTTTGTGTGTAAGTGTGAACTTGTCAAACAGATTTTGCAGAAATAATGACATTGCAGCCTTCACTGCAACTGCCAACTATTGAATTGTGTATTCTCTTTCACCTGCCTCAATATTTTTTTGGAACATGTAAACATTCTCAGTTGTCAGTAATAAAAAAGCATCATAAAAAAGCTTTACATCAATAAAACCACATAAATCTAAACTTTTTAACAGAATTGTATGTGTGTACCCACTTACACAGTTTGTGCACAATAAAAAACAAACACAACACAAATAAAAATTGTATGCCTGCCAATGAGCTGTTTGAACATAAAGGAGTTAGAAGCGTCCATCAGCAATTTTGCATCGACACTGGGCTCTGTAGGACCTCAAATGATTTATTTTATGTTCAATATTTTCACACTCAGTGTTATGTAAATGAGGGTCTTGAAATATTTAGACAATAAATGCAACTAAGCTCAATCTGAGGTGTGTTCGTGTCTGGGTAATGATACAGGTCAGGTCATTGAATCTATTAGTAATTTTGCAGAAACATTAGTGGCCCTGCAGGTGTCCTGTTTGTTCCTCGGCTGATAGCTAATGTGTGGCATAAACTGCTTTTTCTTTGCATATAAAGCAGGTAAAACATTCAAGCTCAACTGGTTGTTTGGGATGCATGAGGGGACATATTTTAAAACCAGGTGTAAATGCACTTAGAGCTGTCTACCTGTGATTGGATTGACTAGGTGCATGTTAGAAGCAGGTCTGAAAAGCCCCACAGAGTCTGGTCAGTTCAAAAGGTTAACCAGGAGCATACTGATGGTCACTCTGAAAGAAAAGAGGGAGTTTTTAGGCCTGCTGCATTTAACTGGATGAGGAAATAAAGTTGAGGTTGCCTTCTGAATTTTAAACTGACAACAGAAGAAGGTGGGAGTGAAAAAAGAATAGCAGCTTAAAGGTGTAGTTTAGTAGAAGCAATGAAAGTAAGAACAGCCTAGAGGTGAAAGAATTAAAAATGAAGTAGCCCCCTCAATTACACCATCTCTAAGCTCAATTATAGTGATAAAAGACTGCTATGATGAATCGCTTGAACAAAAGAACATCAAAGAAAAAGCACACTTTGTAGACTCTTGCCTAAACTCCATAACATAGTGAGAGAACTTAATCTGAGGTCAGTAGGGTTTTCTCTTTCAAATGTGGTATGTATGCACAAGCACTGATCCTACAAAATAGACTCTATTGAAGATCAGTTAAAGAGTACTGCCTCTGCATTTTTACCCCTCAGCTTGTGAATCTGCTCTGTTGCTTCTTTCCTGCCCTACATTGGTGTCTTGTCAGTGTGCTGAGTGTACAAAAGCACCAGAGAGGATTCTGCTAAAGTCAGCCTCACCTGCACTGGCCTCTCCATCATTACAGCTAACAACACTGGCTCCATTGGTGAGGCAACAATGAGGTCTATTGGGATAATATACAAGAGTGTGCTTTTTCAAATAACTGTGTGTATGTATAAGGATGTGCTCAAATTTGTCCCTTACCATTCGACCAATATTTTTTTTTCTGTTTGTCAAACATGACAAACATATTGTTCATATAATTATATGTTTAAAGAAAACAGACATACAAAAAAAAAACCTAAACTACAACTGAAACTCAAAATACATTAACTATGGGCTATAGTTAAAAAGGCACCACAGGTTCCTAGTTTGGCTCCCATCATAACTAAACAAATTTGTGAGCAGTGATGTTGAGGCACAGTTTCAAAAAATACAAAATAATATCAACACAAATAGAATGACATAGCATAAAACAAATATGTTTGCAATAAAGGAGATATCAGAGTTTAAAATCATTTGTTTTAACATTTGAATAATTTAGCTGGGGTCTATATAAAATATAGAACTGCATTGCTTTGGTCTGAATTCCTCATTATTGTAACTCCACAAGCCCCTCTTTCACCCCTTTTCTGAGATGTGTCTCAGATCAACTCGCTTTGAAGCTGTCTCTTTAAATGCAAACAAGGCACTTCACATCCCACACCACACCAGCTTACAGACAGGTCCATTCTCGTTTATGACTACATATAGCGGCACAGAAACCTTTTCAAATAGATGTCAACAAGGTAAGACTTGTTCATCCAGCCTTACGTGGAGCCAGAGTCTGACCCAGAGCCAGAGGAGAATGAAGACGACAAAACTGGAGTTGGTAAGTTCAGACATTATTAGTCAGTTCAGTTGCATCACAAAAACTGGTGTAATAGTTCAGAAAACATCACAGAAAATAAAGAAAACTGAATAGGTTAAAAAACATGACTTAAACAGAATATAAAGATGTCTACACAGCACCTAGAGAGACTACTTTTCTTCACTCTTAGAGACTCCAAGTACACAATGTATTTACTAGGTAAAAAGTGGATTTTGCATGATATGTCTCCTTTAATGTATTATTTATACTAATATATAGGGAAAGATTTAAAACTTTTTTTAAAGCAGGGTTCTGTAAAAGTGTTAAAAACAAGAAGAAAAAGTGCATTTGCTGCAAAAAAATGCAGCATTAAGTCTGAGTGCTGGTCGGAACTCATCTTGTTTTCTCCAAAGTGATACAACATTTCAAAAAGCTACAACAAGAAACTCACTTCCAACAAATTGAACTATCCCCTCTTAAAAGAAAAATGCAAAGTACCTGCAACTTCAATTCCACCAACTTGCAAAACTACCCATATTTATGGCGCTACATCTATAATTCATTAGATATGAATTAGCACACAGTGGAATATGTTCACAATAACTCACTATTTACAGTGGCTGATTAAATCATGCATGAGATACCTCGGCATTTACTGTGCACATTGTGTATCTTCTCACAGTCAGCGCATTGTCAGCAGTTTGATTTAAACACAAATCTGAGTCAAACACAAATCATTTCCCTGTCTGGCTCTGACATGCTTGTCGGATTTTGTTGGGGGGGGTTGTGCTAAAATTGCATCTCAGCGTAACAAATAGGGCCACTGTGTGCTAATCTGTGATTCTGTGATTATTCATAGTTCATACACTTGCGCTATTATCCCATATGTCTGAGTCTGTCCTTATAGTCTAAAGAAAACCATTTAAGGTGGATCAAAATATACTTGGCGTGTTTTCATGTTACTCCAATACGAAGAGAGGAGTGTTAATGGAGTGAGGCGCCAAACTGGCACAGCACTGGCAGTGCTGCACTCAATTGAGACAACAAATTATTCATGTTAAGAGACTCAGTCAATGTGTATTTCCATTTCCGCTGCATTTTGATGGAAGGCAGCGAGTGTATCAGCCATTCAAGTGTTTCAGAAAAGATCAAATTGTGAATAGTTTGATGTACTGTTATCCAGACACATAAAAAATGAATTTATTCTATTTGGGTTCCTGGGTCTAGATGGGAAAACAGATTTTGTCTTAAAAAGATTGTTTTGCTGTCAAAGTAAAAGAGAGAGTTTTAACGGCAGCATTCGGCTTGCCTAGCATCTCTGTCACCTGACTTATAGTATCTGATGTGCAATCATCCCAAAGCAAAGTCTAATTACCCTCTACATTGTCTTAATTGCATTCGACTCTGTGCAATTCAAGCCCACAGGGAACCGCAAAAAGATCTGCTTTACACCTAAATTTCACAATATTACACTTGTTTTAGTTCATCTCAAAAGTCAAATTATTCAAATGTCCCTTGGCAAGACTTCCTCTTTTATATTCAGAAAAAAAAGGGAGAAAGATGTTGAGTTTCCCCACTTAACCTCACTTCTCTCAAAAACCTCTGGAGTTTTGAAAGCCAGTTCTGTAATTGTCCTCACTCCCTCAGCCTTCATCTAATGTCAGCCCCCACTCATGTATTCCCATACTCTGTCTTTCTGTCACCCCAACTCCCTTAAAAGAGGATCAAGAGAGAGGCCCCTTCCAATTTCTCTCCACCTCTAATAGGCACTTCCCTGTGTTACATGATCACTGGGTGTCAAGATTAAAGAATGGCTACTGCTTCCCAGGGCAGACATGGATGGGAGACAGAGAAAATAGCAGTCCATAATTACTGATAAATCGAGCTCACTGCCCCCTCTCCTTCAGCTTCCTCCCTATCCACCTGGCCCTGATGTCAATGTAAGGGGCTGAGCAAGTTAAACTGTGGAAAAAGAAAAGAAAAAAGTTGACCATGTCTTCCACTTATTTATTTTTATTTTTTTGCACTGCTGATACTGCAGTTAAGTTCAGGCAATTCAGGGCCAATCCAGTGACTTGCAGCTTTTATTCACAGTCCATTCGTCCCTCCGTTGAAGTGGGACGCGCGGCACTAGATGCACATAAGGCAGCTGCAGCCAGAGCACGACATCTCCAGCTCACAGTGCGGCAAAAATATTCTGTACTTAAACCTTTAGCAAACACAGGGAGGCTGCCATGCGGCACTTTTTTTTTCTTTTCTTTGATCTCTGACAGGGTTATAACCTTTCTAAGAAAGCAGAGCAAGCATCCCTCTCCACCAGACAAGTGCGATGTAAGGGACAGAGGTGGATAAAAGAAGAAGAATAAAACAAGCAGCTGCTTGGGTCTCTTTCCTCTACCAGGCGTTTGTGATAGGTTGCCAAGCGGCATCTCACTGCCATTGTTTATTAATAATCCTAACAGCCTTGGTGGAAAACAACGTGATATGAATTGAGTCCAACAGTGCATGAAAGCGTCTTCAGCAGTAAGACTGGTTTGTTCTAACTCCTCATAGGGGACATTTTGAATATGTTGTGAAGTCAGTAGGTGGTAATGAAACCCTGGACATTAAAATCACCCACAGTTTAACCATAGAAAGCTTCATCTCATTGTTTTCTATGGGCTAGATCCAGCCCAACTAATGGACCATGAACATGAACTTTATTACCCTGATAATGACACAGAACAGTCATTCCACTTGATTTATTCAGCTGGAAATTGTGTCCATGTTTGCTATTAACAGCTTATTTTGTTTTTACCCCACTAGTAGCAAATGGGTACTCAAACCTCCAGCAGGGCAACACTCCAACTGCGCCACATGTGGCCACTCAGTTTCAAAAGTTTAACTTCCAGGTAAAAAGAGAGAGAAAAAACACATTTCTTTTATTCAATAAAAAGTTTTGAATTTCAAATCTCACCTGAGTCTAGTAAGTAAAGTATGGTGTTGCCTAAACCTCAAACGTGTTTTTTTACACCTAACCCTAGCAGAATAAAATGGATTTAAACAAAGCAACCTGAAAATGTTTACGTGAATAATGCTAGTAATTTAGACACATTTGGTCATTGGCTGACCCTAAAATTGCTATGAAGCATAAATTTGGGAAACTGATGACTGCTGTTAATGCAGCTACAACAGGCTAAAAGTACATTGCCACTCTAAAGGACCTCTCCTCTTTTGCAGTAACCCTCCTCATTGCTATTGATTTTAAGTCGTGTGAAGGGGAAAAAAAAAAGAAAAAGAAAAGAGCCTTTGGTCCAGGGAATATACGACAGTGAAAAGCACCATGGCCGTCCCTGAACATAAACCTTTTGACTTTAAGGCTACAGGCTTTCTCAGACTAAAACAAATAATGAAAATGTTAACGTCCCTTTGAAAAATCTGCTTTCCTTTTTTTTTTATTTGAATAAAATCCTTCTTAAAGTTCCATTTTTTGCTTCAGGCAGGTATTATTCCACTCAACTCTCCAGAGAACAGAGTGACAGTTGACCTACCCTCTTTCCCGCAAAATATCCCCAGTGTTTTGGATTGATCATAAATTATTGAGACAGCTGATATTCTTGATGGATGAAAATAATATCCTTGCCAAATGCCTTAAAATGAAATAGACTTGCTTTCTCTTTTCCAGTGAGAATGATCTCTGCTGTAATTTCACATTGGGGATGTATCTTGTATTAAAATAAAAGTATTATTATATTACAATTTGGTCATTGGCATGAGTATTTATAGATCATAAAAAATACATTTTTCAGGGAATGTCATAATAAGCTCAGGTGTCTTTTTGAATCACCGTTATCTATGTCAGTAACTCCAAGTCAACATCATGCCTTCTTGTTCCATTTTCAGCAGACATTACAAGTGGGATTTGGCAGGGTTCAGTTTTAGCTCTTACTTTTTAGAGATATTGAATCCAAATTATTCTCATTTTAAGTGCAGAAAGGTTCAAAAAGATTATTCTAAATTACTTTTTCCCCACATTTTAAGACAGTAAGTTGTTAAGCTAAAAAACAAGAAAAGTGGAGGATATGACAACTAACATAGGCCTATGGTTGGTATCAAATGGTTAACAATGTGATTATGTTGCAAACACCCGTTAGCTACAGAGTGTACCCATTTTCACATTTGTTGCTTGCTACTTTCATAGTCATTACAGAATGTTAGATCAGACCAGATGTACTCTTTCTGTTCCGCTGAGGGACATTTGCTTTGAGCATACATTTACAAACTCTTTCAAAGTGCCGCTTAAAAAAACTTCAAGGCACATACGGTATCAGCTTTATCACAAACCAATGGCCTCCAGCTAGTCCCCGCTTATACGTTACAAAATCCACATTAAAACGGATGGACTTTGGTTTGTTGTTTTGAAACAAGTGCGTTTTATTGTTTACTTGTGATTCAACTGATGTTAACAATTTGTTTTTATCCAACTATATTTCTGAATATAAAGCATTTACCAAAATGTAAAGATAACTAAGAAGACATGCAATGATATCAGTTTGTCAGGCCTTGAAATTATATATTTTATTCATTAGCATATTTTTTATATTTTTTATCCTGAGGCTAAACTAGTTTATATTCAGCAAGACTTTGAACAATATTACAGGCTTCAAAATTGAACTTGCATTTAAAACACAAAAACCTCACAGCAGTGAAGCTAAATCAAGTAAAAAGAAAGGTTAAAGTTTTTTTTCTTTCTTTGTCTTATTCATAAAGTTAAATTTCTGATGAGCTAATAAGTGGACATTAAATTGACTAAAAATTAAAAATACCAGGGGATTAAATATGGTTACAAAGCAAAAGCCCCAGAGGCAATGCTGACTGATCAGAGATATGCAAGAATCTGATCAATCAATGTTTCTCAGGGTTTATGTGACAGGACAGGGGTGCTTAAGCAGTCATGCTCATATACACAAAGAATGCAAATATGCATCTGGTTCACCCATGGGGACATGTGGGACTGACATTACTGAACATGAGGCATCTATGTTTAGAATTCTAATTAATATACACGTCTGCTGCTGTGGCAGATTTTCAGCCTGAGCCATTTAAAATATGCTCGATGTGCAAGAGACACACACAAATATAGACACAGGCAAGGTCAGGTACATAAAAAAGAAAAAAAAAAATCTATAGGTGGGTACTTTTGTGAAAGTGCTGTGTCAGGTCGTTTCATGTGCTACTTCTGGAGTCATCAGCGTAACGCCTTTCACAGCCTCCTAGTTGTTTAGCTACAACTTTGCAGCAATAATCAAGCATAGTTTCGACAAAATATGCCCATTTTAGCTTAAATGATTACATTTGAAAGGAATCTTAAAGCTGCTGGAAACTTTTATTCAAACAAGTCTAAAAGTTGAAGAATAATCATTTTCTTCTAGTTTATTTTCAATTAAAATGTATATAAATGCTAAAAATTATATAAAATAATTTATTTGCTTAGATGTTCTCATAATGGGGTTAATGCTTTAAAAACAAATTTATAGTTTTGGATGCAAGTAACTAAATGATCATACAACATCATTCCAGTTAATAACAGTTATTCCTCAGAATATTGCTTATACACTGTTTAGTGTTAGTTTATTTGGTGTTGTGTTGATTGTTCTTGTTTGTGTGTTGATTCTCTTTTTAGCAACTGGTGGCCCACGGGCCATATGTGGCCATATATAGATGACTTCTTTTTGGCCTGCCAAAAAGCTGCTTTAAGTGTTTTTTTTAATACATTTTACAATTGCAGTTGTATTACATTTGGATAGGTGTGGCCCTTTTCATAATTTAATTTGCCCATCTCTAATTTAGATTATTTGTGTAAGAACAACTTACAGGACAAATTTGGTGTCATTTGCTATAATTTAATAAATAAATAAATAAATGGCAAGATAAGAATTCCCTGTAATTTTGAATTCTGTTTCAGCTGCTGGGTTCCATTAATATCATAGTTGAATAAAGTTAATACCTTTATTGGTCATTAAACCAAACTGGTGACTCTACTTTACCAGGGACTTAAATGATAAGTTGATGGAAAAAGTGCCACCCTTTTTATTTTTTGTCATCTTCTATATTCCACAGAAAATTAAAAACATATATAGATACTAGCACAAAATAGTGAATGTGGCCCAGTGATGGACTTATGCAGGGTGTACTCCGCCCTACTGGACATGGGCACCAGTGAACCGTGTGACCATGGAAGGAAAAATCAGGTAAAACATAATGAATGGATGAATAGTTACAAGCAAAATGTGATGCAAATATAAAATGTTTGTTTTTAAACACTTCTTCTTAATTCAAACAATTCAAACAAGTTGGCATCTAAGCCATGTGCCTGCTTTGCAAATGAACCAGCATCAATCTTAAATAGTAGGAAAGCAATGACCATTTTTCTATAAAACTATCTACTGAAGTGACCTAAAAACAAACAAAAAACAACGTTGTGTTGCTGTAATATTTAGCAGTCAATTTAAAAATTAATATTTTTTTTACTGACAAATATTTGGAAAGAAACTAACATAATCAAGTGAAAGATGCTATCACAATTTCCAGAGACAATCATGGATGCAGTGGCATGTTATGTTCAGCATGTAAACAATTACAGCATCAGGAGGTAACATGAGTAAACATGGTCAGAAAACAACATGAACATAAGCTACAGCCAACAGTTCAGGGTCCGGATCGCTTAAACCAGCAGCCTCAGAAACATGTTCAGAATTCAACCATCTGTTGTTATGAATATTTGCAACCTTTCTATTTTGTTTTTATTTATTTTTTTGAAAAGCGATCAGAAAGATTGGAGTAAATAAAATGTTTCTTTAGTCACATATGGGTGAAACAGACTTAAATTAATATTCGATGTCAGCTGCCTGAACATCGGTCTAGTCAATTCACTGGGGATTTAAAATTCTTAATGATGATTAAGGGAAGAATTAGCTAAACTTTCTCTTTTTTTCCTATTTGCTCTCGCCTCAGCTTAGACATCTTCTCTCTGACTCAGCTGAATGTTGAGTCTTTTTTTTTTTTTTTTTTGAGGATTGCTCTAGTTTGAAAACCAATTAGCTGCTCCCACATGGTCTTGTAATAGATTGACAGCCAGTCTGGGGTGTAGCCCACCTTTCACTCAGTAATCAGTGGAGATGGGTGCCACTGCACAAGATCCGGTGGGATAAAATAAGGAATATATTAACATCCTTGTATTTATTATACAAATAATGTTTCTGTTGGCATGTTTATCCAACTTAAGTGGTGGTAAAACTCCGGAAATTTCCAAAAAATGAAACACAAAAGTTGACTCTGTGAGCCTATTCATCTACACCTTAAATAAAAAGTGAAGTAGAAATCGCCATTATTAAACTAAATGATATCACCAAAGTTGATCCAAATGTATCTTGATTAAGATGCTACAAGAAAGATTAAATAGTTGAGTTAATAATACACATTTACCACAGCAACTCAGTAAATGTAAGGCAGCTTTTCCTACAATCTGCAATTTTTTTTTATTTTTTTTTAGTCTAACTTAATCCTGATCAGTCAGTTGTTGTTTTATAATTTGCTACAGCCCCAAGCAGCAATATACTGTAGGTCACTTATGCTGGGAGTCTGTAGCTCCAATGCATAGCACACTGACTCACCCACATTACATCGGTCATGGGTCAGCTTTAGACTCCACTCCTGCTAAGACGTGACGGCACCACTGCTTAATTTATCAACATTAAGATGTATAGTTTGCATAGGAAACAGTGTCTCCTTCTTTAACTTCTCATCTTCATACTGCCTTCAAATGATGAATCCCACACTAACTAAAATGCAATGAAATATGTTTCTTTTTTTTTTTTTTTTAAGAATAATTAGGGCTAGCTAAAATGTTCCAGCAGGGAGTGCTTCACACTTCTTAGCCATCATAAGGAAGACTGGAAAAGATTAAAAGGCTCTCTGCAAGAGTCCTAATTAAAAAATTTCAGACAGATTATCTTTCATGATTGTTCACATTGTAAAAGAAAGCTTTGTGCGCACAGAGACAGTTAACAAAATAGTAGAAACAAGCGATATGTTTGGCTTGTACATTATAACAAAATATGTGTGCAAAAAATGTCTCATTTAAAAAAGAGGATGAGCTTGTCTGTTTTAAGTATGATGGAAGTTCTCTGAAGGCTTATAACTTTTGATCAGTTTTTTATAGACAAAAACATAAGGACTTAAACAAACTTGTTATTACATATTTAAAAATGACTGTTTTCATTATAATTATGGTGCCAATCAAAATTTAATGAGTGTGCTCCTTGTTACACAGGCAGCTAAAAAGTACACAAAGCTGGTTTTAGTTTTTAAGATGCAAAAGTATCCATGATAAACATTCTTGTTTGTAAAACAGCAGCATGAGTACAGTTTGAATTGACTTTATTTCATTCAGTGAGTATTGTCATATAAGCTTGTTTTGCTAGATAGGATGATGCAGACATCAGGTAATGAGACTTCTTTCTATATTTCTATAATAACAGAAACGCTATAATTTATCTATGAATTGCCTTCAAAATCCTATTAATAGATGTTGTTTTGTGATTTTGTTCTCTATTTGTTTATTAGTTAGTTTCAAACTTGGTCTTCACTTTGTTGCTGAGTGGTTTTTTTTTTCTTTTTTTCTAATGCATCTGGAAGCAGTGACTTTCACAGAGCAGAGGGAAACAGTGATTGGTGGCAATTCTCTGTGGCTCATTACCATTGCAGCACTTTCATATTATAGAGTCCACTCATCTGATACATTGTTAATACATGAATATTAATTAAAACCTTTTCAAACATGCACAAAAAAGATACACTGTTTGCAATTAATTATTTTGGCTTTGAGACTATATTCTCCACCCTCAGGCATGTGAAGTGAAAATATATAATGTATGCTTTTATATACAGTATAAGCCACAAAGTACCGTATATACTTTTTTTTCAAAAATCTACTTACATCACTGCATGACCAAACTGCAATCAACTACCCAAAGAAATAAAAGTGGTGAAAGAGAAAAAAAATAATAAAAAGCTAGTCATAGCTAAAATGGTGTCAAAAAACTTTGTGAACAAACAGTGAAAATGGAGTTCAGAGAAAAGAAGCATTTCTTTTTTTAAACAATTATTAATGTAAAGTGATTGAACAGAGGAAAAAATCTGAAGCTGCTCAATGATTGTTGTGACTAGATTTTACTTTCAAACCAGCATCAGGTTTTTTTTTCATGTATATTTGTACACAAATCTTGGAAAAAATCTAGCAGGTATGTTGCTCCAAACATCTTGGAGAAATGACCACAGATCCTCTGTGTGTTTCTGCCTCAGATCCTTCAGTCTTCTCATGTAATTTCAAACACACTCCATGAAGCAGAGATCAGAGTTCTGTGTGGTTTGTGCCATCACCTTCAGAACCCTCTGCTGTTATTCACACTGAAGACAGATGTTAATAAGAATGTCTGTATGTGTTGGATCATTGTCCAGCAACAGAATAAACACAGAGCCAATCAAACACCTTCCTAATGGTACTGAAAAAGCTGTTTGCACTGCATAGCATCTGTTTGTATTTCTTAGCATTGTGAGCACTATTAATACTGAATAAATCCCTCAACTGTTTTTTTTTTATTTTATTATTATTTTATTTTCAAAAACATAGTCATGAACTTGCAGGAAACCATGCTTCACCATTGCCTGCAGACACTCATTATTGTACCGCTGTTCAGTTGTTCAATGAGCAAACTGGCCTTTGTTATATCCAAATGTTTCAAGTTCTGACTCATCAGTTCAGAGCACCTGCTACCATTTCCCTGCACCCATATGTGCTCATGCACAGCTTGGTTGCTTGAGCTTGTTTTCAAAATGAAAGTAGGACTTTTTTAGCTGCAGTTCTTCGATGAAGACCGCTTGTAGCCTGACTTTTCTAGACTTTTAATGAATGTACCTGAATCCCACAGATTTTTACTAGTTCTGAGACAATGGTGCTATTGGAAATCTTTAGATTTTAAAAAGAATTAAGAACAACGTGTCTTGTATTTGAGCTTACCCTGGCCAACCACTGTTTATATAGCTCCTAAAATTATAATACGTCTTCTAAAATACATAATTGTAAAACCCCTGCTTTTAAATCTTTTCCTGGCAAAGACCTTGCATGTATAATCCATATTCTTTGTGATTTGCTGCTTAATTAAATCTAGATTGTAAGAACTGTATCATAAGACTTGTCCACAGCCTCACCTTGGTAGCAGACTATTCCTCACCCAGTTTTACCCAGCTGTTTCTGTTTGACTTAATGACTGTTTCGGCATGAAATTATGATCATCAGCATCTGTTTGGAGAAACTGGATGAACATATACCTGAAAATTGTCTACCTAAATTCTGCACCTTGTGCAAATTTGCCCAAAATAATGGATGCTGTTTTAATAGAAACTGCGGTCACATCAAATATTGATTTATTTCTCCTCCATATTTGTCTATACAGAACTGTATTTTATATAAAAAAAAAACTACCAGACTGGATGAGATCATATTTTCGATTCCTGGAAAAGAACCCATTAAAGCTACGGTAAAAATAAACAAAGTCAAAGGTTTTGTGTATAATTATCAACCAGTGCAGGCCCCTGCAAATCAAGACATCATGCTCCCTTCTGTAACAAGACGCAACAAAAATTCCAATAGGTGCATAACTAGCGCTGTCACTAAGCCAGCAAGACCAAGGCAGTGTCAGGCAAGATAAATGACTGTAGTTACTGCTGTGTTGGGAGCGTTATCATATTTGAGGACTAATGACTGAGCTTCCTGGCAGTACATAATGGGTCAGGGAAATAGAGGCTCAATTCGGTGTCAGCTTTCAATTCGATGATCCCTACCTGGCAATGGCCAAGTGGAAGGTAAAGATGCTTCATTTGCATGAAGGTGTGGGTTGTTGTTTCCTTTTTTTTTATACACCTGCCTGCAAATGTGCTGTTGGGTAGAAAAGTCTCACAACTGCATGTTTAAAAGCATGCATAAAAAATATTCTACTTGGTTTTATCATGATCATTTCATAGCTGCTAATTAAACAAATACTTTAATTCCTGCATTTTTACAACTTTTAAGGCATGTCATGTTTTATTTTGTAGCATTCTGTCTTCAGATTAAATTTCAGTTAGAGAGTTTTTTAATTATTATTACTTTTTTGCTTCCTAATTTTAACAACAATTCAACTGCAAACATGAGTAGAGGGTAAGTCTTCTAATTAGTCTTTTTGTTTTTGTTAGGTAATTAATAAAGTGTCACTATTTTGATTTCTGAACCCATTTTTATTCTGCCAGTGACTAAACTAAGATGTCTCCACACAGGTCTAATTCTTTACAAAATCAATTAAGTTTTTTTTAAACAAGTATAATACAAACTGTTAAACAACGTGGGTGTTTTTTTTCCACTCCACAGAAATACTAAAAAGTAGCTTTTCTAACGAGTCTACTATGAATTGAGTCAAAACAAAGTTTATTATTTAATTGGTAACCATTTTACTTTGAATATTGTTTTTGGGGAGTATAATTAATCACCTGCTATCATCTTACCAGCACTTCGAATAGAAACCTTGGTCTGTTTTGTGAACAACACATTGTACAAGATTTGTTTGACCCCACAGACGTGCACAGCTGTCAGCCCCAGCGCAGAGGTCAGACAGACTTTGACAGAGGTCAACTGCATCAGCTGCCTTTCCAAAATATTGTGAACTTGTTGGTATTTGAAAGATTTTTTTGTCATGTGTCATTATGTGACCCCAGTTGTTTGTTCCTAATAACAACAGATATCTTTTTTTTT
>JARVGW010000278.1:9362932-9389358 GCA_031762495.1 Anablepsoides rubrolineatus | reverse complement strand
AAAACTAATTGTGTTATACTGAGTGCTCATTTATTGTTTAATCATTTTAATCACTTATTAATCATTCAATATTATCCTCCTAATAAAAGTCAGTTAGTCGTTAAATGGCCAAAATAAAAAATAAAAATTACGACTCATTGTGTGTTTTCTCTACAAATAAAAGATTATTTAGTTTTTCAAGGTACGGTTGGCAACTTGAGCTTATTGTGTTTTGTTGTCCTGAACTCTCATCTGAAACGTCATACTGCTGGATGGTCCATTTCAATCATCGGTACTTTTTTTTATTTAAGTTTGAGTCCATTATTGTTGTGTCGCAAATAAAATAAAATAAGATTTGCACGTTTATTATGATCCAAGCCTTGCAGTGCAAAAATGCCCATAGAGACAAACAAGACAAACATTTACAATCTAACTAACATCTACAGACTGTTTAGAGTTGCCAATTAGCATAAGATGCACTTTTTTTTTTCCTGTGGAAGGAAACAAGAGCGCCTGGAGAAAATCCACAAATGCATAGAAAGAACATGTAAACTCCATCCAGAAAGGCCCGAAAAGGCCATCCTGCAACCAAGCAACAGCTCCAACCACTGCATATAAATAGTGCCAATGACAGAGTAATACTTTTGTTTAATTGTTCATGTGAACATACAGAACATTTAAGATGTCCTGTAGCAAAAATATTAAAACTAATGAGACAGCAAGTTATTGTTCATACAAACTTGAGTTTCAATTTATGAGAATTGGATTTGCACATAGAGTCCAATCATTTTTCACAAAAACAACAAAAAAAACATGTTTTTTTAATAATTCAATGTAATTTTTCAATATTTCTACTAGATAGGTTTATGTAATCAATTCATAACACTTGTTATAACCCTGTCATAGATTTCTAGGTAAAAAAAAAAAAAAATCATTCAAAGTCTAATTTGCATGCCCTTCCTTTTTCATCCAGTGCTCAAGTCACACCCCTGTTTTATCTCCTTTCTTCCCCTTCTTTTTTTCCCCACGGTATATCTAAATCCCTCAAAGCCTTTGTGCTACCTGCTTAGAAGGAAGGCAAACATCCCGTCCTTTGCATACTGTTTCACAAACTTTGCAAGCGCTGCCTTTGTCATCTGCTTTTACGTGCACAGAATTGGAACTGTAAAAATGAGGCTTGGGACTTTAAAAGACTCAAATTCATCTCGGGCAAATATTTATTCTGAAGTCTTTCCAAAAAATGCCACAAATCTCTCAGAATTTTCATCAGTTGGACAATTGCCTGATCGTATTGACATGTAAAAGAAACTAGTTTCAGATCTTTGGAGTAACTACTAGTCACAATACAGCAATTTAAAATTGTATGCATAACTCCATTTTAAGAATGTACTGGTATAATGTTAAGGAATAGTGTTTTAGTTGTTTGGGATAACCAAATCCTTCAAACCCTTTAAATTGCAAAAACCAGTAAGATGTGGTTCATGATATGATGGCTTCAATGTGGTTCCTTCAAGACTGCATCTATTGCAGGGAGGTCTCTGTTTCATTTGCTACTGAAAACACATCATTTCCTGGAACTGTTATTGTTATTGCCTGCCTACACAACATCACATATGGCCAGGTGGCAAAGTGGTAATTTTGAAACGACTTTGAATCTGGTCATAATTCTGTGCATGAACAAGAAATGTAGCAGCACCATACTGGGGTCCACAGATCTGTCACGACCACAATACCCTCTTTGCATTTCATTTTCCCCCACGTTTGTGATACCATTTTCATAAAACTGATATATAGTTTGCATTGCATTCTTAAGATGAAGTTGAAATGTATCTCTTCATTGAGTCTTAGTGCACTGTGTGTATGTGTGTCATGCTGACCTTTTCTGCTCTCTGACAAATTCAACATGGATCCCTTAAAATTCTCTTTAGCCGTCTGCTGGCTTGCACTGCACAATTTGCCCACCCCTCTTCATACCTTTAGCTGCAGAAGGAAAAGATTTATATGATCCATCGTGTTCACATGCCTGGCTGCAGAAACAGGCTTCATCATCCAGGGGTGCGCATTCTGGGTTCATGACAAATGAAACCTGGGGGGCCTTCTCAGAAATTGCTGCAGCACTGCACCATAACCACTTCTGTTTACAATGAGGAAAAAGATGATTTTTAACAAAATAGCCTAATTGTGCTTAAATGACTTCAATATTATGGTTCAGCACAGCAAAATAGCTTACTTGAATGAGTCAACCTATCCAAAACAGATGGGTTACTAAGAATTCTGCAGAAGTGTTTATATTTACACAAAAATTAAAAAAACATGAAAGCCCCAACCAGCTTTTAGTTTTTCATTAGTTGCCAATAACTGAACAAAAGATAATTAAGCTGTTTGTTCAGTCATTTTGGCTGAAAAAAGTGTGCCTTAGGTGATAGTATTTGAGAGTACAGGAAAGTTATTTTCAGGCCGTTGATAAGTACCAAAGTAAACTGTACAAATACTATGAGAATAGCATACAGAAGTTTTCTTTGTAACCACTCAAAATGTCCCTTTGAGAGAGACAGTGTTCATGAGCACTTGAAGGTAAAGATGATTTGTCTGTTTACCTGCTGGAGGATAATTTCTGCAAGTTGTTCCCTGGACAGAGCAGCAGCTGCCTGGGTGCATCTGGGATCAAAACAATGGGCCATGTGCTCCATGCTAAAGGGACGTCAAGCTGCCAAACATTAAGGATCAACAGCATGAGCAGCATTTTCATTTTCCACAACTGGGATTTGGTGAGACACGGAGGTTGTCCAGTTAGGAAAGGGCAAGTGAGTCTGATTGAGTTAGCTAAACATAGAATCAAAGTACTTGGAGTCTCTAGGAGTGCAGAAAAGTTGCATTTAGTCTGTTTGGGTAATGTTTTTCAACTATTTTCTCAATTTTCTATGCTATTTTCTGAACTATTTCATTAAATTATTTGCAATGAAGCATCTAATTAGGGTCTGGACTTTCCAACTACAATTCGGTCGTCTTCATTCTCCTTTGGCTCTGGGTCAGACTCTGGCTCCAACATGTAAGGCTGGATGGAAAGTGTTCCCTTGTTGACATATTTTTAATTAAACTGTAAATAAAATGTTTGCAGTTGCAAACCCCCCTTCTCAAGGTACAACGGACTGTTCTGGAAGATGGAGGGGGGCAGGGTGTCAAGTGACTCATTTGGATTTAAAGAGACAGCGCCAAAACGGGTTGATCTGACACACATCAGAAACGGGGTGACAGAGGGGCTTGTAAAGTTACAATAGGGCAATTCCAGTTTATATAAACCCCAACTGAATGATTTGAATGGGAAAAAAGAGGGATTTAAAAGCATGATAAGTCTACTTTAAATTTAAAAACTTAAATTTTCTTTCTACAATAACAAAAAGTCTGATTGTAGAAAATGACTAAGGATGCTTTACCCAAGTCTTTATGCTTTCTCAGTCCAATTTAGAGGACTACATTGGGATTTCATGGATCCTGAGGGACATGGTACAAATCTCAAAGAAGCAGGTAATAAAACCAAAGGTATCAGTGTGAAACAAGCTCCATTTAGTTAACTCTAATTAGAATGACTTAGTCAATAAAAACAAAGGTAGGACTTTACAATACAAACACAATGTGAGGTGGATGTCAAATCTAGATGACTATATTTCTTAGAACTTATTTTAACTTTTAATTTGAATGAAACTTGGTGAGTGTGAGATCTATGCCCATCCAGGCCCACTCAAAACTACAACCATGGATGGATCAGAAATGATCATTGGAAGTCGACAGAACAGGATTTAGATAACTTTCCCACACCTTGATTCTAGTCACTCTGTCTTTGAACTTGACGGCAATTTGGCCAGTTGGTTAGCCATACAAACACACACACACACACAGGGCAGAGCTTAAGTGTAAGCTTAACCAACAACCCTTTCAAGTTCTTAAAAAGTAACAATTCTCCTCAGCACAATGTCTAATTTGAATATAAAAGAGCCTGGCATTTTTTAAAAAAAACATGCAGTGTTTCATGTGGTTTTATTTTACTTTACTAAAGCCAGAAGTTAGGAATAAACAAACAAACTTGAAAAAAAAAACCTGAATAAATAAATACAAACTGAAAATGCTGTAACTAATATGGAGGTGAGGAGTTAAAAAAAGGTCTTCAGAGACATTTTGCAGCATGGTTATTTTAAACGATGATCCATTTTTCAAGGTTCTGAAAACATTTAGGCTTGCTTATTTTTTCAGTTTTTACAGGTAATTAGTTTCTTCCTGTTTTTAGTTTTCATTTTACATATTTATTGAAGTAATCAAGGCAGATCTATAGCACTTTCAAATTCTGAAAATATATTAAAAAGCACCTAAAATTGACACTTGTGATCCAATGTCAAACTCATCTTATAACACTCCAACCCTAGAGCTGATGGAGGAGATTAGACTGGTTTTGAAGTCAATTGACTATTTTACCAAACAACATTTTCACTTTGGTTAATAATTTATGATTTAATTTATATTAGAGTCAAGACCACATTTTTTGAAATGGTAGAATTATCCCCATGAATTCTTTAAACAAAGGTTTAATTAAAATAGTTGGAAATTTTAATTAAAAACTAATTGGCAATTCCAGTCATTTTTAGAGACTTATATCTGAGAAAAAATAATGCAAATACTGAACTGAACTGTGTGTCCTGACTATAAAGTGACTCATGAGCCCTTTTTCAATATGTTTTTAAAGCAACAATCACTTTGTTTAAACTTCTATACAACATACACAATTCATAGATAGCACATAGGTTTATTTTATTGTTAATACATTTACAACTATGAGACTTCAAGAAATGAATTTGGAATCTTCTCTATTTAAACTTTAAATAAAACATTAAAATACAAATAATATGCTTTTTTTTCTTCTTCACAGTACAATAACAAACCTTTTTGGCTTTTTCAAACCTATTCAGTGATTATTATAAGTATAATTCTGAGCCTTAAATTCATGAAGTTAGTCAGGTTTTTGACTGAATGTCCACCTTTTGCATCTCAGCTTCTGAAATAGTCATATCAAATGAAGATATGAAAACAAATTCAGTCAAACAAGATCACCTATCAGGCATCTTTGCTACCTTTTCTGACTAGCCAAAAAGTAGGATCGAAATGTTGGGCCTTCCTTAAAGCATTCTGTTCCTTGTGTCTACTGCTAAAAAAATAATTAAAAAAATGTAAAAAAAAAAAAACAAAAACTGCCCAGTGCCTAAGAAGCAGATTTTTAGGCCTTCTGTTATGACTCACTCAGCCTAAATGAAATCAAGTCCTCCTACATCCTGCTATGTACACGACTATGTATTGCCCTAAGTATTGGCATCTGTGATCTGCAGTCTTACATCTGCTGCATTCAGAGTCTCTCTCATCTCTACTGTTCAAAATATTTCAATAAAATAAATTAAACTAAATTTTGGAACCACTGCCATGTACAGCCTTATACAGAATTCTAAACAGATTTTCATATTTTTTTATTAATTTCTAAGCTAAGATGTTTATTGTTCCATGTTTGTCGGTCATATTATTGAACATGATGAAGTCCTCATTTCATTTTTTTTTATAAAAACAAACAAAAGGCATAACATTTAACAATTGTTCCTTTTCTCTCAATTTGAAAAAAGATATACAGTAAATAAGAATGTTGATCACCACCATTGAGCTTGTGTTGTAAACTAAAAAAATTAGCTTTTATCTTACTTAACAATAGAAAATGAAACTATAATAGTTCCTGGAGAAAGTTTGAAAGGGCTTGCCATGTGCCTCCCAATTAAAATAAAGATTCAATTTACTGTTTGTTGGATATCACTGTGATCTATTACCATCTTAAATGTGAGATAAATATGTCTAAAAATAGCTGAGTCATTGTCAGTTTTGCATTTTAACTATGGCGGCCATCTTGGATTTTTTATTTGGAAGTGGAACTGCAATGTTTTGGTCTGAATTTCTCCTTATTGTAAGCCATTCTTTTACCCCTTTTCTGAGGTGTGTCTCAGACTCACTCATTTTGAGACTGTCTCTTTAAATCCAAAGGAGGCACTTAACACCCTGCCCCCCTCCAGCATCAAGAGCAATTCATTGTAGTTTGATAGAGGGGTTTACAACTATTAGTGCAGAAACTTGTCAATTAATCAAAACAAAAAATGTCAACAACAGAAGACTTGTCCATTTAGCCTTACATGTTGGAGTCAGAGTCTGATCCAGAACCAGAGAAGAATGAAGACAACAACATTGTAGTTGGTATGTTCAGACCTTATTTGGCAGATGTTTTGCAAATAAATGGATGTAGTTTAATAACTTTTATTTAAACAGGCAAATACCACTGAGATCACAGATCTGTTTTGCAGGGGAGGCCTGGGCATGAAGGCAACTTTTTGTACATGTTTTTGGTCTGTGGGGGAATCTGGAGTACCCAGAGAAAACTCACCCACGCATGAGGAGAGCTCCGCACAGGACCTTTTTGCTTTGAGGCATCCATGCTAACATTTGAGCCATTATGCTGCCACAATTATAAGTAATAGTCCAGAAAACGTCATAGAAAATAGAAAAAACTGAACATGTTGAAAAATATGACCTAAACAGAATATAATATCTTTGCAGCACCTAAAGACTAATTCCAACTTTTCTGCACTCCTAGACTGCAAGTACACAAGAAAATGCCTTTAACAGCTAGAAAAGTATATTTCCATGATATTTTCACTTAGAATCTAGCTTCATATTTTATTGTTCAAGCAAGTATTATTATAAATGGGCACTAATTGTTAAACTTTATTTATTTTGTTTTGTTTTGTCTTTCTGTTTTACACTCACCCCTAGCAGCCGATCCTTAGCCCCAACCTGTTAGCAATTCTGGTTAAAATGGATTTATTCCTCTCTATGTTACTTGTTGCTAACTGCTTCTCAGGACAGGAGACTAATGAAATTTGACTGTTGAAATTATAATATATTTGACTTAATCTGAACTGAATATTCCAGTTGTAAATATAAATGAACTGTCCTTGAATTAAGCCTGTTTGAGAGAGCTTTCTGTTGTCAGTTGGCACTATATAAATACATTGAATTGAATTGCCTACATTTAAAAGCAGGTAATGCGCTCCTTTCAGTGAAAGTGGCCAGCAATAGGTTCTGCAGCAGTAAAAGCACTGCACTGCTTTCACCTCTGTACTTGTGAAACACAGTCATTATCTGCACAATCAGGATCAGCACTTGGCAGCATCACAGAACAAAACATAAACATGTTTTAGTGTCTTGACAGTCTCCTCTTTTACAACAGTGCATCAACATCTAAATGTGTGTGTGTGTTTACTGAGCAGGGATGGTTAAACGTAACACAACTATGTCCAAAATAAAACTAAACTAGTTAATCATAGCTATTAGACCTAGCTTCTCTTTGATTAAATATTTTGATCAACTTGTGTAAAAAGATTAATTAGCAAAAATGAAATAAAAATGTCTGTGTATTGTGTTAAAAGCCAATGAACCATTCTACCTCAGCATTATATTAGAATATTTGAAACACCTCCCACACAGCATTATTTCAATTCTCTGAGGATGTTTTCATTGTCTTATTGTGTTGCATAAGCCCATTAGGTAATAAAACAGATTTTTTTTTAAATCTCATTAACTGAGGCAAAAAAAAAACTCTAAATTTTGCTGCCCATATCAGCGACCTGCAGTATTTGTGAAAAAAGCTCGATTAGAATGCAGGCTGCTGTTTCTTTTTCTTTTTTATTATTCTGAACAAACCAAAACATGAAAAAATTAACAAAATAAAAGTGTAAACCCAGTGCTAACAGTCTGCATATTGAGAATTAGACATCAAATGTGTCCTGCAGACTCTGCAACAGAGGAAAAGACATTTTGTGCCTACAAATGCAGGGATTTTTTATGTGAGTATTCATGCTTAAGGGGAAATAGTCTGATGTGTGAATGTTGTTTTTCAGGTATATGCATGACAGTGAAGATATATGTGTACATCTTTCTCTGGTGTCTGATTATGACAGATATATGCAACTGTAAACATTTGGCTGCAGGAAAAAGGAAACAGTGCACACCGACAGTTTGGACAGCTTCTCCTTTTCAGGTTGGGGTATTCTCTTCAGCACCCTGGAGAACCTGTGCGGTGATGGCTTCAAGCTCAGCGCAGTAATGCATTTTAACGACAAACATCTCTCACATGCCGTATATCTTACTGTGACTGTGGCCCACTGAGCAACATCTCTGCACCACAGCTTGATCCATGGTCATTCCCGGCTCAAGTCCATTTCCACCCCCTCCTCTCTTTATCATAAAAGCACCTCCAAGGGCTTCTGGTGACTTCACCAAGGCCAGCCTTAAACACATTATCGTCTGGATCGAAGACAAAATATTTAGGTGAGGACAGATTTTAGCTTCAAGTTGTCACACAGAAGCTTTTTTCAAAAGCTGTAGAGTTTGCTAGAATAAAACTGTAAATATCACAAGTATGAAAAAAAGAAAGCTTTTTCAATGGAGTACCATCATTAGTGGGTATTTTATAGTTCACACTGAAAATATATACCTTATGCCACTGTCTTTTTTTGCATAAATCTTCGGGCCACCTTTTAGATAACACTGAATGACCTTTTATACACTGTCAAACCTTACTGCCTCAGTCACATTACCAAGGGAGTTAGGTTTGACAGTATACAAAAAGGTCAGGAGTAAAGGAAATGATTTTAATGCTTTATAATCAACACTAAAAATCATTTCCCAGGTGGTGGTGAATGGTGGGGGGTGGGGGGAGGGGGCTGAAAACGCTTACCTTGCTTTGATAATACCAGGCAACAGCAATTTGCAGATACAAATCAGAAAATAATTTCACATTAGCAATCATCTATGGATATGTGCAAGTGCCCCGGGGATTGCAGGGAAAAAAAAAATATGATTACATGCCATATTTGGCACTTCACTTTGTTTTTAATTGAAGGAAAACTGGCATTTAATTAACAATTGACCAAAAGGAAATGAGTTTTATTGATTTGTTTGCTAAGGGACAACATTCATCTGTGCGTGTCCAGCTCAGTAGTTCAGTCCTTGGAGGAAACAGACAGGGACTGTGTTGATTTACAACGAAATATTTTAGCAAATATTTGATGATGAAAACTCACAACAAGCATGTCTCTTCAGAAATGAAACATGGTTTAAGTCCAGCTCCAAATTTTTTTTATCACCATGGTTATCATTTAGCAACAAGGTCATATTTGATTGATCTATTTTCTGTGTTGAAATTTTGCAGCATAGACACTGTGATATGTGGGCAAGAGTTGGTCTTCCTTTGATTAGTTAGTTAGCAGTGATATATCAAGTCTCTCATGCTCTAAACACACTTAGAGAGAATATTGCCATAAATATAAAACAGTATTTAGGACCGAGGGGAAGAAATGATGCTATCATCTCAGGAGGAATTAGCATGTCTGCAAATTTTTTTTTTCAATCAAAATTATTATAGCTAAGTTAATCAAAAATAAAACTCAAGCATTCTATGCAAAACTGTATTTTTGTGAAACATGGATGTTGCAGTATCATGATTTGTGACTTTCTTGCTAAGTCTGAGCCAGAGTGTCATATTAGATAAGAAAGTTTGAACTATCCCTTTAAAATCTGGATGCCTGTCTGTAACCTAAATCACTTACATAATGCTATATATGGGTTCAAAGCAACTTGTGTGCTGCATTGTGCTGCCTGCATAATTGGAAGCTTCATTAGCACTTAACCCACATAGTTTAACCTGTTCAATTAGTTTGTCAACAAAGAAGTTACAAGTAGCCCCTTGAATCCCACAGACCACCCCTTAGTGAATGATGCCCTGAAATCCTCCTTTGAACACTCATTTTGCACTAAATGTAATGAAAGTGTAGGCTGCAGCCTTAGCAAGCAGTAGTACAACCTGATGACGTGTCAGCAGCAAACTGATATTTATGCCAAGTGTGGAAAATGAGCTGCAGCTGCTCCCGCCTCACACATCAGGAAATCCATCTACAATTAGGCAAACAGAGGAAGGGAGAAGGGGAAAAAATGCCACGGCTTAGGAAGAGACAGACATGGTGACGTATGATGTTCTTTGTGAGGCTGAGCCACATGTCATTTGGCCACTGCTGCTTAATATGCTTTAATGAGCGTGTGAAATGTTAAGTGGCAGCTGGTTGAACGAGAGGCAAAAAGAAAGCAGATTGCAGTCTGGAAGACAGATTTCATATTGTGATGCATTACGATGGGCATGTCCAGTCTTGACCATTTTGCACTGGGTCCAGGGACTGCCTCATTATGCCCTTGAAGCAAATATCAAATGATGATGATGTAGAGAGTTGTCCTTTTTTAAGCCACACCAGTGAGAACAGAATCAAAATATTTCGTAATGCTCAAACTGTTACACAAAGACCAAAGGAATCTTATGCATTTTGTGTTTATTATGACTATATAGTTGTAGTTTTAAAGGATAAAGAAACCTGTCGACATAAAAAGGAGGTCTATATTAAGGCACTACTTTGATTAAAAAAATAATTGCAGAAAATATCCGAACCAAGTTTTTGGAAAAAAAAATATATAAATTTTTAGGGATTATGAATAGAAAATGTTGCCATCATTGTATCATCTGTGGGTTTAATCATCAGGAGTAATAACAAAACGAGCATTTTCATATCAAGTAATAAAAGGGGGTAAATCATCCAATAAACAACAACAAATTACACTTAATGTTGTGATTTGATGGGTGGAGGGACAAAACTAAGCTAAAGTGCATAAACAGTGGGTAGAAAACTAAATCCATCATTACTGCTTCAAAAGGAAATAGAGGGTTTGTATCATCCAGGTGCTGCTAATCAAATGCACATTATTAATTAATCATCAGTGAGTGTGAGCAACTCTACACGGGCAGAAATGTTGGCACTTTTCCTAGCCAGGAGCATTCAGGTGTGGGTTAACAGAATGCAACAACCCCAGCAGCAGTTTGATAGAAGTAAATTGTTGCTGCTCATTAATTTGGGAAAAAGTTATTAGGCAATTTCTAAAAACAATGGAGTCCATTATACTACACTGAGAAAGAATAGGAGAGAAAAACATTCAAGACAAGTAATCTTTGCTCAAGTAAACCCTGGTGTCTGCAATTTTCAGAGAAACTTCAAAACCTAAATAGCTATACTTCAGAAAACAGATCTCAGTTATAGGGTTAAATGTTAGAACTTATAAACAGCACAATTAGAGAACAACTTAAAAAGTATGACGTGTTTCGAAGAGTTTCCATTTTAGAATAAAAACGTGTTTGTGCAAACTACACATAAACTGAACAAAACAAAACGTTATGTCCAAACATCCTTTTTTTTTACTCTATGTTTTGGTCTATCTTTAGCCTGGTTCATGGGTGTGAGTCATGACCAAGAACCCAGCTGAAATTGGAAACTGATTAGTTATTCTGTGTGTCCAGCAAAACAAATATTAACTTAACAACTAGGTACCTAACCTATACTTTTAACAAGTTTCAAGAAATTAAGTCAAGACACATTTTATTGTAAGTCGGGTGTAGTATTTGCATGCTATGTGGACAATCGTAAGGTTTTTGTTTCCAACATTGTTTAAAGCCAAAGGCATTTGTGTTTGATGTCAAGTTGTTCAATAACATTCTTGTATATTTTTTTCTATGAATATCTTTGTAAACAAAACATCCATACATTCATACATCCATTCATTTTTATTACCCACTTCTTTGTTTCTGGGTCACAAGCAAGCTGGTGTCTATCTCCATCAGTCATGGAGAAAGGCGGGATACACACTGGACAGGTTGCAAGTCCAACATAGACGAAAATGAAAAAGAAACATACGACCAATCACATTAACCTAACATGCATGTTTTTGGTCTGTGGAAGGAAACTTGTGCACAACAGGAAAACCCATACATGCATGGTGAGAACATGCAAATTCATCCCAAAAAGTAGGGATTGGTGAGACTAGGAATTATGGTATTGATCTTATACCAAGTAAATACAGCGCTAGTATTTGCAGTTCCCATGCTGATACTTGTCATGGTCATTAAATATTTGTGTAATTTTGCCTTTAGTTAGATTATTATGATAAAACATAAGACAAATATTTTAGGTAAATAAAAATGTTTTGTATTAATAACTAAAACACAATAAAACAATGAAACAGTATAAAAAAATATTTTTTACACACATTTTTTAAGAAAAAAGTCACTATAGTGCAACATAAAAAAAGAAGCAACAATGTAACAAAAATATAAATGTAGCAATATTGATAATGCAACAAAAAAACTCCATTGCACATGGCTATGATGAAGAGGACTAGTAAATAACTAAACAATTTGAAAGAATCAAAAGAATCAGTCTCATCATACTAGGATGGATCCAATACCGATGTTCATCTTGGTATCAATACTTAGATCAATACACTCACTCCTACCAAAAAGCAAACTGATGATCTTCTGACTGAGAGGTGACAGCTCTGACTCTGGCTTCAGAAATACAACACACCTTCTACACAAATGCACTGAAAATGAGCCAATGTTCTGAAGTAGCTTCAGTAGCATGTATGGAGATGACATCACTGTCAAAAGTTGCGTTTTGTGATGTAAAATTGTGCCACAACTTGTGTCACTCCCTCAAGGAACTGTACAGCTATCTTGGACAGACATATGGGATTGGAGCAGAGGACATGTTGCTTGGTTTGAAAGGATTGTGCAAATATTTCCCTCAAAAACATATTTAATCCCCACTTCTTAAAACCAAGAAGTTCAAGCTTTACAACTCAAAATAATACATCTAAAAATTTTTGTCTACGACTGAACCACTATGTATTGTGGTGTCATTTTTGTTAATAGTTTTGTTCACCCAATTTCTTTTTTGGATTCTATGTTTTTTAAATACTAGAGTGAAGTCTGTGAGCTCCTTTAAACAGAAAACTTGACTTATTCACAAGTGATCTGCCTTAAGGAGGAAACATAGCCGTTCATACTTGTCATGTCTGCTCTGATCAGGCTGCAAATGTAGTCATTTTTT
Source organism: Anablepsoides rubrolineatus (assembly GCA_031762495.1). NCBI lineage: Eukaryota > Metazoa > Chordata > Actinopteri > Cyprinodontiformes > Rivulidae > Anablepsoides > Anablepsoides rubrolineatus. Next base: position 9,376,318 of record JARVGW010000278.1, on the reverse strand, counting down.
GTCACTTTACCTGTCCGCTAAAATCTGAAGAGACAGCTAGTTCATGTCTCCTCCATGTAATACGGTGGATGCCAAAGAGACAACAGACAAAACAGATTGCAAGTCAAACTGAGAGCACAAAAAAAGCAAAACAACACAGATGGTTGTTTTGAGCAAATACTGTGCAAGGAGACTTGAAGCTGTCAACAATCAGATATTTTATCACTCAAAGACCAAAACGACATAAAAACTGTGTAAAAGTACATGTAAGAATCCCCCAAACCATGTTTAGCATAGTTGATAGTTGGAATTGTTGCCACACATTAGTTGTGAAAAATGTACTTTAGTAGATCAATGTGGTGCAGCCCAACTCTGAGCATGTTTGTGCAGGATTTACCTTTAACATTAACATCTATGTTTCCAGTCTTAACACTCTGTATAACTAATCTGGGTGGTTAGTTCAGGCAAAAGCAAAACTTCCTTCCTTGCATGTTAAACCAACACTGGCTCTGCTGCTGCTGCTACCCCCTGCCCACACTGTGTCTACTCCCTACTGCTTCCCAGCCTCTCCATCACCCCGACATCCACCTGTGGTCTCCGGGGTCAGAGATTCTCTCATCACTTCATGGCATGTAGAGAACTGTGATCACAGTGTGATGGGATCAGAGCCCAGACACCAAACTCAAAGTATGTTCTGTTCAAAAAAAAAAAAAGAAACCTGTACACAAACACTTACTGACTGAACTAAAGGTTTGCTTAGATACTTGATCAACGTATTAATGTTCATATCACATTCTTCTTTTTTTCTTCTTTGTCAGACCTCAAAATTCTGTAAAATTGAAAAAGAGGTCAGCTGCAACGACTTCAAACTAGAAAGCAAAACTGAATCAGTGAAAGATAGGGTAAAGCCACTGCAATTTCAACTTTTGGAGTAAAAGGGTGTGACAGTGGAGAAAAGCCACTTTATTTCTTTATTGCTATACACACAAACACACTCCCACGCACGCACGCACACACACATGCACACACTCAGCACGGCTACTTGTTAGAGGGCTGCTGGGTGGGTGGTGGAGGTGGTTCATTCCAGATCTCCTGAGCAGCAGAGCTGTGTGTGGGTGAAGGAACATGTCTGGAGTATAAAACAGTGCCAAGGTTGGAACGCACAGCACTGGGTACACAAATGGCATGTGGTACACATAGTTCATGCTCCCTGAACACACCAGTGACACAAACGGCACCTCCACAATTCTCTGAACACAATGATTGTCCTGGTCATGACAACATGGCCTGACTTTTAGAAAATGGAAAGCTGCCTTTCCAACAGTCAGTCTGAGGTCTGTCTTAATAAAGTCTATAACTTGCTCTTCTAACTCCGCTGTGTGTCCTGCCGTTTTTTTACCCTCTCATTTTCTGATGAACTAAACATGCTCCAAGCTTAAAGATTAAAAAACATTCATTCAACTGCTCATTTTATAACATAGGTTGTCTTATATTAATGTTTTCCCTTGCACAAAATTAGCTTAAAAAATCATTGAAGAGTGGAAAAAGCAAAACAAATGACATCTCTTTTTCAAGCTTGTGTTGATTAAACTGACAGAGCTGTTCTGTCTTGATCTCAGCGAACAGGTTCCAAGGCAACCTACGTGTGTAGCGTGTGTGTATGCAGTAGTGTGTGTGAGTGATATGGGTGCTTGTCCCTTTATGTATGAATGCGTGTGCTTGCATAAATGAGCAGTCCAGTCATTCATCATCGCTTCATTTTTCAGCTTCATGAATAATGTCGGTGTGGACGCATATATTTGATGTCTATAGGACTGCAGGGCAGCGTAGAGGATCTCTACCTCTACGGTACATCAAATCTAATCAATTAAACTAATATGATTCATTGCACCATATGTCATGTTTCTTTGTTAAACTGCACAGCCCATCAGTTTGTAGATTATTTAGCACATGTTCAAATATTATTTTACTCTAACTCAAAGACTAAGCATTCTGGTGCAAGACAAAGCAAAATGCATAAATGTTTTAAGGAATTTTCACAAAGTTATCTTTGTAGAGATGTAATAATTGGGTCTTTGCTGCTGTAAATACAAAACTTGCCTGCTAAAAAAGAGGAAATTGTGGAAATATTGTGGAAACTAAAATACAGTACAGCAAGAAAGGTTTTTTCCCCTTGTGCTATTCTTTCATGCTTTTTGTGAGTTATTTATAGTTAATTGTTAATAACAATATAATTTACAAATTTTGTAATACAATGCATTTCTGCCTTTTAAAAGTACTGTGTGGTGTGTAGCTGCTAACTGTTTAACTCTCATGTGTTTTTGTTTGTTTCTCACCACATTGCAATGTTATCCCAAATGTACTGTAGGCCTTTTTTGGACCACGTCCAATATTTAACTTTTTTTTCACGATTCACGAGTATTCTCGGTGTTACTGCAACATTTATTTTATGTTTCATTTCTCTGTTTTAAATGACTAGTACTGATTTCATTTGTATTGATACATGTAGTGTTTTACACCACCTTTGGAGGGTGCTGAACTCAAGTGTACATAATGCAACTTAGGGAAACCAGTCAGATTCAAACCCTTCTGCAAGACTAATTTCAATTCAGCATAATTCAGCAAAGAGAAGAGCAGAATGAAGCTGAAATGTAGAAACCAAGCCTAATTCCTTTGGTAGCACACAGCCAAAAAGGAATGTTATATTTAATGGCTTTATTTTGTTTTTGAATAAGTTTGTAAGTGTTTTATTTCAAGGTTTTCTCTTCTGTTTTGTCATAAATTTAATTGTTATTTTGTTTGTGTTTTTCTTGTATTTATGCTTTGCTGCAAGTTGGAGGAAACCATATGTGTCTGGAGGTGCTTCTAAAGGGAGTTATACTATGTATGTAATCTCTACAAAAATTGGGGCTTCGCCGTATATGAAAACGTTGGATGTTTTCCCCCTGAAAGAATGCAAAAAAAAAAAATGATTCCATTAAAAATGCAAACAATGTTGTGGAAATTGGCACATAAAAAGTTATTCTTGACAATGAACATAGTTCTGTTGCTTTCCAGCATCTGAACTGATCAAAGATCAATAATAACTTTTGAAATTATTACACAAAAACAAAAAAAATGTTGCATCTTGATCATTAAAGGAAATCAACAGCTCGCACATCTGCAAAGGCACCATTTCCTATTGTATAAGAGAAGTTTTTCATCATCATATTGTTTTATTCAGATGATGTCTTTTCCTCTGTAGGCCTTGGTTTAAGACAGTCCAAGATCACAAACTTTCTGTATCACAAAGCTTCAAAGTGCTCATCTTGCCTGAAGCGCTCCAGACACATCATCTATTAAACAGTTTCACTCAATTTCTAGGATAAAACGTTCTGTAAATATGCAGCTTTCATTTCCTATTGCTTTATTAAAATTGGTACTAATAAAGGCAACAGAGGTTTTTAAGATGAAAGTTGGTCATTTGTTTATTTTGCAAACCAGCTGCATCATCTTTGAGAGAACTGAGGGGAAACAATACCAGAAGAAAACATGTATGGTTTGTGCGACTGCACTTGGGGACACTTAAAGTTTTCCCAATTATTTGGACTGACTGACCATCATTTCTCAAAGTAATGATGGCCACTCATTTTTCTTTACTTAGATGCTTTTTTTCTTGCCATAATTCAATTTTTTATTATATTCAGTAGGACTATCAGCTGTGTACTGTATCCACCTTCTGCACAACACAACTGATGGTCCCAACCCATTTATAAGACAAGAAATCCCACTTTTTAAACCTGACAGTGCACACCTGTGAAGTGAAAACCATTTCAGAAAATCATCAAAAGAATGCCAAGAGTGTGTGAAACAGTAATCAAAGTAAAATGTGGCTACTTTGAAGAACCTAGACTATAAGACACATTTTCATTTTTTTAATAGTGTGTTAGGTATATAATTCCACATGTGTTAATTCATAGTTTTGATGCCTTCAGTGTGAATCTACAGTTTTCATAGTCATGAAAATAAAGAAAACTCTTTAAATGAGAAGGTGTATATATATTTATATGAGCTAAGAACTTGTGCTGTATTATTTTATTTTATTAACGGTTATTTAATGAACCAATAGGTTGCTTTCAGGCCCAGGCCTCCCTTGAAAAAGAGATCTGAGATCTCAATGGGATTTGCCTGGTTAAATAATGGTAAATATATATGAGCTGAGAACTTGTGCTGTATTTCGACTTGTCAGTAGCCTCAGCACACAGAAACAATAAGTCAGTATGAAGCTGGATCAGAAAAGTACCCATAAAACCGCTTGTAAAACCAGGAAGCATGCAGTGAAGGCTACACAGGAGGGTGTTGGTCACTGCGTATCATACTACATGAACTAGAAACAACAAAGAGAAAAGAAGAACTTGTGAAAAAGTTTTCTTTTCCTTGTAGCAAATCTAAAATAAAAAAAGATGTGAACTTTCATGCACAATTAAAATGCAGCTTTTTAAATGTCAACATGCTTGAAAAACGAAAACCACTTCAAATCAAGTGTCTGTTTTCAGTGATTTTCTACACAAAATTTAAAAGCAATGGAATAAAGGTGTGTTTAACAAAAACATCCAACTACAAACACAACCTTGGCAATGAGAACACCATTCATTCAAAGCACAAAAGAAGTCGACAAAGTGTTGATGCAGAATCAGAATATGAATGACAGCCTCAAGCTGTTAAATCTGATTTTTTTTTGCATCTCCTCAGGTTTGAATTTAAAGCAAAGACACAGAAGGATAGATGAAGTTATAAGATGTCTAACAGATGAACAGTATGCAGGGTTAGCCCATAGCAGGAATGAAGTTGCATAATTGCGAAGATCGAATTTGAATCTGCATTTCAATTCAAATACTTCATAATACACTGTAACAGATAGGATTGTGCTATGTTTTAGCCATTTCTTCATTTTTAATCTGAAAAATAAAACAAATGTTTGTTTTTTAGTCAGCTAGCAGTAAATTAAAACATCAAAGTGGTGTTAGTCTTCTTTGTCAGTCTGTTGGATAATATAATAAACAAAGCTTCAAATGAAGGTTTTTGCAAAGGAAAACCCATCATCAATGCATTAAAATAATTTAGATCTTTGGCCTTAACTTTGAATCTTTTTTAAGTAGGATGGATAAATATTGAAAGAGTGGTATAAATAGTGAAATTGTTTTTGTGGTACAGGACAAGAAAATAGCAGACACAACTAAGATAATTAAAAAGGTATATATATATATATATATATATATTTTTTTTTTTTTTCTCAGTGATGATGACTAAAATGTGTGCTGCAGGGAATGATTGTGTGGCCATTAACACACTGGCCACATCAAAACCAGAGGCTGCAGAATATCTGTAGATCCATCAAAGTCAATACCTCTGCCAGGATAACCTGGCAATAAGCTCCTTAGGTCTGAATATGACTGTAGTGATGGAGTTGCTGGATTTTCTGTTTAAATGGGTAATTGGCAGTACCCAGAATTTTCAGTAGTGGGCTGTCCAGGCCATGCAGGCGCATTTAAAAGTTGAAGCTCCATGTGCAGCGAGACTAAGAACAATCTGAGTCAATTTAAATTAAGAGTGTTTAACACATGTTTTGTGGTCTTGCTGTTATTTAGTTACAGAAATTTAGTGCTCATCAATAACAATTTACTCTATCTGAAGTTGGGACAATATACTCCGTCTTATTCACAATGTTGTCACTGTATGTAGAAAAATACAGTATTTTAAAAACTCATCACTTAAAACTGCTCTGAACATTTTGGCAAACAGTACATTTTTCAACGTCTTGTAGAGCGGAAATGTTGCTTTAACTACAAATTTTAATGCAAGAATAACTTGAATTCAAGACATGTTTGAACAAACAGAGCATATTCATGTGAGGAATTTTAAAAATTATCCCCAAAACTCCCATAGGGTATATTCTAGACAAAACAAAAACAAAAATTGAAACTACAGTGCATTGCTCCACAATCCTTGTAGCATGCTATAATTGGAGCAGTTTTTCATTCAAAATGTGTGCATTTTGGGTCTTTTATAACTGTGTTCTAACAAGCATTGAATGTGACATCAGTGACAGCGGCAATGCATTCTCTGTTTTCATAAAAACAGAGGAATACAGCCAGTGGCTCCCCTGTGGACAGATTTGTTGGCTCTTCTTCAGACAGTCTATGTATCAGGAGAAAAAAGTACTTTTGTCCTGCAAGATATTCTGCTGCTGTTTAGCAGATCTTGGATGTACACAATCAAAATACATCTGCATTGAGTGGATCTGTAACTTACTCCGGGCTTTCTTTACTGTATGCAATTATGATTATTTTTTTTTGTTAGATTATAAGGACTTTTGCAAGGATATGCAAAATTCTGAAATATATCCAGTTAGTGCCCTTTATCATAAACAGCACTGCAGACATTTAATGCTTTCACTTTTGCACGAGAGTCAATAAGTGCAAACAAGGGGTTCTTTGCTGCAATATGAGTGAGTGCTGGCTGACATGGGGTTAAACTAATGATGCAATGCCTGAGGCATGCTAACAGGTCTGCTGTAAGGGGCCAGGCTTGAAATCCTAGTTACTGATCCCTCTAGCTGACAGACTCTGACTTTTCCTGAAGCAAGGCTTTGTGTGGCTGCTGATGATTGCTGTGTACTGCTTGTTAACATGTGGAGAATTCAGGCATATTGAGACACTTTGAGGCCTCTCACACCACAACACTCTAAAGTAGCCTTACGGGATAAAAACGACTTGGTTAGAAACGGATGCCTTTCATCAAACTCATTTCCCCTCGCAATGTCAGAAAGATTTGTTTTCCTTCTCATCAGAACCAATGGTGTTGCCACTTCTGTACATTCTCTGCTTTTTACATAAGTTCTTACAGCAATTTTAGATTTTACAAGGTTTAGTTAGTTAACCTTGAAAACGTTGATAATTAAGCTTGATTCATACTCAAGCTATAAATTCATAATTTGCCTACATAATGCTTTACCCTTAAAGGTTAATTACTTCAAAAAACAACTTACTGTGTATTCATGCTTAATAACTCTTGAATAAGCTATTGTATATACTGTGAGTGTATATGTATGTAAATATATGTAAGTGCAGTGTATCAGTATTTATTTATTTATTTATTTATTTATTTATTAGGGCAGTTAATAGTAGTTGGTTAAGTATTCTTGTTAACCCTTCTAAAGTGACTATTTATGCATTTTTTATGCATTTCGTAACGTAGAAAAAAAGCCTGAATGGCTATGAGTTGATTTTCAGCTTTGGAAAATAGTCGATTCAAATGTTTTCTAAACAACCCATTTGTAATATATATCAAACACAATGTGTGAAAATACATTTATATAAGCATTTTCATTATATAGACTAGTTTATTCATGAGTTGTTAAGCCTGGACAAACAATGCTAATATTGGAATTAATTATCCTTTATGGGTATATCATTATTAAAAGTATTAATTTATATTTTATTAAATTTTAATCAGCCTTAATTGAGGGTGTTTTCAAGAATAAGTAACCATTTATTAATGAATAAATAAGGCTAAATAAGGTGCAGTTATAAAGTGTTACCCAACTTTTCTTCAAAGCTTTAATGAGGTTCTAAAACCTCTTAAATCAGTCCCTGTATTTGCACCTGAAGTTAAAAAACTCTTGTCAGATTACTGCAGGTTGTATTAGCCATTTGGACTCACTATAGTCACTGCAAACTAAGATGGGAATTGTTCCTGTCAAAGCAGAAGCATCATTTCTATGAACTGTCAGGACTGAAAATGGTTATCCCAACTCGAGATATCATGTACTGAAACTTGTTGCATCTGAGAGTGACGGAGTGCCTGCACACACGATGCGAGTTCTCAGTTTGTGTGTTCCACATTAAGGTCAGGGTGACATGTCTGACAAATAAGTGAAGTTAACATTAAAGTCCCATCCCCACGAGGGACTCGTGAACTTAGACTTGCTCCCATCATAATCGCTGCAGCCGAGACAGCTCTGTCACAGTGAATGAAAAGCATGAGCTTGGGTACAAACACAAACATGAAAATTTGTCTGAGTTAAGCGTTGCCGTGGTGCGATGGTGAGTGAGGGTCAGGTCAACTGGTGATTCTGAGCTGGCAGTAAAAGTTTGTCTCATCTGTGTTGACCCTGTGATGGACATGCAATCCATCCAGTGTGTACTTCACCTCCCTGTGACAGCAAGAGGCTCAGAATCCACTCACAGTAACACATTTACATATCAGTATGGCTTTTATAGAAGAAAAAAATAGTCAATAATGCCAATAACTTTGATGAAGTGATAATGACTGCACAAATTTTGTAGAAGTACTTTTTCCAAGTATCTCAGCTGACATGGTCCTGCTTTTTAATGCCCCACTCATTTTCCTCTTTGTTTTCATCACTTTACATTATCAAGACTAGCATTAATAACTTTTATTAATAAATCCAATACAAGAGTTTTTGGTTCTATTTTCACCAAAAACCTTAAAACAACATATTAACATATTATTATTTTCTCTATATATGCAGGCAGGGTCTAGATGAGGGCCGGATGTATCACAACTACTCCCACTCACCTGGTTAACAGGCTGTTTGCACCACTTCCTTCTGGTTAATGAAAATCTACTGCAACTGTTAACTAAACGTATTTATTTATTTTATTTCACTTTTATTTCACTAGGCAAAACATTAAAGAACAGTTTATTTGCTGCAATTTTGGCCTGAGAGTGCAAAACCCCTTAAAAATGGGAAGATGGGGAAGGGGCAACAACATAAAGTGCATTCATTAAATAATGCTGTTTAAACTCAGTGCTCTATTTCAACTTTGGAAGCACAGAATTATGTAGAAAGATAAAATCTGCATAGAGCTGTTACACTCAAACTTGCAATATTACAACACTGAATGTTAGTAATACATATATTGAATGTTAGCATTTATCCGATTTTACTGTACTACTACGACTAATAGTACTTAAACATTAAAAAATATTTAAGCTTAGACAAAATAAGATCAATTTGCAACAACAGCCCTCTATAAAAACAGTTCCCTGCAAGAACTGGTGAAAGGAGACAGGACATGGAGGCAAAAAACAGGGAGTTGTAATTTTTCATACACAAATAAAACCAGCTTTATGGACCATCTCATAAGCAAGCAATGAAAGCTGGCTTCCATCTGTAAAATCTTTTTATTTTTTCTTCTCGCTTCATCTCTAACCAGAATAGATCTTAATATTGGTCAAAACTATAGAGATGTCATGCTCTATACAACCAGTGGGGTACTATAAAGTACAAGGATTAAATCATTAGGTTATGATTCAGGCAGGGGTACAATTTATGGTACATATGGTGTATGTTGCACTTCGTTATTAACCAAATTTTGAGCAATGTCAACATTTTGTTTGCACACACCACAAGTATCAAAGAAGAAAAAAGAAAAAGCTTGCTTTGTTTTTCTTTCCTTCAGTGAGCTGGAAAGAGCTGTAATTTCAGTAACTAGCAGGTAGCTTGTAGGCATTGTGAAACATAATTCACCAAAACTAAACTTAGAAAGAATACACCTACAAGGGCAAAAACTGAAATTACACAAGTGCAAGACGGCCTCAAATCAACAAGATCTGAGAAGTGACTGAAAACCAGGGACTACATCCACTGAATAGATAACGACAGAGCAGATCCAGGTGTGATAAGATCAAAGATGCAAGCAGGACCAGATGTGACAAGGGTGCAGAAAATAAGACTGAGAGTCAAACTACAAAAGCAGAGGAAATATAAGCATTGAATTAAACCATAATAAAGAGAGTCATTGTGCATTTGACTACAAAAATCTGAATATTGTTTCAAAGTAGAGATTGCTTTCTGAAGCTTTTATATCTTCTCTACATGTACACAAAACGTTATTTAGAACTTTCTAAATACTTTCTAAAGTTTCCTAATATTTTGTTTCATGGAAACCAAAAGAACGACAATGTGTTTTTTTTTCTTGTTTTCTAAAGTATTTGCCACATTTTTTAATGTTCATGTTGTCATTAAACTTTATTTAAAAGACAAGATAAGATAAGATAAGATAAGTGAGTGGGGTCTGAGATGATTTTCTGGGCCTGTTTCGTTATTGTTTTCTTTGACAATGGTCTGAAGTGAGGGATGCTGCTTGACTCCCATAAACTTCATAGCTTTTTGTGTAAGACAACTGAGTTTGGCCTTCGTATGGACAGACAGGTTACCAAACCAGGCGGAAATGCCATACCTAATGATGTTCTCTATTACAGCATGGTAAAATTTCACTTATTACACTTTCTGACTGACACCACAGGCACTTAACCTGCACAAAAAATGTAGTTGCTGCTGGATCCTGTTGCAGACATATTCAACCAGACCAGTCCACGAAAGTTCATTGTTAATTTGTACTAAAATTGTACTAAATTGTAAAAAATGTACTAAAATTTTTATTAACTTTAGGAAAATAAAAAAACTGCCCAAACATAAAAAGTAAAAACAAGCTACAATTGTTTAGGGAACTTATTTTTTATTCAAGCAATGAATGTTTTTGCATTAAGTTTTGATATGACCAAATATTGTTGTCACTTAGGGGTGTAACATGGGTATTTTACTTTATTTTTTGTTAAAAGTGAAGATGTGTTTTGTATCTGTGTAAATGAATATATATATATATATATATATATATATATATATATATATATATCACTTTAAGAAAAAACAAATATTATAGCTGAGGGAGTTTTTAGCATAGCTGCCTGTTCCATGAGGTTTTTAAAGGCACAATTATGCATCCTCAGTTTTCAAAAATAATTTGATATCTCCATTCTTTTCAAATTTATCAAACACTAATGATGATTACCTAAAGGACTAAATTTACACTTTAGTAGTTTTCTAAAAAGCACATTTGTAAACAAGAAGGAAATCTTTAAAATCTAAAAATGCCTAAACTAAGAACGCGTACAGAAACTATGTATGCAAATGCAAAATTAACCTGTGAATATTTGACAAAAAAAACTATGGGAATAACTTTTGAATAATGATCAATTTTGCATGCAGAACAATACCCATTTTTGCTAATATGCTTATTATGTTATAAACCTGCTGCAGGTTTCATGCTTCCAAAACGTAGCCAGTAATAAATGGATAGAGAAATTAATGGGATTTGTATGCTAAAAAGAGATCAGAGATATCTCCTCAGAGCCATACACAAAGAGTATTAAATGATAAGAGGTAAGATACTGAAGCCAAATATCCAGCTTAGGTTTCCCAAGAATCCAACAATGAACTGAGCTCAATTCCCTGTTGATGCTAAATGACACTAAAAAAGCAATATCAGGGTAGTGAACCATAACTGAAAGGTACTCTTTGCACTGATTCCATGAAACCTCCAGGCTTTGTTCCACATGGAGAACAGATATTGATGTTATACCTTTTTGGGGTCACAAAAATTTATATATATATATATATATAGATATATATATAGCTTTCATTTGGAAATGTACAAGATGAAATGCATTCATACAATAGTGTTAGAGTCATTTAGAAGATTTAAAAAAAACACAATTTAAATAGGAAGATTTTTGTTGTTGTTTTTAAGTTTCAAAATTAAAGTCAAAATGTTGAGACCAAAATCAAAATGTTGGGAAAGGTGTTGGAACACTGCTTCTCTAAGAGAGAAGACCACTTTGTGCTCCAGAACACTGTAATTGTACCATTTATTATTAGTATTGCAGCCAAGGGTTATGGGTGACCTTTTACTGGTTAAACTGCAAAATAACAAGAGAGAGCATTTTCTTTGAACCAGTCCAATACGCTGTCTTCATTACCTCTGCAGCCATGGAACTCATAGATCTGCTTTCAATTTGTCACAAAAACTGTTTCAAACACATACACTCAGTGTTGACGTTGAAATGTTATCAAAGTTTCTGGCCATTTAGGGTGTGGTATGAGTGTAACTGAAGAGCAATATCATATAGGTTATCTTTTAGAACTTCTGATATTCAGTGTATTTTGAGGTCAACACTAATGCATGAGGCTTCTTTTGTCCAAAAACTCTAAGTCATGAGTTCCATTGCAGTGGGAATAAACTGCATCTCTGAGTGGATCACAGAAATGTTTCCTATTGTTATTTTATAGTTTAACCAGCAAAGTGCACCCATAACCCTAGGCTACAATGGTATCTAAAAAATAAAACAAATACATTTGAGTTCTGAAGAACAATGTTTCCTTCCTCAGGCGTAGTCTTGAATCACTATTTTGCCTTTTTCTTCAACAATGTGATTTTATTCCAGAAAAAATTTATTGACCTGCATCCATGACAATGATGATGAAAATACAACTGCAAACGTGTTGTGCTATTACCTACATTAGCACTGTTCTCTTGAAAGATTACTGCAAACATATTTTTTTTGTTTGATTTGTGTTGAATCATTGATTTGGATCAAGAATATGTCTAAGTGTTCTTTGATCTTAAGTGCACATCTTTTGTCTTAATGAGCATGTTGTGTCTGGAGAAAACGCCAACTTTTTCTGACATGCAGGTTTCATAAAAACTGGTATTATTACTTCTGTCCTTTCCCCCTCTCACTATTGGATATTGTGCTGTTTCTTTCTTGATTTTCATGCCGCCTTGACAAAAGCCCAGTTGGGGTATCCACAGGTTTTAAGCGCCTTCTTAATAGAGAGAAATGCTTCCAACTGAGAGAAAAAAGAATAACAGGCGCAGCAATCTTGTTATTCTGCATGTGGCCAGAGTGTCTGAGGTACAGTAACTCACAGGATTTTCTTTTTGAATGTACAATTTGAACTGCACAGCAAAAAGCCTACATTTTGAAACATAACTGTTTTAATCTTTTAATAAAACACAAATATTTACTCAATATTAGTGTGTATGCATGTGACTACCACAAGGACTTTTGGCATACCCTTTATAAATACATAACATAAGTCAGACATTTAGAGTAGCCTGCAGGAGAAGCAGGAAAGTAGACATGTCAAGATTTAACAGCCAACAGGAACATGAAGGATGGAAGACATTTTGAAGACTGAACAAAAAAGATGATTTGACAGAAATACACAAACAAAAAAAAAAGATTTATATTCATTTGGAATAACCTTTACTGAATAAGGGTGGATTGTGGCATCCACGGCATTCCTTATACATTATTATTATTATTGTTGTTGTTTTTTTTACAATTATTTATGACCTTTAAAAAACACAATTTTCTAGTCAGGTAGGTTAGAGTTTAATTTCACTAACAACAACCATGGTTGTTGTTTATGTTGAACTCCATTTACCTCTGAAGAAAGAATCTGAAGATTTGGTCACATCTGACTTAATCATGTTCCTGATTCAGGCTGAAAAATCAGTTGGATTTTCTTATTGTTCTGCTCAGTAATAATGTTAA
>JARVGW010000278.1:9296477-9322520 GCA_031762495.1 Anablepsoides rubrolineatus | reverse complement strand
GATTTTGATTTGCAGAATGGTTTTAAATCTGGAATGCTTCATATCTGACTGAGCAGGTTGCAGAATCCTTCCCAGCTTTAATTTGGACAAAACCCATGTAAGCTGTCCGAAATCTCCACCAAAGCAGAGGTGGTCCGCTTATTATGTATTTTGTATCGAGCAAAACAGTGTGCAAACACGTGCTTTCTTTTGCCTCCTTCCTCCGCTGCCTGTGGAGATCTACTCGCAAGCAGGCAGAACATTTTAAAGAAACTAATCATCACCTGTGCATGAGTTTCTCTCACCTGCCTCTGCAGCCTCCTGTCTCATGGTGGAACAAGCTAAGTATTGTAGCAGGCGTCACAGAATGCACCTGCCTGCAAATAACACTAAAGAAAATGCACGAGGGAACACGGGAAGCCATCATTTTTGAAGAAATGTTCTGTTATGCAGCACATAAAGTGAGCAGAGATGCTATCAATTATCTCTGACATGCAATGATTAAAATAAAAAAAAAGGTACAGGCATCTCAGTGCAAAGACTGCTAAAGTAGATGTGACTCCACGGGGTGTTTTGTATTACAGTGATAAAGACTGCAGCCATTGTTTTGTATTAATTTTTAATTAAATATAAAATATCACCTGTGATAAACCCAGACGAGAGCACTGAAACAGTGACATCTTGTGGACAAGTGCAGAGACTACAACCCAGACAGCCAACCTAGTTTGTTGATCAAACAACGAGCAACATTCCTTGACCCTGAATGGGCCCGAAACATCACAGCATCTTGAGCAGGCTCCCTCTGGAGACGTGCTTTCCTCCGGTGAGCGGCTGTGCTAGTTTGTCTAAGTGAGGCTTTGACAGCGAAGCTGAACAAACAGAAGCAGGAAACAGAAGCCGCAGCGCAGGTGGAGAGGAGGAGAGAGACACCAGGGCCTGCGCCCTGACTCCCTGCCCCTCCGGACCAAAAACCACCAAACAGGAAGGATTGCTGAATGGAGCACTCAGTCCTGCCCAGAAAAGACTTGTGACACAATGCCGTCTACTAGTCCTGCTTATATATAGTAACCTTTTTATCTAAGCAAATAAATTCAAGTCCACAAACAGATCTGACAAAACAATGTGTTTTTAGAGGTATCTCTCTCTATGAAGTCAGCCTTATTTTCTAGATTACATAGTCTGTTTCACATATCGATTGATACAACGCAGTCATAGAAGCAGAAATGATGAGGGAGGGGGTCAATGTTACTTCTCGTGCAGCACCATGCGCTTTCCACAGACACTGTTGTCACTCTGCTTATTTCAGGTTATCAGATTAATGTGTGCAAACACACCAACATTGCACTGAGTCATTATGGTTTGGCAAAAGGGATCGATGACAACCTTTTTTTTTTGACACCAGTGAGGTGCAAACAGATAAGATAATGACAAATAAGACACAGAAAGCATACCGTTTTAGTTAATTCAGCGTTTCAACCTTAATCTTCCTCTTCCAAAAAAAGAAGGGACAAAAGGAAAGTTTGAGCCAACATCGCCACATTTCCAAAACATCTTTTTCTTCTTTTTACTCATTCCAATTTCACTCAATCATTAAAAGTGGAAGCTATTTCTCATTTTAAGAAAGCCTTCTTTCCTTATTTGAGTATGTTGATTGGTCTCACAATAGCATGAAGCTCATCAGTGGTCATCATTGGACGGCCGTGTAGTCAGACTTTTTGGAAGCACAAAGGATTTAACCCCCCCTTCTCCTTCCCCTGAGGGCTATTACGTCTGATTGTGGCCACAAGGTCAGCCTGCAGACCTTCCTAAAGGACGAGGCCCTGCCCTGCAACCGCTTGCCGACTTTGCTGCATATCCTGAGCTCACTGCTATGACAACCACCTGAGCTGCACTGGCTGCAAGCAATAAAATAGGAATAAAAGCTGCAGCAGATAGCAACACCTCTTTGACCAAACACTAGACTAGCAATTAAGACCTGGAGGCATAACAGGGAATTAAAAATGAAAAGATTTTTTTTGTTGTTTCTTTTCTTTTCTTTCTGTTTTTTTTTTTTTTTTTCTTTACCTGAGCATTTGCAAAGTTCGTTGTTGAAGTTTTGTTATTGCAACACAAGAGTTTGGTGAAAAATAAAACTCAAGGTCATTTTTGAAAACTTAAAGTCAACAATCTGGAGTTTAAACTGAACTCACTTTTCGGCAGCTGAGTAACCTCCAGATTCCTCCTCACTTTCCCTCCATCGCCACAACTCTGAGGAAGAAATCAAATAAAATAGCTTCAAAATGCAGCCAAACGGGAAAAACATAAAAGTTCACAACACTTATTTTTACTTAAACATCAAAACTGTGTCAAACATTTTAATTTAGATTAAAGAAATGTTTCTTAAAATTAGTAAAAGCACTAAAAAGGTTTTCATTAAAAAAAATTTAAGATATTTATAGAACAAAAATGTAAATTAGCAATTAACTGAAAACCTACTTTTATTATGGGACCTCCTTTTAATTTTAAAATTTATTAAGTACATAAATGGTCTGGATCTGATTCCAAGCTTTGAATTTATTAAAGTTATTATTATTATTATTATTATTATTTGCATTTAAAAGTTGAACCTAAAATACACTGTCAATGTAGTTGACAGTGTAAGTAAAAATAGAACATATTTAGGCTACAAAACAAATCAAATCATTAAAAAAACAGCAGGAACATTAGGTGAGGTCAACTCAGAAGCCTGGTGCAAAATTAGAGAAAAAAAAGAACACACTGCTGTGCATGAAAAGGCTTGGATGGAAGTGGTTATAAAAAATATTTTTTGTGTGTTAAAGACAAACTCATTAATACAATCAAAATGCATAAAAAACATCCAGAAAAAAGACAGTCTCATTAGACTATGAGCTAACATTTATTAGTGACTTTCCAAGAAGAAACATGGATCACTGACAAGGTGCAAGAAAAAAAAACTGATTAGAACAAATCAAATTCCACTTAAGAGCAGCTTGTTCTATAACGAGGGAAAAACTCTAAATTAAAACACAGAACAGCTCAATGTCTGAAACATACAGCATTGTCTGAAAAACACATTGAGGTATTATGATGGCAGGACTTCAAATGGCACTGGCTAACTTAGTATTTATTTATTTATGGTATGATAAAAGATAAAGGCATTCTGGAGTGAGGAGGGCTTACACTGCTGCACAGATTCAGGTAAATGCAGCAAAGCTGATTGGACAGCCCTTTATAGTGTAGATGGACAAGGACCTAAAATAAACTGGGAAACGACTGCAGAAATGTTTAAAGGAGCAAAAAAAAGTGGAAGACTCTTCAGTGGCCGAGTCAATAACCCCCATCAGGCTGCATTTCACTTGCTAAGCAAATTTGAAACTAAAAGGAGAAAGATCCAGACGCACAACTGCAGAGGACTGAGGTAAAGTCCTGGAAAAGCTTAGCTGAGAAAAAAATCACTTTGTAGTGATTTCCATAGGTCCCAGACTTCAGGCAGGGCCTGAGAAGGATTCTTCAAACAGTGGAGAGAAAAAAAATGAACATTTTATCATTTTCATGGTTATGGTAATTTGTCCAATCATTTTTGAGGCCCAGAATAAAAAAAGATTATTTTGTGTATTACAGCTATAATTTCCAAACCCTTTTCTCCAATTTAAATGTAAATATCCTTAAATTATAACAGAGAGTCAGCACTTTTAAGCTCATGTTCATTATATATCTGTATATTTATTATGACTTTGTATACACAGTTAAAATGTTGAAAAAATCAAAGTTTAACTGTTCAAATTAACTTCAGTGTATTGTGACTGCAATTAAAAGTCTATGTTTTTTTTATTACTGCATCAATAACGCTTCGTGAGTTCCCTACCTCGCCGTGGCAAAGTTCCACCGAGCACTCCAGGTCCCACTTGGTGGACGTCAGGTCCTGGAACTGATCTAAGGTGAAGCTAAACCGGGTGCTGTTGAGACAGGACTCCAAAAAGCACGGCTCCAGGTTGAAGAGCAGTATTTTTGCAGCCGAGCACGAGCCCTTGGAGTGCACTAAGCACCTAATCACCTTGATAGTCAATACCATGTCCCCTAAAGTCCTCCCAGAAATCTGAGGGAAGCAGAGGAAAAAAAACACAAACTTCCTCGTAAAGGAAAAAAGCACAGCATTCAGGGAAATTACTATCAGCTGATTAAGGTCTAAATAAGGTTATCAATTTAATTTATTCTAAAACTAAATAAGGCGAAAGCTTAATCTTTTGTTGCAGAATGAGATCACAAGTTTTATTTTCCTTGGCTCAGCTTGTTTATAGGTAGACTGCAGGGACCACAACTGTTAATATCCTTTATTATGCAACTATTAATCTTCATTTAATCTCAATAAAAAATAAGCCATTTCGACTTCACTTGCACACAAGTTACCACCAGAGCAGTGATGCTTCATTTTAGGCTTTTAGAGATCTCCTGATAAAAGACTTATTATCTATAGAAGCGATGAGATATAAATAAAAACACTAATCATCATCAACAATTTCTAAGAACTAATGAGCCCTGAATTCTGTGCTGTCAGGATAAGCCTAATATTCTCTTTTTAAAACTTTTCTGTAGTAGTAACCAACTTGTATTTGCAAGTTATATACATGCAACCAATTTCCCACGAGTATGTGTCACTAAGAATAGTGCAGCAGTATGCAAATGTCCCTTATTGTCCATTTAAATTAGTAAAATGGTCTACTTTAAGTATGATCAAAATTTAAAACAAACTCTTACCTCTGCATAGATTTTTTTGTCACTCAGCACTTTGGTGTCTGGGTTCAAGGGTAAACGGTAGTCTGGGGAGGTGTACAGCTGCATCATCAGAGGCATCTGATGAGGTGGATAGGTTGTTATGGGAAGGTTTGGTTGTCTTATTGTTGCTGAAACTGTGGGAGAAGCCTCTAAAATGCAAAAAGGATATTAACGATTAATATCACTACTGCTAATATTTAAACAAATTTACAACTTTGTGAAGAGTTCTTTTGAATTTTTTAATAATTCAAACAAAGGATGTGTTGTAGATGTTTTTTTTAATGGCTTTAGCTTGAAGAAAAATAATTAATGAAATAATTCTAACAAAATTGATATAGTTGTGATGAATCTGAGTAAGGACAGGACTAAAGAAGATTGTTGTCTTAAAACACCTACAATCTAAAAATAAAAACATTCATGCAAGCCTCTATGAATGAAATGAAAAAGCAACTTGCTGACAAATACCCAGTACATACAATGCTATTCACATAGATTTCTATGATGCTTAGCAAGCAGAAACAATGACATAAAGAGCTAATTCTAACTCTTCTATTCCAACCTGAGGTAATTTTACTAGAAATGTTTTGATATTTCTGCAGTAATAGCCTTATGATGAAAAGATGACAGGGTTGTAAGCTTTATAACATTAGAATAAACCACAATAAGGTTTTTTATATATAAAGTTTTTGCGATCATTTAAGAACACAGCTTGATTGGACCAGCTGTTAGCTTATCAGTCTGGGTCAAAGTTCAAAGTCAAAACATGAGTTATTTAAAGAGCTAAGTTAAACTATAGTTAAAATATTATTTAATATTAATTACAACTTTTCCTAGAACCCAGCCCTTTAGGTGAGTTTCTTCCTTTTGAATGTTTTTTTCTTTTTTTTTAACATTAGGATGTTTTTTTTTTTTTTAATTATTGGGGTCATACCTCCAGAGTTGTTTTCATTTCCAAGAACGAGGAAAACAGAGGATTCATTTACGTTGACTTCTGTGTAGCTGATGAAACCAGTGGCTTTAAAATGACTTAAAGCCATCCTCTGCACATCCTCTGCCAGATCACCCTTCAGTGTACCTGTGTATGTCGATTTGATTTTTGGGAAGGGGGGTAGTATGACATCATTGTTGGACTGTAGAACAAAAGAGGACAAACTGAAATTGGTGGTAATGTAAAATTGTCTTTACATGCACTCAATATTAAGTAATGGTTTTACAAATATAAACCGTTTTCATGCATCATACTTTATATTTGAGTTGCATCATTATTTCAAAAGTAATGGGATTTAAAGGTTTTGTGTACTGAACCATGTCATACTGGATTACCAGCATTTAGAAGTAAACTTACAGCAAACTTGGTTACTTGTGAATCAAGGAGGGTCCACGTGGTGCCCTGGGGGCCTCTCAGGAACACACTGGTCTTCAGCGTCTTTACGCGCAAAAACACGTTGCTGCAAAATGTAAAATGATTACAAGATAAACTTAGCCAACAAGAAACAGAAAAAAAAAAAACAGTTTTAAATGAGCAAGCTTTACCTAACATTGTAACGCTCTGGGATGTTTATGATATGAAGCTCATCTTTGTCAGGATTTTGTGGGCTTAGGGTGCAAGATTTGAAAAAAGAAAGATCTGTGCCAAGCTTCAGAAAGTGCTTCTTTGACACGTCTTCACTTTTGAGCATACAGTTGTTAGGACCTGGTGTGGTTCCTGTAAAACCACAAACAATGCACGTTTAATGGGTGATTCCTGACTGTTGGAACACAAATCACATTGTTATAGAAAACAAAATGAATACACAGGCATTATACAGAGTAACTAAGAGATCAGAAGCTCTAAAACTAAGCTGTCAATTTTACAGAAACTTATGAATGTTGAGGAAACTGATCCAGACATGAAGGAAACTATCCCAGACTTGGTTGGTGACTGTGGTTTGTCTCTCACTGATGGGGACAAGGACAAATAAAATCATAAAAAGATTAAGATTGAATTCCCTCAAAAATGCTGACAGCAAAAGTAAAAAAAAAAGTGGTCAAATAAGAGCAGCTATCACAATTTAAGCTTTAGCTCAGACTGCATTAAGGTTCTACTCTGATGTAATTGTGTGAACAGGAAGCAACCTGTTGATAAAAGTAAAACCTTTTTTCATCCATGACTGATCATTTTGAATTGAAATGTTTTAGAGCCTCTATCTGTGGCTCAGTGGTCAACGACTTGTTTTAAATTGCTATATGGTGTCTTGAGTAAAAAAAAATTCACCACAAACTCAAACTGACTTGAACTGAATGTGACAATCTTCTATTTTTATTACACATGTGCACATTTCAGACTGTTACCTGTTGCACATTTGCACTTTTACACTTTAAACACTAATTAGATTGTTCCCTTCTGATGTTATTATCTCTAGTTTGGTGTCTTTTTTGTGTTTTTGTTCAAAGTGTGGTATTTTTTTATCCTTTATCGCTCGTTATTTTGTCAGTGTCCTTTATATACTTATTCCTTTTCGTGTGGTTGTCTCCTTGCATTCAGAGTGGTCGGCAAAGTAAGAATTTCATTGCTCAGGGAAACATGTTTTCATCTGTGTATATGACAATAAACCCTTTGAATCTTTAAATCTTGAACTGAGGATAATATAGGACTATTTCTGCTCTTTATGGGTTTATGTTTGTTGTCAGTTACCCCGTTTGGAAACTTTTGAACTCAGTAATACCAATTTTCCTTCGTATAATAGTACAGTTATTTACCCACAAATTGCCAACTGTAAGTTTTTCAGTGTCAGGCTTGCAGATGCAAAATGTTGTTTATGTCAGCGTTTCTTCCTGTACTGATTTTTCCATCCATCCATGCATCCATTTTTCTTTAACCACTTCTCTATGAAGAGTTATTGGGAGCTAATGCCTGTCTCCGGTGGTCAACGGCCATAAGGCAGGGTACACGCTTGACAGCTTACTTCTGCTATATGTTGTTTTCTAGTAATATGTTTTTCTCATGAGCACCCACATACCACTGGGCCTAGTTGTCTTGGTTTGGTCAACTTTGTCTTATTTTCTGTATGAATAGTTTGTGTGCATGAGTTGTAAGTGTTTTGTACTTTCCTGTACCTTTCCTTCTTTTTGATTATTATAAAGTGGTTTGCCTAAGTTAGATTACATCCCGTCTCTTTGTCACACAAGGCACCAGTTTTAAATCAGCTCACTTGTAAATCTGGTACCTGGTTATTTGCCAGATGCTTGTCATCAGGAGCCCACAGTTTTGTTAGTTCTTTTTACAGTATGTCCTAAGATGAGTTTAGGTTCAATGATAGAGTTTAAATAAATGATTTATTTTCCTGCCTGCCTGCTTCTGGACTTTGCCTGCATTTGGGCCCCGCACACCATTCATGACACCATATAATGTCATCTCCAGATGACTTGGACTCAGCTCTAACTCAATAGTCACTTTATCAAATGCTCCCACAGGTGTAATGAATCACAGAAACTTGGCTGCTCTCATCCTTCCATAAGCTCTGAAATGTTCTTCCTAAAACATAAACCTACACCCAGAAAAGTAGACGTGTTCAGAAGTAAAAATATAACCAAAACAACTGTCTAAACACCTACTATCTCCAACTGTTTTCACCATGGATATTATTTCCTAATAGACTTGGATTTTTCTACATTTGTGTTTAATAAAAATCACTCCATCCCATTTGTGATAATTTTTTTTGTTATCTATTACTTCACTTTGCAACTGAGCCAAAAACACACACAATCATGATAACTTTGAATTACAAATGTTGTAGATGATCCTAAATCACAACATGATATCTCAACACTGACATCTCTGACTGCAGTAATGCAAGCACAAGATAAATTGAAACGCAGCTCATAAAAACATGTATTATTTGTATGATTAGAGGATGATCTGTCAATTGAGGTTCCAGCATTTTACCAATGCAAAGATTTTTGTTCGCAAATTAATTTCTTTTTTAATTAACCTCATCAGTATATATTCTAACGCTCTAAAATTTGTTTTAATTGCTTCTTATGTAGCTCTGAACTTTTTTGATTGCAGTCCTATAAATAAAATTGGAAATGTTTCAAATCAGAGAGTTCTTCTTATGAAAACCTTTTTTTTTAATAACATTTTTTAGTGTATCAATGGGAAATTTTAGGTATAGAGTTTTGTTCTGTGAGTGCATCAAAACGGATTTAAATGCATTCTTAGGATAAGAAAAAGTTTCTGATGATGAATGTTATCCATGAGCTCTGGAAGCAGCACCACATCCATCTCTGAGTACCACACTGCAGACTCTCAAAGTACCGACTGTAATTACTTTGTTTTCCTCAGCATCAAACATGCAGTTTCAGACCAAACAGAGATGCAGATAGCATATCTGAGATGAAAAACGTGTCTAAGCTGATAAATCTGAAACACTTTCAGGTAGCCAAAAGTGCTTTAAAAATGGCTGCATCATCTGTTATTTTTCTATGACTTTATGATTTCTATGACTGTCCACTGTTATTTTACACAAATGCTTTCCTTGAACTTGAATGATTTCCTTACCAGACACAGTAATTAATGCAAAACAAAAAAAAAGTCTCTGATATATATATATATATATATATATATATATATATATATATATATATATATATTAAACAAATATGCCTCACCTTTCATTCCTTTGAAGGTGATTTCTCTTGGATTTCGAACAGTTGTGAATGAAGTCACGCCCCCAAACTTCTGTTCTGCCCATTTGACCAGCTCCTCGTATTCAGTAGGAAACTGTTCCCACTGGACATTGGTATTGCTATTATTGCCATACAGCTTAATCGAGGAATAGTTTGGTAGCTGAAAAGCACAACACAAAACAGTATTTAGGTCATTTATCTTGTTTCAATAAAGCAGAGATTGAGCTTCACACATGTTCACATTAGGCTCAAAGCTTTCACTTCCACCTGTTATCCTTCCATTCTCCTTTTTTTTTCTTATTCTCCACCCTACGGTCCTTCTATTCTCTGAGTAGGGTTTAGTTAAAAAGAAATGTTTATTATGGTTAAGTGTCCACAAGCCTGGTTGCACAACCCTGTTGGAGCCAAGGTCTTTCCTTTGCTTCCTGACTGGGGCCAGGAAATGGGACCTTTTTTAGCTTTGTGCGTCACCAGGGTCAGCTGGAATTTGGCTCCATACAAGGTATAAATATATACGTCCATCCCATCGACTAGACACTGCAGCTTCCTCGTCTGAACCAATGGGAAATAATAGAGTTTGTGTTAAGTTACCGTTGAATAATAAAACAGAATTTCTTAGATACAGTTGCAGTCAGAACTTTACATACACTCAGCATAAGCACAAATGTCTAAAATAAATAGGAGGTTTTAATGACTAATTGTATTTATGCCATTGCCAGAATATGATAACTATACCGACTACAACTTCATTCATTTTTAAAACTTCATTAATTTAAAAAAATATATATATGGATGCACAAGTTTAAATTGGTTGTGAATTTGCTCTAATCCACACAGGGTTAAGATCTTCTTTTCAGGCATATCATGCATTTAATTATGCATGCCTGTATGTGTGTACCTTCTTTTAATGACTCTGAAGGTTCTAAAATGTATTTTACATTGACATTTCTCTTTGTCAACAAAACCTGATTTTTTGACAACACTTTTTAGCTTTATAAATAAACATCATTATCATCAAATGAAAATTAATTCATTAAGGTGATCAGGAACAAACCAGGAACCAACAAGACTCAAACCTACACTGGAAACTGTTGGAACATGGGTAAGTCAAATGTCTTCTGAAGAAAGGTTTATGGTCAGATAACACAAGAACTGAACTATTTGGTCAAACATATGTTCAGAAGCTTGAAGTTGTAAAAACATTGCACCAGCTGTTAAGAACAGTGATGGTAACAACATGATGTGGTACTGGTGCACTGCAAACAGTGTAAATAATAATGAAGAAGAAGGACTACCTCAATGTTGTTCAAGGTGGCTTCAGCTCAACAGCTTGAAATCTGGACACAACAGTGTGTTCCAATGGGTCAAGGATTCTACTCAGTAAAATTGGTTTCTGAATGAATAAGTCAGGCAAACTAAACACTTCTGGAATGACTTTCACAAAACTCTTGAGCTCACTCAAGAGTCCCATTGAAAAATTGTGGGCTGTGCTCAAAAGTCAAGTCCCTGACAAAAAAACTGCCAAGACGTATGACAGAAACTTGGCTACAAAAAAGTGTGTAATCAAGGTGTAACTTGTAAGAGATGCATGTTTGAGCCTGTGAGTTTAATCTGAACTTTTGTGGATTAGACCAGATCTACAGAAAATTCATATGTATTTTTTTAACTATTGAAATTGTGCCTTGTATAATCCTTCCACCATCTAAAAACAACGATTTGAACAAACCAATTAAAAAAACACATGATAGCATTCTTGATCATAATGAGTGTATGTAAACTTCTGACCACAACAGTAAATAGTGGAGACTGGCTGCAGATCTACATTGGCCTCAGCCTCTACTAAGTTTGATTTTATTTTTCTTTTGTGTGTATGTGTCACAAGGAAACAAAAACAAAGTACTACACAAGTACTTCACTATCTCACATTGTTAACACTTGCATGCAGACAGTCTACTGGTTATTTTGCTTAAAGAAGCAATACTTTGGTGTAATGACATCATTAACCAAAGACATTAGAAAGGAATAAAACTTTGAGCAGCTTTTGCTTGTTCCAAGATGCTGAGTGGATTCAACCTCTTATTAATCTATTTCATTCACTGCAAAATACTAAAAGCATAACCCTTAGTATTGAGAGAAAGACGAGACAGGATAACATATGATGGAATGCCTTAAAATAACAATTTAAAAAATAACTGTGATGTCTGTAAATCATTCTGTTAGAGATCACGAAGTGTGCATGCTGTCTGAATTTATAAAATGATCAAAACCTGGACTGCACGTGAGCATTTTATGTGCACGCCTTTGTGTCACAAAGCAGAACAAATGGTGTGAGCCAAGTACGCCGGAGGGAGTCATCTGTCTTTCTGCATAAATATTTGATTGACACGGGATCAAAAACAGTGTGAAAGGGAACTACAACCATAAGAGCAGGAAAGCAAGGGGAAGGGTTTAAAAGATGGATGGGAAAAAAATAACTAAAATAACTAATTTCAGTCATTTTGAAGAAATTTCCTCACAATATTATTGGTATTAGTCAACATGCTGCAGTATATTGCAAGTAATTATGCTTCTCATAATGGGAAATGTGAAGAATATTCTTTGGCAAGCAGCAAACTGTCATATCCAGCATGTTTTTTTTAACAACTCTGTGTATTCAGGTCAGCCTTGGGAGGCCAAGAGGAGCTGTGACACTGAGGCGAGCTGTCAAGCTGGTGACGTACTTTCTCTGAAGCTGAACAGATGTTGATTCACTTCCACTGCAATCTGCTGCAAAGCACTATTATCCCCCCAGTGATAACAGCTCATCCCACAAAAACATCCTGCAGTCACAGGCGACGTTGTCCAGGCTCTCGACAGGACATGATACAGGATGTGGTACCACACTGCTGTCAGCGTATCAGTAATTGTCGGCAGGGCTGCAAACGTGTCATCGCGTTGATTGGCTGACTATGATTTTAGGCCTGTTAACCATATATTTTGGTCACTTACAATATTAGTAAATCATATTAAAGCATTGTCTGCTTTAAAATTGGTATTTATTCAAAAATTCCCTAAATTTAAATGTCCTTGTCCACAGAGCTGATTGTCCTTTTGTAAATTTTAATCAAAAAGTGATTCAATTAGAGAAAATTATTTTTTATTACTAGTAATAATTGATTATTCTTCTAGAATTCACTACTTCAGCACTTTATACCTTTAATAGTATCTTTCTGCTGTTTAAACTGCTGTTAATTAAAGGTTTTGCAGCCTTCCTGCACTCAGTTCACATATATAATATATGAGGAGTGCATAAAAGTCAGAATCTCCTGTTTCATTGGAACATTAATTTTTATTGTCAAAACCATCATCCCCCTTCGTTATTGGCCACCCCGAAGAGTCTCTTACTATTTTTATAGTGTGGATGGTAAAAACACTAAAACAAAAACTGCCTCTCACAACGAAGCCACGGGGGAAATATCCAAAGAAAATCAACTTCTTTTTTTTTTTTTTGTCTCTTTAAACAGACTTACAGTGCTGCACAGCTGTGTCAGCATGATTGTATGTAAAACAGCTGGCACTAGACAGTAAATCTGGTGAAAATTATAGCAATTATACAAAAAAAACTTCTTCTGCTAAAGTGTTAGCAACCTGAAAATTTGCTAAATTCAACTTTAAAATGGGTTTAAAAAGATGTAGTAAAACATGATTTTAAATCTGTTGTAAATGTGGCATTTAATTCATTTCAACAACAACAAAAAAAAAAGAAATTTAAAAGCTAAGAAATGGTACTTACACAATGAAGCCTATCATTATTGTGCACTGAGCTGAGCTATTTAGTTGAATGGCCTTGATGTTTATAATGTTTATAAAATAGCATTCACATGAACTAATATGAAAGTTTTATAACTAGAGTTATTATAAGACAGTAGCAATTTTCTTTGATTTGAGCCCAAAAAGATTAATTCTTCAGTCAAATTTAAGATGTTTTTCCAGAATGAGTAAAAAACAAGTAGGACAGTATCTCTTTCAATAATGTTGAATAAAATAAATTAATGAGCTGATATTCTATCAGTTGTAGTTCCAATAACAAAATGACACAAGTACATATGTCCAGCCAGAAGAAAAGGTGGTAGAAGTGGAACATAAAAAGTGATTAAACAAACACAATACTTACATATAGTTTTGCATTTGTGCTTATGTTGAGCATTACGAATGTATTGTTTGGAGATATGAGAACAACAGTCGCTGGATTATGGATGTTTAAAGAAAACATCATTGAGTCCTAAAAGGGGAAAAAGAGAGAATCTGTCAGTGGAACATTTAAGTTAAGTTCAAAACAATTGTATAGTCAAAGATTTGATTAACGAAGAGCAAAATCAGTTCTGTTTGATCAATACAGTTTTGTTTGATGGCAGCGTTGTAAGCCTGCAGGTGGGGAAAACTTCCAGCTCTAATATTGGGATTAATTGATTGTGTTTGTGAGGAGATAATCAGTCACGTATTACGTTTCTTAGCTGAAAATAAAGTATATGCTGTGTTATACAACCAAACTCATGTTTTATGTTCTGTAACTTCAAACACAGTGTCTGATGTTCCACAATAATTTGTAACATAATGTAGGTTTTGGGTTTTTTTTGTTTGTTTTTTGATTATTTTTTATCACAGCTCACAGAACAAAACCAAGAGGTTATTTAGCATAAATAAAAATACAGGAGGCAAAATGTATTTGCTTATGTTTATTTTTTCTATATCAAAGTTTCCCTTTTTGTCAAAAGTTTCTCCTCCGTTCGCAAACTTCTCCATCTGTCATTAAATTAACAGACCTTGGGCTGACACCGCAGGTAGACATTTTGCTTACAGCATCAAGTTTTAAAAATAGTTCCGACTGCAGTTTAATTCAGCAAAAAGTTTGATTCCCTTTCTTTCCTACTAAAAATCAGTGAGTAATGTGACAATCTCACCTAGTTTTTTTTTTTTTTTCTGCAGCTGTGACATGTCACCGCATGCTTCTTTCCTGGAAAAAGCCGTGCCAGTCATTTGAGAGGGGCGCACATTTAGGTGGGATAAAAGCTGTCTATCCTGTCTGCTTTTGTATTGACGCAGACATTAATGAGGTAATGCACACTCACCCCAAACATTACATCTCTGTGCAGAAAAAAGGTAATAATTTTCCCTAATGTGCCGTGAGGTGTCATTTTTGTTCTATCATTTTAACAAAAACACAGTGGGAAAAAAAAAATTTAGTAAAAATCTTTAAAAGTCTTATTTTATCATCCTATGCATTTCTTTTAACTTACAACAAGTTGTTCATTTTATATGGTTAATCTAATAACACAGTTCAGAATATAGACCCCTTAACATAATTTAACACATAATGTAATATCTCATCCGCTGTATTTTATCCATTGTAACATAATGGCGCTTTGATTTGCTAATCACCACCACAGTCACTCTATGAATCAGCCTTAATTACTGTGCTTTCGCATGTGCGTGGGGCGAAGCTGGAAAGGCTGGGTTTTATGGGATGTAAATGTTGGTGAGAGGAGCTGAAATAATAAATCGAAAGCTCCGAGATATTTACTTTCTATCTAATTTGACCTCAAATAAATTCTAGTTTTATCTGCTCTTGTTTCTTTAATGGTCAACGGAAAACTAGTTTTGGA
This sequence comes from Anablepsoides rubrolineatus, assembly GCA_031762495.1. Lineage (NCBI taxonomy): Eukaryota > Metazoa > Chordata > Actinopteri > Cyprinodontiformes > Rivulidae > Anablepsoides > Anablepsoides rubrolineatus. Next base: position 9,307,458 of record JARVGW010000278.1, on the reverse strand, counting down.
AAATGGATTTTGTTTGTTTTTAATTTGGTTTTAGGAGTTACGCCACCTTCACACTATATGATGACTCTACGTGACCTATTAGAACGTGGCTGGATTGCACAACTTTGGAAAGACTCTTTTAGTGTAAAGGCAATCATGATGCTGCTACATTATTACTGGCACACCAAAAAAACAAACAAATTTTCATTATTTTTCTTGTGTCCCTGAGAAGAACGCCTACATCCTCATCAAACACTTTGGTATGACTCTTTCAGCCTGCACCAGGATCCAGCTACACACTGGGAGAGCATGCCTTATACTGCCACAGGTATCATAGCTAGGTTGTTGCCATGACCATGTCACAATTACAGCTTAGGCAAGAGGCTAGTCCTGCTTCAAATGCAGGACAAGAAAGCCCAACTGGTGTGTTCCACCTCGTAAATATGCTACCACCACTCTCCCACTGGGACCACCACAATAATTAGTCACCACAAACACATTGCAATAGTTGTAAGCATGCTCAAACACTATTGCACAATATGGTGCTCATTGTAATCCTTAGGTGCACCTGAAGATCTCTCTAAGCTAAGATTTTTTTTATCTTCTTGTTCCATCATCATTCTGTGTAAAGTGGGACCACAGCAACAATGGCTTGACAAAAAAAAGAGGGTAAATTTTTGGAAGTAACTACCCTGAGTGAGATATTTAGATGTGTGAGGTGAAGTTTCAATTACGTACATTTCTACTGCCAACCATCTGCGATGCATTTTAACACCCAACCCTTCATTTTTTTAGAAGCACATTTACCAAAGAACCAGGCCTGTTGTGCAGACAGTGAGCGCGCTGAAGACACGGAGAGAATCTCTAAAATTAACTTCATTTACTCGCTACCTGAGGTTGCCAGAACAGGGTCCAGGAGAATTGTTATGAGCTCGAGCCTGAGCGATGAAGATGTTCAGGAACATACGGAGCAAATGAGGTCTAAGGAGACCGAAGACAAGTTGCCAATGAGCCAGACACGGATGCATTTGGAAGAGATGTTTGTATGCTGAATGTAATGGACGAGGGCTGTGCGTTCACACACATATAGAAACACACTAACAGGAATGGTGGGTCTTGCATAATGACTGCGCCTCATAAATGTGTTTAGCCCTTTGGAAAAAAAAGAAAAGGAAGACTAACAAGTGCACAGCAAGCTCAACTGTGCACATGTCACTGTTTGCTGCTGATCATAAGAGTGGTGTGTCTCACTTATTCAAGAAGCATATATTCACTGTTCAATTTTTTTATATGCAAAGAACTCACATTACGATTCAGGAGGGAATATGATGTCTTGAGGTTTGTCTGTCATAATATTTGCACTCATTTCTTGGTATTGCCTTTGACGGGACAATAAACCTAATCCAACATTAATTAATTGTTTTTTTTTTCCTTTGAGAATTAGTGTGAAAATAAAACTAAATTAAAAATGTGTGAAAACTATGTATTTTAATGAAAGAGGGGTGTTGGGAAAAAAAATAGTTTGACGAATTACATCAAAATATGTTTGCATGTAACTCACGGCACTGGAAGAGATGGCCTTAAAAATAATGCATGCTGATGTATATTTGATGTATGTTTTCTTTGTGCCTACACCTATGCATGCATAGTGTATGAGATACAGCATGGCAGAGAGAGTCTCAAGTAAGCAGCCTTTGCTTCCTGTCTTCTGTGCAGTATATTTATTATACCCAAAGAAGATAGATTGATTCCCCAACAGAAAAGAACAGCTCAGCTGTTATTAAAACATGAGTCTGAACCCAGGAGTAACACAGCACCTGCCAAGAAATACCTCCAAGGTTTTACTTCAATCGTGTTGCATCTGCATGCAGCAGATGAATGAATGGCATTTCCTGCTGAGCTCATTGGGCCTCCTACAGAGACACCTCCGTGGTGTTTTTCTTAAACACTTAATTCTGACGAGCTTCATTGTTTCGCTGCCTGCTTTCGGGACTTTGTATTTGAACTCTGACCCTGATTGCTCACCTTCTGCTAGTTTTGTTCCAACGCTTTCAAGATCCAATTGTGTTTCTCTGATTCTTTTTTTTTTTTTTTTTTTGTAGGGTCTTTGCTGATGCAGTTTCCAGTTATTCTTTTGGCTCTCTCTTGTAAGTTGAATTGGCTCCGTTGGTCTTGTCTCGGCCCCATGCCAGGACCCCTGGCTATACCCAAGTCAGTGTGAGACATCAATGGGGTCTTGCACAATCAGGCCCTCCCAATGAATACTGCTGGCTTGTGCAGCCCCTTGATGCTCCTGCTATAACTCACAGTGTGGTCAAGCTGTGTGAGCCAAATGCCCCTGGTGGATTGTAAATCAGTTTCAAAATAAAGGGAAGGGGAAGAAGGTGATAAGAAAATTTAAAAGGACAAAGAAAGGTGAAGGAAGAGCAAACTTTCCTCTTGACCAGACAGTTTATTGCCTCTCCTCTCAGTATTTGTTTTTTTTTTTTTAAGAAAAAATAAGAGGTTTTCTGTTGGAACATCCTATGTCCCCTTTTTTTTTCATTAGACATGATAAAATATCCAGTCCTGAAACCAGTTAAGAACACGGTATGGTAACTCTGCACCAGTTGCATCACAATTTCTCATGTGAACTCACTCAAACCCCCTTGCTGAGTTTTACAGCAAACTGTTGTAATAAAACAAGCATTTTCTAATGCGGAACATATTTTTTTCTAGATTTAGTTTTTAGACATTAAAATATTTCTGAGGAGTAATTCTTTCCTGTTTCACTTAAATCGTTTTTGTTGTTGTTCATCCATAAATTTACAGTTTTGTTTTTTTTTCAATTCGACTGAGACTAAAGACTTGATGCAAGAGTTCAGCAACATTTAAGCCTGTCACCCACTGTCTGAGGCAAATGCAATGATCTTGCAAAATGTTGGCAACCTTCCTTCAAAGAAGTTGGGAGATAGAACACATACAAGCTTGTGCATCAATAGAGTGTCCTTGTGTACCATGCACAGCATGCTTAGCACTTTGTTGGAGGTTAAGCTTTAAAAAGAAAATGACAGATTTATTTTTAAAGGTTTCTTAGAAACAGCTGAAGCAGAGGTCCTTGAAAGTGCTTATTAATGTTAAAACTGCACTGTGTTGCAGCATCTAATGTCACAGACAGGCTGAGCACATCCGTTTCCCTCCTTGAGAACTGAATGAGGAAAAACAAAAAAATAAGGCTTAAAGTAAAAGAAAAGGTAATAATGAAAACGGTTGTTGAAGAAAAGTTGTCTAGAAGTTTTACAGAGGGAAACAAGAAGAATATAAAAAAAGAAGCCAGCAACTTGAGCGAGCGTGCTGATAAAGAAATGAGTAATGTGAGCTGACCGACAATGTGGGGCAGTGAAAAATGTGGTCTAGCTGAGCAATAACTGCTCATAGATTAAAAATTTTCTCAAGTAAGTTTTCAATGTCATTTCCCAACAAAGTAGACTGAAAATCAAAATGACCATGTACAGTATCAGTGTTTTGAGTTTGTTATTTTCGCCGAAAAACAAAGTCTCCAAAATAAGAAAAAGAAAATGAAAAAGGCAATTATCCTGAACTTTCAGTTTTAGAGGGTTGAATAATGACATGTCAAAATAAAGCACTGTCATGGTGTCTGGTAAATGTTTTTGCTATCTGGTAGATAAGGCTGGAAATTAAGAGTGGTTGGATCTTTTAGTGTGGGAACAGAGTTTTTGAGCTTGTTTCAACATCCTTGTCAGTTCACATTAACTCAGATATGGTCAAATGTAAATTAAAAAAAGGAAAGAAAATCTAAACTCTTATCAATATATTTTCATCTTGTCTCCTGTGTCCCCACCTCCTGCCCGTTTGTCACATTATTAAAAAAACAAACTAATCTTCTATTAGGGCATTTCAAACAAGTCATTTTTATCTTGGCTGGTGTCCAACTGTTAGTGTTGAGTTTACCATCTCTTCACATCACGTGGCTCTGCAATCTGTGAGCCTCTGTACATTTAACAGAGTATTAGAACTCCATCTGTCTTTATATACCGAGTCTCTATATTGGGAAAACAGGTTTGACCAACAACAGAGAAATACTCAACAATTCGCCAGAGCAACATGAACGAACAAAATCAGCCATTTTCTTTTTTAAGCATTGCATAACTGTTTATCTTGGGGGAATTTAAAAAATCAGCTTTGTTGGTTTCCAGCGTTTTTTTTTGTTTGTTTTTTTCCAGCTCAGCAGCTGGGATAATACTTATGCAAATTTAAAAAAATAAATGCAAGTTAAGTGTTGTTTTGGGTCTTTCACTTGGACACAATAATTCTCAAAACCTGCTTTTTACAGGCTTGTTGCTGTGCAGGATCACAGGGAGCTGGTACTTAAACTTCCAGCAGTTTTTAGATTAGTGGTGAGGTACACTTTGTACATGTCATCAGTCCATCACAGGGTGACATAGAAACAAACAATCACAAATGATCACCGGTTAAGGGAGACATATCAAGCAAAATCCAAATTTCTTTCAGTTTCTATGACATTTTGTAAACTATTTATTTCACAGAATTTAAGATAGAACTTCTAAATAAGGTGTGGATTTACCAACTAACCAAATGTGTTATCTTTATTTTCCTCTCACTCTGGTTCTAACATGTAAGGCTGGATGAACAAGTATTCTGTTGTTAACATATTTTAATGAATTTGTAATTGAAAATTTCTGTGCCACTAAATAATCATATCTCTGCTATCAAACTAGAATGGACCCGTCTGGACGCTGGAGGGAGGCAGGAGGTTAAGCGCTTCGTAGATTTTAAGAGACAGCCTGACGAGTTGATCTGAGACACACCTCAGAAAAGGAGTGAACGAGGGGCTTGTGGCGTTACAATAAGGAGGATAAAAGAATTGCATTTCCATTTCATGTAGACCCCAAATAAATAATTTAAATGTGAAAAAGAAGGATTTAAAAGCATGATATGTCTCCTTCAACCTAACATGCATGTTTTTGGACTGTGGGACAAAACTGGAGTACCCTGAACCAAGGAACCTTCAATAAGGCAACAGTGGTCTAATTCAGCAATATCATAGGTGTCAAAATATTTCATTATGGTCACTGTAACTCTTACATTAAAAACATAGATAAAATAATGAAATTAATTTTCTCATTATAATCCTAAACCAGGTTATTCATTTGGACACCTAAATTAACAATAAGTTAAGGTTGCAAACTTTTTCAACATTTTTTGTTTCTTTTGGACTAAGCAAAAATTTTAAAACCCTTGAATTAAAGAAATTTCCATAAGCTTTTTTTTTTTTTTATAATGGTGCATTACTTTATTGGGATGAATGAACGATTAGAATGTGTTCAATAAGAAGAAACCCCAATAATATTACTGTGGTCAGTGCAAAACATGTTGAGCTAGAACTCTTAATTTATAAGCTATTTCAGTAAAGACGTTCACAACTGCATTTTCAGCATTATAAAGCACTAAAGATCAAAGCTGCAGTGGCAACGGAGGCATTCAAAGGAAACATGAAAAAAGCCCAGCTAATGTGCATTCTGCTTTTTATTTAAGGCCATCAAGAAAATTAATAATATTTCTGATGCTTTGAAAATGTGTATTTGTCTTTTTTTTTTTTTTTTTCAGTGACGCAATTTTTGAATATTAAGAACCTCGTTGTATAAAGGTTTTTATCGAGACAGCAAGGGGAATGAGGAGTGGGTGGGTTTGCATTAATGCATATGTCTGTGGTGGGAGGTTGGCTGAGTGGATAATTATTTATAGGTTGTACTTTATGGTGTTATATTTTGTGATTTAATATGCAGTATATTAGCTTTATTATCCAGTACTTGTTTGCATTTAGTATTGTTGATTATTAGTTTTAACTTTAATTTTTTTTGTCTGCACAGAGACTGGATTTGTCATTACCTCTTATGATTAAAGGAGTTTCTTTCTTTCTTTCTTTCTTTCTTTCAGTTATATTTCTGAGAGAAAGACTGTTAACATTGTAACCTTTGCTGGCTGTGCTGTGCCAGCCTCTACATTTGACCTTACTTAAACCTAATGATGTGCAACATTACATAGACTCAGACAGGATTGTGTAAGCATGAGTAGAATGAAATTCAGACACCAGCTCAAAACAGTTTACCTGCGTTTGTCACATTGAATGACATATTACATTAACAAAAAAAATAAAGTGTGAAATGCTTTTCTGTCTTTTTTGCATGAGTGGACTTCACATACAATCCTGTCAGCTTACAAATGTGAATAATGTGCAAATGATACCATGCCTAAGTTGCACAATAACTTTTTGGAGTTAAATGGGTTTTACAGATAGAAGCAGCAGCATGTTTTAAAAACATTGATATAAACTTACAGTTGACGTTATTTACTAATGTATATGCATCTGCTGGATGAATTATTTGCTGTTGGGCAGATGAAGTAGGCATAAATAAAAGTACTTTTTTCCCATCAATATATTGAAATGTGTATTTGCATTTTCTCCTCATAAAACAAATGGTTCACTTGTTCACATTTGACTATCATTTTTTTTCATCTCACATTGACATGCTTACCAACCCGCTCCACACCAGATGAAAAATGTGGACCTCTGCTTCGTTTTTGTCAACAAAACTGGTCCAGCAGCCAGTTAGCATCTCCGTCACGTGCATCAATTGGTTGTCCTGTTGCTTCACTGGTTCACAGGTCTGACTTGAGGCTGCAAGAAAGCAGATGCAAATTGTTACACATCTTCAACCGTTTGTTAAAGCGACATTATTAATTTGACTGCTAACGTAAATTCAGACCCTCCTGTATTCCCTTGTCAACTGTGTCAAAGGAAAAAAAGGATTTTCAGTCAATTATCTGCAATCTTGTCATATTTGACACAGCAAATGAATGAAAACTTCAATGTTTGAAAGCCAAAAAGCCATAGTTTAACAGATGGATAAATCCTGCAGTGTTCCAGATCCCTTGTCTGCAAAGGGCCAAATTTGGTATTAATCATTCTGAAAGCTTTTCCCTGGTTTCAGAGTATGGATGTTAAATGTGTGGGTAGGACTACATTGTTTAAAAACAGATCAGCCGCTCCACGTTTATCAGCCATGTCAGGACTCCGGGCTGCACTCATCCATCAGGCCAGCTCACTCAGCTCTCGGCAATAAGGCTGCTGTTTAACCTGGGGATCCGTGTCTCAGGAGGCTGAATTAATCGGGCTGAGGCTGAGCGGTCATGGGTGAGGTTGGTTATAAATGCCTGCTGTTTGACCTAGGCGATATGTGTGTGTGTTCTATTGTGTTAAATTAGATGGAGGCGAGTGCGCTCTAACCTATCTGAGGCTTCCGGGAACAGAATATTCTTCACTATATATTTTTTTCTTCTTAAAAGCATTTCAGGAAGGGTAAAGTGGGAAAGGCCAGGGGTTTTTCCAACTCAGTCAGAAATAACTGTCATGAGTCAGAGAAGATAGTGCATTAAAGGGATAGTTTGAATTTAGATGGGATTAAATGGTTATTCATTGAGAAGCTTAACATTGTTTAAACAAAAATATTATGTGGTGGTTTGGATAACAAGCAAAATATGCAGAAAAACATCAGACAACAACAATCATCTTATGGAAAAGTAATGTGTAGATATCAATAAAATAATATTTATTGAGCCACTATAAAGTTAGTATTTCTCATAGTTACACTGACTTTGTGTTACTGTTTTAACAAGTATTGCCACAAACTGAAGAGATGGGCTTCAGTGTAAATAACCACAGACCAATATTTAAAATAAAAATTTGTTGGAATTAGTGGTGTCCTGATACCATTATTGATATCAATATTAGGCCTGATAGCAGCATTTTTACTCATTCAAAATGCCCCAACCATGATGCTTTATTTATTTATTTATTTATTTATTTATTGTGCATCATTTAGTTTGCAGTTCCAAGTCTGAAATACTCATACTCACTTTGAGAAAAAACTGGTATCTGGACACTCGTAGTTAGAGTCAAACTTATTTGAACTTATTCAAATGTCTGTATTTTAATAAACTTAAGTGTATCAATTAGGTCCAAAAAAGTTAAACAACTGCAGGAGTTTCAGTTTAGCAGATTTTCTTTCTTATTTTCTTTTCAAGGAGGGTTTTTTTTTATATTGTAATCTGAATATTGTTTCATCAGAAGTTACCAGCATAGGCTCTGTAGGTTGGTTTTTAAAACAATACCATAATTAACCATAAATAGATAAGGTTAGTCGGGTATAAAAGAAAGGTACGATCGGCTTGAACAAAGATATGTTTTGCTTGTTGTATCAAGTTCAACCCAAGCGCTTGACTAAATACATATAGACTGTGATCTACAGCAGGTAAAGTACTGACAGTTGATAACACCTCCACAAAGTCCTGTTTCAAACAATTCAAGCTTCTATGAGTCTTACTGTAAGCAGCATTACAGTCAGAACAATCACAATTAATTTAGTCAAAAGCCTGAATTTATTCATTATCCCAAACCTGTCCTTATTAAATTATTATGGCTGAGTTTTTATGCTTTCAATCTGAGCTGTCACGTGCCTAAAAAAATCAGCAATTTACTCTCAAAGCAGGCCTCAATCCCCCCAAAAACCACTGGTGGTGTGGTCCATAACTGTCGCAGAAATGACTAATTTCAAACGCAGCTTGGCATACAGCTTCCCTGGCTCTTCTGATGCATTTAGACTGTTTACCCAGATGGCCACCATCCATCAGAAAGAAATGATGTGTTGAAAAGCAGGAGCAATAAATTGGTTAATGTTAGCTTCAAAAGACTGGAATGCTAATCGGATGCCTCCCATTCAAAAGAAGCACTAATAGAAGACCTTGGTTAAGGCAGCATCATAACTATCAGAATGAGGAGGGCAGACAGAGATTGAGATTTAATTGGATAGAAAGCAATAACTGCGATGTGCAGTGTCGTAAAGGAAGATGGAACTTGTTACATAAGAAGCTGTTTTTTTTTTCTGACATTTTCTTTATTTTTTCCAAGTTGTTAACGCAATGAAACCAGAATGGTATTTTGTAATTTAATTCAGCTATTTGTTCATAACATCAATGACTTATAAAACCTACTTTTTTTTTTCACATGTTGACTCTTTTCATGTTGGTCAGATTAAAGTCACGTTGATTGGAGAAGTTTGCATCTTTTAAGAAACGGAACTTTTTTCCTTTGAACTCCAGTTTTCCTGTAAATCATGATGGAGAACCATCCTTTTTCCTTCGCCATCTTCTCCTCCCTTCTTGCCACAGGGGTCAAGGTTGACTTCCTGTTATTCTGGCCCTGCGTGTTAATGTCTGTTGCTCAATAGCCACATCCATTAAGTTATTTCTTTCTTGTTCTGCTGTGACAGAGTCAACAGCCCATGACTGTCACCCGAGGTCTTCGTATAAATCACGCAGACTGGGTAACAACGTGCAAGTGTGTGTATATGTGTGTGTATGTGTGTGTGTGTGAAGGCCTGTGTCACTCGCCTCCCTTTTTTACGAGTCACCATAAGATATAAAGAACGCTCATTTTGCTCCCTTGACCCCGGAAATGCCAATGGCTTTGCTAAGCGGTTTGCTAGTAAATGAGGTATAGAAGAGCCATTCCATCCCCCTGTCCTCTTTATCTACTTATATCAGTTCCCTTCATTTCCCATTCCATGAGAAGATGTGTTTATGGATGTCAGTGATTTCCATTTAGATGTTAAACAGCATGGGCAAATGTGAATAAAAAAAAACATTAGGGAGGACAGGAATCGACTTAATTCATAGAAAAAGATTATGTAACGAGAATTTCTCAATCAACTTCCCTTTCATTAGATATGAGCATCCTATTTACTGGGGAAAAAATGGAAGACTTTGTAGAAAATATGAAGCAAGACATAATTGATGATAATCAATTTGTCGGAAAAGCAGCAGCCTTTAGTCAAAGCACATTTTTGGAAGTAATAACACAGTGCACTTGATGCAGAAGTTTGGGTCATTGTGATATCATAAATATTAATACTAAAAAACATAACTGATTTCTCTATGTGCTCAATACTGGATTGGTTTTGGGGGATTTTAACCTCTGGCAAATTTAAGAAAAAGACGGAAGACTGGTTCAGCGAATGATAGGCATCGGTTCCTGTTTTTCTTAGTGGTTAGCCTGTTTGTTTATGTTTATGTGTTTTACATTGTCATACTTTGTCAGTCTGATCAACTGAGATAGACCCCATGGGTAATCTACAAAACTTAAATCCAGTCTTAATCTTAGTTTACTATATTTATGATATCTTATCATTAATTAAAATATTTTACATATTCAATTTTGACAAAACCCTAATTTACAATCTGTCTATTGGAGTGTCTAAGTTTGTTTTTATTGTTTTAAAATTGTAAGTTTTGGTTGGTTTCTTTAGACTTGTGCTCTGCTCTCCTCTCACAGCTGGTCCTCGTTTGTCAATTAGTCCACATGTTCTTGTTTTGTTGTTACTCCCTCAGTGTATATCAGCTCCTGGTTTCTTTTCAGTCAGTGCCAGTTCTTCTTGTGAGTTGTTCTCTCCGGTTTGTGTCTTCTTATAGTTTTGTTAATGTATGTTCTCTGCCATGGTAGCAACTTCTGTTTATTAAAACTGATGTCCTCAGCTTGCCTGTTCTTTTGAAATCTGTGCTGAATTGAGTTCCTCACCTCGGTTAAACCCACTTCAAATGCAATGTTTAAAAAAAAATGAAGCTTCTTTGAGTGTCAGCAACATATTGGTTCAGCTAAATTTTAAAGTGAACTGTGGTAAAAAAAAAAAGTGGTCAAAACCAAAAAAAAGAGAAAATAGAACAAGTGGGAACAATGGGAAGAAAATGTAATTTCCTTATTTGTCAGAAAAATTTAAGAAAATCTCTGTATTGAATTTTTGTTTGCAATATTTTAGATCTTTACTGTGTATAAATAATTTGTTAAGATGCATCATGTTATTTGAACAGTACTTAAAAGAGACTGTCTAATACATATTTGATGTTTTTGTCTGAAACGCTCATATCA
>JARVGW010000278.1:9206052-9221643 GCA_031762495.1 Anablepsoides rubrolineatus | reverse complement strand
TCACCCCTAATGCCTCTGATGTGTGTCCCATCAGTGTATGAATGTGATTGGCACTGATTAGTCTCCATAGATGATTAGATGATTATACATGTTAGCTTTGTAGGAGATCTAGTAGAATGCTGTGTGAATGGTTAATTGAGGACACAGATTGTGTAAAGCGCAAGTAGTCCATTTACCATTTCTTCCTGGTGGAGTCCAATGCAAAAAAAAAAAAGTCAGAGACTCGTCACCCAACAATATTTATCCACAAACTGGTCCCAAGTTAAGCTCCAAAGTTTTCATCAGTCAGATTCCACCATGTAAAACATCTGTTTGATCCCATTTTATGAGTTTTTAATGGTTTGACTATCTTTATAAACTGCTACTTCCTGGTACAGTCGCTCTGGAAGTGAGTCACTTTTTTTTTTTTTAAGCAAGTGGTTGAAGGAAAATACAGCATCTGAGCGCTTTCAGCACAAACACTCCTATTAACGTTTGACCAATTGCACAATAAAATTCTTATGTGGAGGGGGTACCTCACATGATTGATCAGCTGTTCCCGCTGTCCGGTACTGGTCCGGTGTAACACTGGTACCAGCTTCGGCTTGGCTGCAGGACCCTCCCCCCGGTGTGAGCGTCTTCTCAGTTATTCCCATAGCGTGAAGAGAATCGCATTTCTTTTTCTACGTACGTTCCTCTACGTGTTTCTTTCTTTCTTTCTTAAACCCAGAACCTGTGCTCTGTTCAAAACGTTTAATCAGAAGTGTCCAAAGATTTCAACAAAATGACTTTACATGTCTTGGGTCTGTGTAAAGCTTACTAATAAAATGCTCTTTGAACATCTGTTTGGAGAAATAAAGTTTATTTCTGACCATATTGATGAGCTAAAGGCTAGTCTGAGTGGGGCCAAGATGGAGGCAGACAGTTCTTCTGTTAAAACAAATAAAAACAACTGAAGTCAAAGGTCCATTCAATTTTATAAACCCTTACGCTGCCTTCAGTTTTGTATAACACTGATATTCTAACAAATATTTTGTGATTTTCCTTCTGGATATTTCATAGACTGCACCAAAAGTGCTACAGTGTTTCTATTTATGCTTGCTACTAATCCGAATTTTAACTATGTAATGAATTTAGCAATTATCTCACCAATCTAGTAAATTTAACTTTATTTCTCCAAACTAAAGTGAATAAAAGGACTATCTACAGCAGGTAAGATGTTTATTCCCAATCTTTTTATAACTGAAGTTGACGTGTAGGCCTACTGAGGCTTTTACAAGTTCTTAAACCATAGCAACAAAAAAAAGAAAAGAAAAGAAAAAGACACCAGTTGCTGCATTTGTAAAAACGAATGACCAAATTTATTTAAAAAAAAATTACAAAATATAAGAAATCAAATGTCACTGACAACTGAGAATGTGTTTGTTTGGTTTTATTTTTTTTCCTGGCAGCAACTGCTGGACTGTTGAGTTTAAGTATCCTTTTTGTAAAGGAGTCTAATAAGACTGGCAGCATGCCTGTTGTCTCTCAAATGGAGGGCTCACACACACACACACACACACACACACACCCTCCAGCATCATGTCAGCTGGTGCTGAGTAAATCAGCTCTGACAATAACACCTCCCATGGGTCCCACACATCACAGCCACAATTCAGACCTAATGGAGCAGCAACGCGAGGGGAGGCTGGTTAGTGCGTGGGTGTGTGTGCGTGAGTGTGTGTGTTTTTGGGCTTGGCCGTGTGTGTAAATGCATGCAGGGAAGAGGCAGCATGCTTATATATTTTTTTTTTGTTTTGGAGCCCTTGAAGGAGGAGACAGATGAGGGGAGGAGCACAGATTATCTGTTGTAGATTTTAATCCGTTAAGGCAAGGTGTTAATTGAATATCATCTCAGAGAGACAGAAGAAGTGACACGAATGAAATTTGTTAAATTTTTGTCTATAAGAAGTTAGTTTTGCATAAATCTAAACAAAAAACACATAAAAAAGAAATAGAGTGAAGCAAACAACCTGCCGACGCCGCACTGACCAACATTGGGAGTTTTGTTTATGTTGCAGATTAATGGCATCTGCAGCCGCATTAGAGCAATCTAACTAATCAACACGATCATTAGCGCGTTTTCACTGACAACTTTAATCAAATCCATCACAGCTCCACCTTCCGATTACTTGACTCAAGCTGTGTGATTATTTCTTCATTTGGTTCTTGGACAGGAAGGCAATACTGCAAGTAATCTGTCTGCAGCAGCTGACTGAAATGCATTCAGGAGCATTTGTATTAGAAATGTATTGGCTAATGGATCACTCAGCTCTTCCTCACTGAAGCACTTCATCCAGGCATTAACCAGAGAGATACTGCAACGATCACCCACCACCTTTCAGAACAGAGTTTTAAACTAAAATCTTCTTATGTTGAGAAATGATAGAAGTTGCTGTCATTTTGGTCAAACTTTGAAAGTGAACTTATGTGCATTTTAATGGAATATTGCAAGATGTCAGGCCAAGAGTAGAGCTGTTTTTGCTTGGCCAGACCCTGCTCCAGTTGGTCTGGCCTTCTACCCTGGTTGGGTTTGCATTGAGCAGAGAACCACCTCAAGGGTTAGTAAGGGTTGGTTAGGGTTTGTTGGTCAGAGTTGGTCGACTGGTTAGGATTGGTTGGTCGGGTTGGGTTTGTCAGTTTTATTTTTAACCCAACAATAAAAGACTACATCAAACTTGAAGGGAAAATACCCAAGACTGTACCAGACCATCCAGCAATATGACACTTAAGACAAGAGGGCAGAACAGTAAGCTAGTGGTACTTAATGTTAGCTTGTTGTTTGATAGCTCACTACTGTTGTGTAGTTAAACACTTGTAGAATTTTTTTTTACAGTTGCTGCAAGCAATATATGTAAAGTTATTCTCATCTGTGTAATATAACCCATCACCTGTCAGTGAACCAATCAATGAAGAACAGTAGCTGAAATCAAATTTGGCAAAGCAGTCTGGCCTGAATAGAACCACGGGTCTCAGGGTTCCAGAAATTTGTGTGGAACTGGGCCAGAAGTGGCTGACCCCTAATTTTCACTAGATGCAGTTCCTCTCAGCTCTGCTGTGATGCGAAGTTCACGGCCTTAGTTTGCATACTAATTTATACAGCATCCCCTACGCTCCGGTCCGCTCCGGTACAAAGAGCAGAGGAGGTCCGAGAAGCATGTGCAGGAAATGTGAGATCGCACAATATATCCAGTGATAAATGTGGAAGTGAAAGCAAAATAACACCAAACACAGCTGAAACTGCGTTGCTGTTGTCTTTTTCAAACTTTTGAGTTCAAACTAAAATATACATGTTCTGCTTCTCAAACAGAACAATACATTTTGACAGCCTTGTAGTACAAAAGGACCTAACGTGTTGTGAATGACTCTCGTCTACAAACACATCAAATGCTAACACAGTATTTGTAAAATTATTTAAATCATAGTATTTTGGTGTTTTCTAAGGTCAAACACCTGTGGCAGCCATCTTGAAAAGGTCATCCAGTTGTCATTACTTTCTGCAAATTTCATTAAAATCCATTCTCTGGTTCAAGATATATTTAGCTAACACTACAAACAAATAAACACACACAGGTGTCTCTTTATGTTTTCGCTTTAAAATGTAAAAAAATGCATCCAAATTTTTTTTTTTTACATTCATTAATTTTATGTAAATTTAATTACTTTTCACTGTGACCAGCTGTGTGGCTGAGTAATCATCGCAGCACTAATTGTTTTAATGATCAATAAATTTTCAGTTTGTAATGATTTAAATTAAACGGTCACATTCCTACAGCTCAGCACTGAACATTTAAGTCTTTGAAAGGGGAAAAAGTGCTTTTTTTCTACTCATATATTCCTGCTGTGTTTAGTCATCTTGTTTATTATGCCAGGATTCATAGCATCACATGCTCAGATTTGCCTCACAGTGAGATGAGCGCCCTCTTTCTCATTAGGGGCCTTGGCGCTCCAAAGGGCCGTCGTGGGGGCTTTTTAGCATCTACGAGGTGTTAACAGCTCCCCAGGGGAGGCCGTCTGGCTCTCACATAACCCTCGACCTCCCCGCCCACGAACGCAACTCTCACCAAAGCACTCAGACTCACAGATGGTCCCGGCACCGGCAGCCCAGCCATCACACTTTTTCAATTATCACAGCAGCCGAGGGGAAAAACCAGCTGCTCGGCTGTCATCTTTTAGTGGCGTGGCAAACAGGAGAACTGTAAGGGAAGAATTCCTGCGTTCAGAGAGTGGAAGAGCGACACGGGATCACAGCAACAACAATCTTTGTGTCTGATGTGGGCATCAAACAGGGTCCTCCTGGTTCAGAGTCTGCTCTGATCTCTGGCTGAAGGAGGCCATAAATCACTTAGTGTAATTGTTGTTTTTAAAGCCAGCTTTTCAAGTGTCTAAGTGAAGAGAGGGGGGCTGGAATGGAGGGAGGGCTGCACTGGTCTTATTGATGTTTTTTCCATATTTGTTTCATCAGCTAAGAAAAAGAAAATATAATAGTTTTCTGTTTCATAATAAACCTGCCTCTGCATTCAGACTTTCAGACTTTGTTCTGTCTGCAGTTTGACTGATTTAAGAAATATATTTGCAAATGTTAATGTTTTAGGATACTTTATTCGTATTAAACTTTCCAGTGATTATAGTGATGAATGAGTCACTAAGTGTTTTATTGTCTTTTATGGAGATGGAAATATGGACACTTTTTCCATAAAAGTACACACCAAAAACACTTTAACTACACTCAGGGCTTGATCAGCATTCATTTCTAGGGCTAATTTTTCTTTTTTTTTGTTTGAACCATGTTCTTCTATAGGTTTTGTCAGATTTATTTGAATTCACACCATGGGTTTGACAAAATGGAAATGATCTTTGTTGTGTGAACAAGTGTTTGCTGGTGTGCTGCACGTGTTGGTCACACTGAACAAATGATAGATGTTCAAGAAAACAAGATGAATAAAATGAAATCTAGTCAAAGTTCATTCAACAAATAATCTGAAAATACTGTAGTTATATAAGCCTTTGAAACAACACTCTGCAGTTTGGTCCAGTGGAGGTTTTTTCCAACAAGCGTGTCAGAGGTTCTATCCCCAACCTCTGCAAAATGTGTGTATGTGTGTGTGTGTGTACAAATATTTGTGAGAGAACTGTTGTGAAGAGCTTTGCTGAACCTGTAGTGCATAACTGGGGACTTTTCATAATCATGCTTAAATCTGAAATAATTTAAAGTACTTCTGTAGGAAATTATCATATTTTTTTAATAATATAGTAGACATTTAAGTATTAGATTTCAATGCAATCAAAAAGTATAAATTATGATTTTTAAGACATGCAAACATATTTCAGACAATCAAGCTTTATAGTTTCTTAACTCTAAATCAAAACTATAAAACAAAACAGTTTATTTCCAGATAATGGATCATTTTAAAGGAAATTACAGTATTTGAGTTTTCATCAAAGAATTTAATGCTGATTTTATTTTTATTTTATTGCTGTTGTTTCTATTTTATTCACACATTAGTTCTCCACGCACCTTTCATCTGATGTGCAAAAAAAAAAAGGATGTTCTTCATAATGTAAAGTAGCAACATTTTTGGTCAAAAACAGAAATTTGTGTCTTTTTTTAGTGAAAAAATAGGTTTTCTGAATTGGTTTAGCAGTTTTAAATTGTGGAATTTAAAGGTTTTGGGTTAGAATAATACATACCTCATTCATAAAAATAACTTTACATATAATAATAATAATAATAATTATAATAATATCCTAATGAGCAATGATGTTTTGATTTTCACAAGTTTTATTCCATAAGTAATGGAGTAAGTGACATGAGTGTAATGTTATTCCATAAGAAGTCGCCAACATTAAGTTGTCGGAATTTGTGAGTCTCTCTCTCTCTCTCTCTCTCTCTCTCTCTCATCACTTGTTTTTGGTCCCATTTTTATTTTTTTCATAACTCATGTCACGGTATTTCTGGAGAAAGGAGTGGTGGCGGTGTGGATGGGACGAGGGGGTGGAAGGGCATACACTTAATCCCTGGGTCAAGATGTATTTATTGAAGATTAATAACACAGCAGCAATCTCATCATGCTCTCGATGATTTTATAATTTGGTTTCTGGGGGTTAGGGAGGGTGAGGGCGGGGGGATCAGGGACAAAGACAACAGGGAGACGCTGAACTGTTGTTAATATAGGAGCAGGATATAGAACGATGCATCATTTTATGTGCTTTTATTTTTTTGAGCCATACTTCTAAAGTTAAGCACGTATGCATATGTTTAACCTTTTTCTCTCTTTTTTTTCCTTTTTTTTTTAGAAAACCTGTCAAGCTTGCATTTTTCATAAGAACTGAAACAATTATCCTTTTAACTCTTCCTAAAATAAACCTATATTTAGAAAAGCCTCCAGTGTTAAACATCCTTTGTTTCCATTATTTTCCTTAATTTTCCTAACATTAACATTTAAATTGTATATTTTGTTCCATCGCCAAAAGGTTTTCAGTGTTGTTCGTATAAAACTCTTTGATTTTGAATATGCAGAGTGGAAGTGTTCACCTCATCCAGCTAATGGATCTCTTCCACACTTTGAATCAGAAGCTGCCGGAAGATGCAACACCTTTTGTCACCAAGCAACGGTGGGAGAAAAAAAAAAGGCAAAAATATAAATTTCTACTGAGGGTAAAGGCTCCGAGTTCAAGGTGTCTTCTTCCATCCAAATTTATTTATACCCTTAATAATGATGAGTGGATTGAATAGACTGTTTGTCCCTGACCTTGGGTACCAGGCAAACCTTGTACCACTATATCAGGGCGAAGCAGGCAGACGAGTCTGAGCGGCGTGACAGCCGGCACAGGAGGCCTCGAGGTGGTGAGGAAAGGATGTAGGAGAGGAGAGGAAAGATGGAGGGGGAGAGGAGGGATGAAGGAACAGCTTGTTTGCATTTTGTATATAGAATGAGGGAGACGGTGAAGGATGTGTGAAGGGCATGAAGGATGAGCAAACGTTCTGTGTGTTTACATCTTTTTGTGTGTGTGTTGTTGTCATTGTGGTTTTTTAAAGGAAACATCTGGCAACCACAGCTGCTGTAACTGTAAATTAAACTTTTTAATAGAATACTTAAGGGTTAGGGTTGAATACCATAAACCATTTTTTTTTCATAATTATTTATGATAAACAAAACAATTCAGTTAGAGTGTTAAAGTCTTAAAGTATGGCAACCACAGATTGTTTTTGTTTGTTTTGTTAAAATAATTAACAAACACCATTATTTCTGTTTATTTGTACAAAACTTACAACAGGCTATGTTGGTTCCGCACAAAAAAGTGTAATTTGTTTTTGGCTTACGTTAATTTACAAGATCTTAATAATTTTTTATTAGATTTAAATTATTAACCAATATTACCCAAAACCAGCCTATTCTGTAAGTGGCTTGTCTTCCTCAGCTCAGAACGTCCCTCCTGAGACAAGACCACTCAGATCCCAGAGCATTACCCATCAACCCACAATCCCTGGCTACATTAAATGTATTTAGATCTAACAAAGTGTTCCCCCTTGACTCTATCACTTCTTTAAATGACTTAAGGAGGTGAGGGGGAGAAGAAAAAGAAGAAGAATGAGGAGGAGGAGGTGGTTGGTGAGCTGGGGGGTGGGTGGGGGGGTGCGCTCTGGGATTTATGGTGACAAAATGCCAGGGTCAGGCAGGATGTGTGGCGGAGGTATTGATCAGCGAGGCATGCAGTGTGCACGTGGCCCGAACCCTGACCCTTAAATAGCGAATGAATCTTAATCCAATAGACTCAAGTGTCTGCTACAGACTCCACACACATACAGAAGCATAAAAGCACAAATACACTCCTGATCTCACTGCTAATGCCACCACTCAGCACTCTATTCTATTACTAAGCTGAAGTTTGTTTATTGATGTTTAAAGAAAATATGGATGTGCCAAAGGGATTAATGCTCACCAATTTGAGCTCCTCGACTATAGAGGTGACTGGTTGCTGAAAATACATCAAAAAAATGGTATCATTCAATGAAATAGTAAGATTTATAAACCATGTTGCACGTATAATTAGTTTTTGGCTACTTCAAAATTTTTTTATTACTTATATAAAAGATTTAATAATAGTCTGTTCCTCTTTTGATGTGACCTGTTGAGTATTTTTCACAGACAGACTTCTTAAATGTTAGGGATCAGTGGAAAGGTTATTGTTAGTTATTATCCTACCTGTTGCAGACAGGTTTTTGAACCACCTCTGTTTGCAGAATTTAGTTCTGAAAAAACAAGGCAAAAAAAAATAAATATATATATATATATATATATAGATCAGTCTGTGTCACTTTGTGTATTTTTTGCTCCTTGAGTGTTATTTCTTCATTTTCTTCATGTGGTTTCTGTTTCCTGGTTTCTGATTTCTGTGTCTTCAGTTTAGTTTCTCTTGTCTGTCTCTGCCCACGCTCACCTCTTCTCCAGGTGTTGCATTTTGCTCCTTGTTAATTCTCCTTTAAATTCTGTGTCCAGGCCTCTGTGTCTTGTTGATGCATTGTGTGAATTTCCTATGACGGATCCGTTCCTTTTTCAGCCTGTAAGTACTTTTTGCTACTACATCAGACAGTTCTGGGTGGGACGGTGGCTCAGTTGGTAGAGCTCTCAGCAAAAAGGTTGCCGGTTCAAATCCTGGCCCTGTGACCCTGTATGGAACTTGGAACCTGTCCAGGATGTACCCCGCCCCTCGCACTGTGGCTGCTGGATATGGGCACCAGTGACCCTGAAAGGAATAAGCGTGTACAGAAAATGGATGGTTTAGACAATTCTTCTTTTTTTTTGTTAATAAATGTTAAATGCTAATACTGCCAAGCATGATATATGTTTAGTGAAATCATTGTTAACGCAACAAAAACATGATGTGAAATATGCACAGAAGTACTTTTAAAATAAAATGTTACGAAATTGTAAATTCATATGCGAGTTTTACCGTTTGAAGGTGAAGGCAACAAGGTTTGTGTTAATGTGTATGTGTGAGTGTTTTTGTGTGTCCACAGTGTTAGCAAAATTACTCATGATCCAGTGGACAGATTTTATTGAAGCTCTCAGAAAGTATTTATTGGATATTAACTGCATGGGTACAAATCAGCCAACTGTTCAGCTGTTGAGTCAAACATTTGGTGTAGTAGTAACTGAGAGTCTTCCTCAAAACATATTTTAATAGCTAACAGCATAAGGTTATATTAAGGTTTGAGTAAAGCACCTATATCACCAATCCTTTTAAATGTAAGATGATTTTAGTATAAAACAAAAAGACAGAGATCAATCCGTATTTTTTCAAGAAATGGTAACTCAAATATACTGTAATAAAACCATACTCCACATAGTCCACATTATCATTCTCATAATAGAACATTTTTAGACTGTTTTCCAGTTCCGTCTCATATATAAATTAATCGGGTAAAAAGAAAAAAAAATCGCCAAACAAAAAATAAATACCTCGGCTTGGATTATTCAATCCCCATTGAAAGGTTCTTTTTTTTATTTAATGCCTCTTTCCAAGATCCTGAGCTGCATCCTCCTCCAACCCCCCACGCAGTCCGGACACAAACAAACACAAGGCTTCACCAATAACCATCCCCTCTATCTAACCCCTGAACCCAACATGCATATGCTCATGTGCATACATTAGATCACATACCCAACTCCTCAACGAACAAACAACAAAAAAAAAAATCCTTTTAAGTAATGAAATCACATAGAGTCATATGTTACTCCGTACACTAGAGTTATGGGCACGTTTTACATAAAATTCACATCGGCAACACTGTTTGAGATGCATGCGTGCATATGGATTTATATTTTAGAGGTTATTCAATTAAATGAGCGGGGTGCCGCGAAATAGGAAAGGGTACAAAATGAAAAAGCGGCCCAATTTCTTTTTCTATCATCTCACATCCTGGCAGCCATAAATAAAAGGAGCGCACACACCTTCTTGTTATTTAGCTTTGCATGCACACAAAACCCCTGCAAGGAAAAAAGAATGGGAAAATTTGCAGTGAACGCTTCTTCTGGGGTTTTATGTTTAATGTAAGTGATGAGACTAAAGATAAAAAATGTGACGTCCATCCGTCCCGAGCCATGAGCACCAGGAGGCACTTGTGGGGCAGGCAAAGCCATTCCTAATCCAGCTATGGCTCGCCAGATTCCCACAAGTAAATCTCATATTTCTAAATACTGGATTATGCTTTTCTTTTATTACTGCTGGAGCTGACAGGGAGTTTGGAGGGTTAGGGTGGGGTGAGGCCCAACTGATGGGATTACCGGGCAAAGCCATGAGGACTTAAACATAAAAGGGAGGAATAATAATAATAATAAAAAATATATATATACATGTATGTCTTCATTAAGATGATGACCAGATGAAAAGCCTGAACTAAAGATGGGTTGAAAATATAGAGAAAAAGATTTAAAAAAAGAAAAAAAAAGTAGGTCCAACAGAACAATAATCCCAAGATAAGCTGGAAAAAGCAGTTCGAGGATGGTGCAGATGAGTGTTAAAGATTACAACCACCGAGGGCAGAAGTTGTAAGCTGCGAACAAAGAAATGTGCAAAACAGCTGAAGCAAACACACACACACACACACACACACACACACAGAAACTGAAGGAAGAATGTGAATGTGAGCTAGATTTGGTAATGATAGATGTGAGCACATGACTCCGGAGCCCTTTGTTATCCACTGTTCACCCTTTCATGGATATAATAACACTATCATGTCACGATATCACGGTACTAACAAACAGCCCAAAGGAAGGAAGCTGAGGGGAGGTGGAGTGACGTACAAGTACTGGATGCAGGGTTTGCAGAGATGTGTAGGGGGGGGATAGAGGGGTGTGTGTGGGGAGGGGGGGGTGAGTTGGTGGGAATGACCTTGCTGGAAATAACAACAGCAACCCTTAATGTGTTGCATTACAAGATATGTGATAAAACACTTTTATGGGGAGGGTTGTTAACGCTGAAGTCTCATCGCACACGGTGCCCACTCAGCAGCCCATTTCATCTGTGTGTGTGTGTGTGTGTGTGTGTGTGTAGGTGTGTGATTGAAGAGGGGTTGGAGTCCAGTGATCCAGTGATCCTAAGCTGGGGAGGGAGGGGGGCAACTTCGACTAATTGTCTTTGTTTTCACCTTGGTCCTAGTTTCTCTTTGATGAATTATTTTCTTCTCTCTCTCTCAAATAATGCAAGAGCTACTTCCAGATGTTCTGGTGGGAATAGGTGGTGGTGAGTGGGGGGTTGCTAAGCAGTATCCCTATTAAGAGTCTATTTATTTTCCACTGAGGCGTTTGATCGCATTGAGGGTTTTATCATTATGATGGATTTTTCGAGTGGGCTTAAGCGAAGACTTGCAATGTGTTTTTGCTCATCGATGTTGTGCGTGGACCGGTGGTGGGGTGGGTGGGGGTGTGGACTACACACTTCATATGCATGGAGACTCAGCATTGCCCCCTGATGGATGTGCTGCAGAACAAACTTGCGTTTATCAGGTATGAATGCTACCATTTCGAAAAGACAATTGAGCTTTACATCAAAAGCCATAGATATGAATGTTGTTGTTTCTTTTTAGTCACACAAAGCAACAAAATAAACTGACTCAATTTAGACATTGTGTTGTTTGCTTTTCATTGGCCCGTTGATGTATCACTCTCTAAATCTGAACATCATGAAAGTGGCCACTTTATCCAGAGATTTAAAATTATCCCCCCAAAAATGAAGACATAAGTAATAGAAATACCAGCATTTTGAAGAATGACCACAAAATGTATGAAATATAATAAAAACAGGTTAAATACAATGATAAATATAGTGCAAAATTATGAAATTATATGTTATAAACCACAAAAAAGACAATACATTAGACACAAAATGGCATAAAAAAAAACAAAATAAAGAAAAAAATACCAAAGCGGTCAAAAAAATAGGATAAAATCATGGTAATATAATACTTAAATAAAAGCACACAAAGGTGGAATTTTAAAGGTTTGCATTAACAACAAATAAGTCCAAAAATTAACAACTGCAAAGAAACATGCAGCTGTAAATTAGAAATAAACACAAAATCACAACAAATTCAAAACACGTGTATATTTTATTATAGGTTCAGACACAGAACTAATCAGTTCCTCGGTATTAGCGTTTTTTTTTTGTACTTTTATGTAATTTTTTGTTTTGTTTTGTTTTTTCATTGTTGAGCTGAAGAATTCACTGGACAAGTGCTACAATTGGGGTTTTGAACATTTTGTTGGAAAATGTGTTAAGAATTTGATTATTTCATTAAATAATTTTTCTATGACTTGATCATCCAACAAACAGTTAAGTTTTCATATATATTTTATGGCCCGTTTTTTGTAAGTTTACTTTCAGTCATTTTAAGAATCATTAGGTTGCTGCACTTTTTTTTTTGATCATTTTTATGTAAATTGTTCAAAAATAATAATTAAAAAAAACAGATAGTATCATTTGGGGTCTATTAGATCTATTACATTTCTTCATCTCTAATTTAATTAGTTATTTTTATGTAAACAGATTTTTTTTTCAAATTAAAATAAACATTTTAATCTTGAGAGTTTCTCTATATATACAGACCTTTTTTTTAGGCTCCATTTTCCAACTGTGCACAGAAAGAGTATTTTATTACACTCTAGCTCTATTTTCAAACATGTTGTGGCTCATTACTTTATTCCTATTTTAAATGTCTGATCTGCCTACATCTATCTTGCCCGTTTTGTCACTGTTTGTCTTTTTTAGCATTCACCTTCCTCCCCGTTTGTGGACCCTGACACTCCTCCCAGCCCTCATATTCAGGCATTGTGGATGTTAGGCCAGGACTTATCGATCAGGCTATAAATTCCCCATGCATCACCTCTCCTCCACTCATTGCTTGTCTCACAAGCCGTCCGAGACCTTATAGAGGGAAGAAGAGAAGGGGTGGGACGGGGGAGTAGAGTGGAGAGGGACAGAGAGTCCCCGGCAAATTGTTAATTAAATGCGAATCAATCCGGTGGCATTCATCAGGCCATGAGTCCACCTCACCTTTAAGCAGGGGGGAGGCCGAGGAGAGTTGTGGAGGGGGGAGGAAATCAATAAGGCGGGCAGAGGGGAGGGATAAGTGTTTAATTCCCCAATCAAACTATATCATGGTCGTTACGGAGAGACAACTGGACATAATCATCAGAACAGGGTGAGTTCAGGAAATATTGTGAACTTCTGCAAAGTTGCAGACAAATAAGAACACTGGGAGGATATGAGGTGCACAAGTGATTTAGAGTATAGGTTAGATTCAGAGGCATTAACATAGGTTTTTATTAGTTAAAGAGGAGAGTTAAATGCATTCCCTCATCAAAAACATACCCAAAGTGTTGCTTTGACCCATTCCTGCATGTTTGAGAAATTCTTGAATCACTTGTGGTAGGCATGTGGAGCTGCCTAAATGCTTGCTGGTACAAAGCACCACCTATTTGTACAAGGCTCCTCCCTGGAGCTCAATCTGTAGCCAAGTTACTGCCCCACAGAGCACTCCTCCCTTAAAGCAAAATATTTTTTTTGGCTGAATATAAGATTGCAAGAATTGGTTAGGTGAACATTTTTTGCACTCTTTCGGACGTGCTTTATTTTTTAAAACCTCATGAAAAAACATTGACGTATATCAAGGCTCAGTTTGTAGAGCTGATGCCCCTTAGCAAGAAGGTTGGTTCAAGTCCCGGCCCGGGGACCTTTCTGGGTAGAGTTTGCATGTTCTCTCTGTGCACCAGTGACCCCAGTGATACTGAAAGGAAGAAAAGGTATAGATAATGGATGGATGGATGGATGGATGGATGGATGGATGGATGGATGGATGGATGGATGGATGGATCAAGTGTCTGATGCTGCAGCTACTTAAACAAGGTCTAGTGTAATTTTTTCGCTGCCTCAATGTGTTTTATTATCCTTGAGTATCACTGAAGACTCATACAGTGTGTCAAAGACCAAACCCTGAGCAGTGTTTATTAGTCATGTGACCCACGTTAATAAAGTTAAGCCACAATAAAGATTGCTGCCGCACACGGTCCATTTGCACGCACACTACCTGTGGATTCTTCTTTGGTAGTATTCAGGAGATTCATCTGAGGGTTTGTTTGGCTTTTGCTTTATCTGGTTGGCAGACTGAATATTTAGACTAGGAACTGTCCATCCGTCCATTTTCTTCTGCTTATCTGGGGTCGGGTTGTGGCGGCAGCAGCCTAAGCAGAGAAACCCAGACTTCCCTCTCCCCAGCCACTTGGTACAGCTTGTCTGGGGGGAATCCCAGGGCGTTAGGCCAGCTCAGAAACACAGTCCCTCCACTGTGTCCTGGGTCTCCTACCAGTGGGACGTGCACGGAACACCTCACCAGGGAGGCATCCAGGAGGCATCCTAACCAGATGCCTGAGCCACCTCAACTGGCTCCTCTCGACGTGGAGGAGCAGCGGCTCTACTCTGAGTCCCTCCTGGATGACTGAGCCTCTCACCCTATCTCTAAGGGAGAGCCCAGACACTCTGCAGAGGAAACTCATTTCGTCTGCTTGTATCCACAATTTCTTTCTTTCGGTAAGTCCTAGTTTATTTAAACTAGGAATCAAAATTTAGAAATTCTAATGATTCTGGGAGAATCAACGTTGGTCAAAATTTTGATTTACCAATGCCTGTTTTTGGTCAGTGAGGAAACCAGAAAGTGCAAACTCCACTCAGAGAGATCCTAGGCCAGGAGGCCATCCTGCAACCTTCTCTCTGGAAGTCGACAGCCATAACCACTGCCCCACCATCTCATGTATCTTTAAACTCACCATCATTAGCATCTATCAAAACCTTTTGTCATCTTTTCAGGCATTCAGGCTATTTTGTAAAGCCCTGTCAGCTTTCTTTCTTATTCCCTTCTCTTAAGAACCCTGGGAGCTTAACAATCATCCAACATCTGTCTAGAGCCCTGAGAAAGGCAGTGGCCCAGGTGTCAGGGAGCTTGGTCTTCTGGAAGCAGGGCTCCTGGCTCGTGTACTGAGCAGCCCAGTCAGAGGACGATTACAGTTCTGACATAGTCTGCAGCTAAAGATAGCTGGACTCTAACATCAGATTTAAAGTGTATTTAGTTATTCTCTGCTTTACAGATTTGATTACAAATGATTGACATAGATAGGAGCGTTTGACTCCTGGCTTTTCGAAGACTTACAAAGATTTAAAAAAAACATCCTTAATAAAAAAAAAAGATCAGATTCCAAATTAGAAATCCAAGTGCACAGTCAACAACATTTTGCTTGTTTGGTTTTAAAGATTCTGATCTTTTATTGTACTTGTAGTGTAAGTGTAATATTTAAACATTTTTGTAAATTATTATTAATATTCTTTTTTTTTTCTAAGTGGGTGGCAGATTTTTTATTTATTTTTTTGTTCATGGAGCTGGATTGTCCCCTCCTCATGTTGCTTCTGTTTCACAGCTTTAATCCTCTCCACTGGAGCGTCGCCTCACCCCTAATCTGGAACACAATCCCTCCTGCAGAGGATTCTCTACTTTAAGCACAGCAAAAGAACCAAGTT
>JARVGW010000278.1:9177400-9192460 GCA_031762495.1 Anablepsoides rubrolineatus | reverse complement strand
TATAATAATTTTTAATGCTTGATGAATTGCATTTTTGAGTAATAGCTTCATTAAAACTAAAGAACTGTTTGATGTGTCTGGTAACCTTAAAGTCAATTCATAATTTAGCAAATAACATTTTAAAACTTTATTAAATAGGCTCTAAAATAGTTGTTTTATTATTATTCTTTTATTCCCCTCAGACAATCTTTAAAAAGTTGGGGTGGGGGGGGGGGGGTCAGGAGCCATAATGTCACTTAGCTCATGAAGGGATTCTCATAAAAAAAAATATTTCAGATTTTAAAGTACTGCCTGAAGATCACAAATACACACAATATTGTCCTATTGTGTCACACTCCTGAGCTGTCTGTCACCTACACAATCCTTGTAATGTTACCTAAGAGGTCATCCAGCCTTAACCTGTTTTCGCAGTTAGACTGACTCCACTGATTTTAGAGTAACCTCCTCTCAGCCCTTCCCTCTTTCTGTCTCTCCAAAAATCAACAGAAATAAATTGCACATCTTTTCCAAACAGAGCAATTTCTCGCCATCTGTTCACCGACGTAAATCAGGTCCTTGCTGATGTAAACCTCCTCCTTCTTCAACCCCCCCCCACCCAGTGAGGACGGAAGTAGACCTAATCCCCCCCCCCACACACACACACCCTCAGTCTCTCCTGCCCTCTAAATCATCTCTGCATATTAATGTCCCATGCATCACTATAGCAGCTCCAAACAAATCTGCAAAGCATGAAAAACACAAAACCAAGTATCCAGTGGGAGGAAAGGAGGAATTTAAGTAAAGTTAGGTGAACTATTGCTTTTACAGATTATTTGTTATGGTTGTATTTTGTGCCAAAATGTTTAAGAATCATTTACAAAAAAACAAAAACAAAAAAAAATGCAGGAGCAAAATGTCCCTGGTCACAGTCCAGCCCACTGACACACCTTTCTCCATTTCTAGACACAGGCTTGACATGTCTCCCGCTTGTCTATACAGATGTTTCCACATCAGTCCATAATCCAGCCATGGCCCCTTATGCCAAAGATTAACACATGGCCAGGCCCAATTGGGAACAGAAATGGAACAACACAGATAAAAAGACATGAACTCAAACCAAAAAAGGAAGTTTTTTTTCTAAGATAAAACTTGTTGCATTCACTTTAAAAGCATCATAGCGTTACTGAAATACACAAACATTGCACTTTTTTTTTCTCCCCATCAATATTTTATACAAAATCCCTCCTAAATATATTTGTCACTTGGAGTTTAACTTGGCTGCCATATTGTGGCGGCGATACAAAACAACCAACAGAACTTTGAGTACAACAGTTTAAAGCAACATCTGGCAAGATAAATACTTGGTGGAGCCACAGCGCAACAGGAGCAGGTTTTTAATGACAACAGATGGCTGACAGGATTATGAAACACACACACACACACACACACATACACAGATGTGTTGCACTCAAGAGACACACAAGCAAGAGATGATGAAAGCAGGAGATTGAGAGAGGAGGGAAAGTGCTCCAACAGGCCCAAGTTGGTTCCTTAATATTTTACCTTCACATAAAAATATAATCTAATAAAACTTGGAAGGAACTGTTTGACCCAACTGCATGCATCATGTTTCATTTTAATTTGTGTAATTGGGTGATTAATTTGCTTGCAGAGGTTTTCACATCCTTGTGCACACTCAAGCGTTTTTTCGATCTGAATTTATTTTTTTGGCTCATTTTTCTCACCCATGCCTTTTTTTTTTACCGCTGTTATTTATTTACCACATTTTTTTTTCTTTTAATTTGTTTCATTAATGAATTAATTCTTTAACCAAAGTGCAGGCTGCCATGCTAAAAATCCAACAAAAGGACTCTTGTGTCAAAAAAAAAGGTTGTCAGACAAGCTCATAAAACATGGTTGAAAGCAGATATTTGCAGGTATTTATCCAATGTTCAGTCTGATGGGAACAGTGGTTCCCAGAACACAACACAGCTTTGATTAAACCTTCACTAATTAAAGTCTTTCTCATCTTATTAGCTGGACTAATTGATTTAATTTGTTTTAGACCAGCTATTGGCTGTGACCTCTACTTAGTTAATGAATTAATTGATTTAGCCCCTCCTGCGTTTGGAGGATTCAAGGAGGATTTTGACGTGTTGCTCCTTTAATCTTACTCACCATGGACCTTCTTTGGCTCGAATTTGGAAATGAATTTTTGGGGGTGGGGGTGAGGGGGGTTTGATAGCTTCACCTATAGATACAAACTCTTTAAAGAAAATTCATTTTGTGTGAGTAAAGATGTCATTTTTGCTAAAACAGTCTTGAGAAACATACAAAAAAGTTGCTTTTAAATTCATAAAAATCTAGTTAGAGTATAAGCAATGCTTTAGAAGTTGAGGCAGTGCCCTCTTATTCTTTTTATGTGTTTTGGAAGTGAAAAATATGATCCAGTAATGTAGTCATAATGCAAGATCAGAACCAGTATCCATCCTTTACAAGGTCGCAGAGCTGCTCGGATCACAAGCATTTGCTTTATTGACATCGTTTTTCTTGGTAATGGTAGAAGACAGAGGAGCCTCCTCAGCCTGGAGGCAGATATTACTCAGAGGCAGTGTGGGGGTGAAGGTGACGTCCAAACTTGGCACCATTCGGGGGCCTCTGCAGCAGTAATGGGGCTGAATATGTTCATATATCAAAGAAGGTAATAATAACAGAACTGAATTTGGTTCAAAAAGGCCTGAATGGGAAGATTAAAAGATGGCTTGGTGCCTCGGCCTTGAAAGAGTTGGTCTTTAGTGGACTGAAAAGTGATGGTGTAACCAGTTAAAGATGGGCAAACAGCGCTCTCTAGTGGCAAAACATAAAAACAAATCCGTGGACTGTCGTGGTTAACAAATATAAAAGGTAATGCCTAAAAAATACAAATAAATGGGATAAAAAAGTAAACTGTTTCTTAAATTATATACTAAAAATTCTGCTGTAAGTATTTTTGCTCAACTTGGTATTTCTGAAGTGGGTTGTTGAATATAAATAAACTAATTCTAACAATACTTTTACACAGAGGCATTCAAGTTCTACTACAAGGTATTTCTTAGTCCTTATAATTTATGTAATAGCATAATGTATTTTTTTTTAAAGAAAACCCTGCAATATTTTTTTATTTAGGGGCAAGACACATAAAGTCAAGCCAGAGGTATTTTTAAGAGAAGCAAGAATCTCATCTGAAAAACTTTTGTTTGTTGGGCAGCATTCTTTTTGATTATAAAGAATAAAACACAGAATTATCTAGAAGAGATCATGCGTTTGAAATGTACCTCTGGCAACATATCACAATAATTAAATCTTAATCAATGCAGGAATACTTGATCAGCTAAAATAAGGCCAAGTTTTCTGACTAAACTTTTAATTTAACATTCTGTGATGAATACTTTTATGTAACTTTATGTAAAATTAAAATAGACCTTTCTACATTTCAGGCCCATACTGAAAGATGATAAAGAGCAGCTCTAAGATCAAAGACTCTGCTGTCCTAACCTCATGTTTCTACAAACTCCCAAACACAACACTTTTATGCAAAGTATTCAAGAAGAAGATGTAAATGTGTGCTTCATTTACGCTCTCTGCTGTGCAACATGCTCCACGTGGATGACAGGAGCTGGTAGATTAAAGGCTGCAGCATGAAATGGTAGAGGACACCTGCACACCTATAAATCATCATCTGTGAATCCCAGACGACTGAGGCATCCTGCAGTACCAGGTTTAACCAGACTATTGTGTGTAAATGAAGCTGCAGACATGAAGGTAAAATCAGAGACTGCCCATTTCCGCACCTTTCAAAAAATACTCATTCGAGTTGCACAACCAGCTGCCATCGTGGTTCAGTTTAACATGCATCTAAAAACATAAAAAGCAAACTCTGCTGATTAAAGTATTTAGCCTCAGTGACAGCTTTATGTGTGTTTGATTAAACATTCTGAGGTTTGTTTTTCTAATTTTGCCTAATACACCTTTAAATCCTCGACAAAGTGACCCAGCACACTATTAACAACTGCAATAAACTTTTTTTAATGTCTGCATTTATCATGACTTACGGTCACCTGCTGCCATCTGGCCAGCTGACAGATAGCCGAGATGTAATCCTTCATGCAGCTCATAAATCGGGGCAGTGAAGGTTACATGATATACGGAGCGAAATGCTTAAAGACACACTTACAGTAAGAGGACGTGCGGGTCCACACACTGCTGGAACCTTGTGCTGGCCTTACAGACACATGAATCCTGGTGCAAACATGCCCTTTGCAAAGAGTTTTTCACTGGTTGCAGGCTCAGTTATATGAGTTCACTTGGCCTAACTTGATGTGGTCTGTGCAACAAGAAATCCTGTTATTGCATGACTTTTTCTTTTTTTTTAGTTATTTATTTTGTCTGTTTTATTTTAATTGCAACAGACTGGGAAAACAGACTACACACTACATGTTGCAACATAATTACAAAGTGACACAAACTTAAATTGAATAAATTATTTTCTGAAAATGTTTTATTGTTAGACAATGGCATGTTCTAATATTGGTCATGTCATTTAATGTCATTTTTATTGTTTAGCTGCTCTAACATACCTGATTTAAATAAATTTTAAATGAATCATTTGTTGATGCTGTCTTTTAAAATCCTATTTACCTTATAGAAATATAAAATGCTAAATAGTTAAGTATTTCTTTCTTTAGTTCACAAGCTAGGGGGAAATATATTGGCACATCAGTTGGTATAAAAAGATTGGAGGTTTTAAAATCCTCCCTACTTCACAAGAGAAAATCCTTGAGGAGGCAAATTGGCAAGTAAAAATGCATGTTTGTTGCCAAATTTGTGTACAGAATTCATTAGTAAATAGAAAGTAAAGTTTTCCACCTAGTATTATATAGTAGAAAATACAATAGTTACTCCTGACATGTAATGGAGACAAATAATCATCACAAATTAATCAAACAAGTCAAAAGTATCCCAATCTTAGATTTGTGTAAGGTTGTGCTGTTCCTATACTTTAATTTTAATCCATGCATAAAAATAGGCTAAACTCATCATCACTTTTATTTCTCAGCTTCCCATCAGTGTCACACAATGCACCTCACTGAGTGAGCTTTTGCACGCCTGCTTTTCCCTGGAGTTATAGAAACTTAATTTGTAACTTTACATGTAAAAGTAATTAAATTAACAGTATTTTTTTTTCAAATTACACTTATTTTGTTTGTTTGTTTTGTGTTATTTATGAATCTTGTTTTTCCAAGTTAAATTGGACGAGCTCAAAAAGGTGCACTTCCCCTTTAAGACGGCGGCCTCTAACGTAGGGATGACGCGTATATTATGCGACGGAACGCTGAGGCACCGGCTTCGTCACTGCTGGCTAAAACATTTGAAATAATGATAATATTTTAATAAGTAACCAATATTTATGTTTTTGTGGATGTTCCGCTTGATTCGAGAGGATGTGATAAAGTCCCATAAACGTCTAAAAAGAGCAAACGACATTTTTTTCCCGTGGAGGCAGACGAGTTTTTTTTTTCTTTTCTCATGTAAGATGCTGTACTTATTATGCTAACGATAAATAAAATAACTGATAGTGGGTAGTTGTAGCTATCATCATTATCTTACTGTTCATATTAGTCATATTGTTGTATTTATGTATTTTTTTCTTTGGTTTCTAACTTTGTTAAAACGTTTTGGAAACGCACAAAGAACTTGCACTAACATTAAATTCTGTATAAATTTGTTTCATATGATGTGATAAGCATCTACTTCCTGAACTCTTTCATTCTGATAATTAAGTCTATGTAGTTATAGCTTTGACCAATTTATTTATTGGCTCAAGCTGTTTTAAACGTGTGTTTATTATGTAGGTGTCTTAACGTTGTGATTCTATTTTTTAAAATGCTTTAAATGTTACACTAACATTGTGTTTTTATTCCAGGAATTACTTTTATATTAAAAAGAAACTTGACTGACAACATCCCTCCTGAACTCCCTCGCTGAGAGCCAGTCTGAGCCTTAAAACCAGATGAATAAATGCTTCTCGGGAAGCAGCTCCTGCAGTAAATCTCTCCTGTCAAACTTGTGGACCGTGCTGGGCTCCGGTAGCCCATCCATGCCTGTGATCCCCATCCCACGGCGGGTGCGCAGCTTCCATGGCCCCCACACCACCTGCATGCACTCGGCCTGCGGGTCGTCGCACACGTCCAAGCTGGTGCGCACCAAGTACAACAACTTCGACCTGTACCTGCGCTCCCGCTGCATGTACAGCTTCCTCCGCTTCCTGCTCTACTTCGGCTGCAGTCTGCTGACCTCTCTGCTCTGGGTGCTGCTCTCGGTCGTCTTTTTCCTGCAGTACATCAGCGTGCGCGTGCTCCTCCGGCTGCAGTACAAACTGTCAGTTATACTGCTTCTGCTGGGCCACCGGCGCCTGGACTTTGGCGTGCTTAACGACCTGATCATCTACAGCATGCACATCACCATGTTTCTGGTGGGGGGGCTCGGTTGGTGTTTCATGGTGTTTGTGGACATGTAGCCAGATCCTTGTGAAGAATTTTCGTTGGAGGGGACAGTGTGACTTGAGCAGTGTGTGGTGCTTCAGAACCTCACCTAAACATCTGTAGCATAAACTGTAAAATTATTTTGGTTGTTCAGCTTTTTTTTCAAAAGCGCCTTTCTGACATTTAGCTTTTAATATCCCATTGTAAATTAATATATATTCCAGCTAGAACTGACCACAGCAACCCATAAGCCATGGGTGGCATTAAGATTTTAGTTTACACTTTTAGAAACAGTCAGATCAGTCTCAAGTAATGAGTCCACACTGATAAGTCTGTGTGGAATTAAAACGGGACCAAGAGCATCAAAGTATGTATATTTTGATGTATTTCAAGTCAGTTTAAATCATTTCCATAGACTCGACATGTTGTCACTGTAATGGAAAATATAAATGTCATTGTTGCATGATCTATGAACATATGACTGATGTGCTTTGTCACTGTGTGATGCAAGCCAGCAGCACTGAGTAATGTTTCTAAAAGCTCACTACATCTAAGTTTATGTATCTCATGTTGTGTAAAAACATGTAAATATGCATTTACGTTAGAAAAAAGTAAACATGCAGTGAAAGTACATAACATGTATGTGTGTTGGTGGTGAATCTAAAATAGTTTAAGGCATTTTGCAGACCCCAAGGAACAAACATTTCTTTTTTTTTCTGTAAAGTTACATGATAGATATTTATGTCATGAAGTGTTTTTGGGCTTTTAAGTGCACGGCCAAGTGAATGAGTGTTTTGTATAGTCTTAACACCCATGATGGCCTGCCTCGAGCTGTATCACCCGAGTATGACGGTTCAACTTGAGAACGACTCCGGGTCAAGTGTTCCATCAGTCGCTCTTCACATGGTTGCAGTGTTGCTCTGACAGACTTCTCTGTTTTAGTTTCCTGCAGCACACAAACACCAGCCACCACTAGCCCCCTCAGCTTCTGCCAAGCATAACAATGAGCGTGGCGGTGTCCCAACGACCTTATATAGTCTCCTTTTCACTGCACGTGAAGGGAGCTTACAGGAACACATTTAACAGATTTGAGCACTCATTGCTTTTATATCGTACAATGTGCTGGTTTTAACATGATTCTTTTTGGCTAGCATGCAAAAGAGGATGGATGCTATTAAACAGACAGCTTTACTGTAAATGTGAACTTTTGACTCTGTAGCTGGTGGGCTGATTGAGACATGCTTGATCCCCTTTTTGGCCTCAGGCCGGAAATGGATAATCAGGGAAACAATATGCCGTTGTTTCTGTGGATAAACACATCATATGCTTCATGTCCACCAGGGTGACCATGAATTATTCTGTAATGTCAATGTGCTTTAAGTATATCTGACGAGTCACTGACTGACAAGTTTCATTTCTTCTTTTTGTTTTTAAAAGCTGAAGTTGTTTGCTTAGTTTGAATGACTTGCAGATTTATTTCATCCACATTAACAAACTTAAAATTTTAAGCTCTTTTTTTATTAAGTTTTTATTTGGAACTTTTAACCTCCTTTGCAAGTGTTTTGAAACATTTATTAGACACGTCCACATAATGCAAAACAAAACATGTCATTCGTACTTTTGGTAATGCTATCAAGTCATGCACTGAAGGCTCGTGTACTGACATCTGACTGAAAGATTCGTCCTAATACCTTTTGATAAATAAAGAAGAAACATTACATCAGTAATACTTTCACACACAACATGGCTGACATTTACACCAGCATTTTCTGATTAATTTCCGTTTTCATTTGAATACCTAAAGAGAAATGAACATATACCAGCTAATTAGCAATAAGATAACATTAAAAGTCCAGGACAATAAGTTTTTCTATATTTTTTTCAATCCTATTAAACATTTCCCCAACTTTATTAGTACCAATCATTCCAAAGATTTGCAAAGCAGTTTTCTGCTTCAGTTATGTTACTTGTGTTTTACATGTGTTCTTTCTTTCTCTCTCTCTCTCTCTCTCTCTCTCTCTCTCTCTCTCTCTCTCTCTTTTATTTTTATCAACTCAAAGCCTTTAAATGAGTTGAAAAAGGAAGTTATTAATATTTAAACACAAGATAATATATTGTACATTTTTAACCCATAATTACATTTTTAAAAAGTAAAGTTTGTGAGGAATTCTTAAAAGAAGCCAGCATGTCATTTTTGAAGCAACTTTATTTAAAAGTAAAAAGGTAATCTGCAAAAATTGAATGCTACCAGATGGAGCATTAGAGGCAATACAGGGATCTATAGATCTAGTTCTGAATGATGTTTTGATATGTGGAATAATCACTTCTAGATCCGCTATGTTGCACATCACGTACTGTGTGCCATGTCACTGTTTCTTTCCTTTTGTTTTGTTCAAAATCAAAAAAATGCAGTAGGCTACATGCTTTCCCAAACTCTCAGTTAACACTCTGTCAGTCAACAAAAGGTCAGCAAGAATGAGCAAGCCATGGCCACTTTGTTGGTATACATAATTACACATGATTGTTATTCTCAAATGTCAGTCTCAACGCCTGGCTGGACAAATTAATAAAATAATAAATAGCCATAGATGCTTGACACTATTTAAGCATCATTTAGATGACTAGTTCCACTGCAATGGTACTTTTTTTCTACTATGGAATACATTTTTAAAAAAAATTCTTGGTAAATGCTTCTTTTTAAATTATGGCAATGACAACATGTGACAACATGACATTTCAGAATATGGGAAAATATGTTTACTGTGACATATGTTAAATAGGTGTTTTATTATGTTTAGATTTGGAACAAAAAGCACATATACTTCACATGTGGAAAATGACTAAATTTACATGTGAAGAGTAGACATGTTAAATTAGGACACTTGCCTTGCACCTCTTTCCCATGTGAATTTGAAGCATTATAATATGCCAATAGTTATATGGATTTCCATAAGTGGGATAATAATAATAATAATAATAATAATAATAATAATAATAATAAATTTTGGAGTGTTTTATGTGAAGGCTGTGTGGGACAATGGGGCTTTTTATAAAATAGATCAAAGAATCATAATTTACCTTTTATTTTTTTTATTGATTTTATACAGAAGAAAATTAGATAACACTTTAAAAAGGCGATAGATAGATAGATAGATAGATAGATAGATAGATAGATAGATAGATAGATAGATAGATAGATAGATAGATAGATAGATTGGCGCCAGCTCCACACCACGCATGCGCGTCACGTCTCCTCTACTGTCTGCCTTCGTAGAATGACACGTGAGTTACACACACACGTAAATGTTCTGTAGGTTCTCCCACCGTGCCCCCCACGTCCTACCTATAACGTCAATGTCTTGAAATAAAGACTTTAAACAGTGGCGACAAACTCACACATTAAAACTAACCCACAGTGGAGAAGTGTACGCCTTTAAGCCGGCAGAGTGCACCGAGTTCACGAAACGACCGACCGACCGCCGCTGACAGTTCATTTTCCCGGCGACTACAGTTGAACAATACGGTGTATAAGCTATCAGTCGGCTCCAAAATGTCTGCGTGTTTTTAAGGGGAGAAGTCCGCGCGGAGCGGCGTGTGATGTCAGCCTGCTCGCTGCTGTCCGTGTGCCGCCCGCGTGAGAGCCGCATTTCTTGTTGCGACAAGAGGAGAGAGTGGGATAGCAAGAGATGACGGGGTACGGAGCGGCCAAGACAGGACTGAAGTGAAAGAAGAGAGAGTGAGCCAGCGGACGAAGCGGGAAGCAGGGCCTGCCTATTAAAATAAACGTATACAAAACAAAGAACCTCAAAGAGTTGGTGGGTTACCCGAGGAGGAACGCCTGCCACATCTGCACCGGCTGACACAGCCTCTTTCTATGGAATAGCGACATATCGGGTAAATATATCCTGTCTTCGTATTTACAGAGCCTGATTTGTATGACGCATAGGTTTTTTTCTTTATTTTTTATTCCCTCTTCTCTTCTCTTTATCCTTATCTACTGCAAACGTTAACATTAATTTGTCATAAAAGCCTCACATCCCAAAAACTAAGTTAGAGTCTTGAACTTAAGGAGGAACATCGCGAAATGGAAAGGCTTTACGTAATTCCCGCTTTAGACCACCACGCAGCAGTAAGTAGAAATTGATCAAAAAGTCGTCGGGTAATTGCAAGCTGAAATGTTGATGTTGGGCAGCGCTTTAACCATTAGTTAGTTAATAGTTTGGATTGTGTGAGTGGTGAAAGTGGTGTTATTGGCTTCAGTTGCGTCATGATTTAAAGAAAATCTCCACCCATATTAATGCAATGGTTGTGATGCTGTAAACTGTGTGGTTGCATGCTGATGGGATGGGGTTCTTTATCACCCACCACCTAAGGTGAAACACGAACATGCTCCCCCCCCCCCCCCCATGACTTTGTGTTTGTTAGCAAAATATTTCATAAACCATTGGATGGATTTTAATGAAACTCTAAGAAAGTAATGATAGTGTGTACTTCTACAGCTGATTAACATTTTAGGTCAATCCAATTCAAGATGGCAGCCAAAGCCAACTGACTTTAGGAGACACATAATTGGCTCTAAACTCAGTATCTTGGACATATGATGGTCTAAATGTTGCTGGGGTAGTAGCTGAGCATTATCCGGGTCACTTGGGCTGACATTGCACAGCGTCTTTGATTTAAAAATTTGACATTCTATGTCAGAATCAACCCTGTCTGTTAGCAAAATAGTTCAAGAACCACTCGACAGAGTTAATCAAAACAACACAGTCAGTTTTAATGATGAGCTAAATTTGTGGTGGTAGTAGCTGAGAGTCACCCTCAACACGTTCTCTGAGCTCTCTGGTCCCAAAGTATAGCATTTGCTCGTCAACGGGCTACGGCCATAACTACACATCTCCTTTTATCATAAGATGATTTTAGTTTAAAATGCTGGTATGAATGGTGCCAAATTCTGATTTCAGTTTTTAAAAATTTTCTGCTGCCTTTTTGTTTGTTTGCATATGTTTTATTGTTTGTTTAGAACTCTGTAAGGGTTGTGGAACAAAGTGTCAAAAATCCACCTTCAAATGATTGTACTATTAGCATGATATTGTTCTAAAAGCAAGTCTTATGTTTACACTTTGTTGTCTGTTGTGGCTGAGTTTACCTCAGCCGAACCCTTAAAGATTGCTATCAGAATTTTTAGTCATGGCCTCCTTAACATTGGTTCTTTGTGTGTACAAAAGTGCAACGTGCGGCTAGCCGGCAAGTAGTTTGTGACAGTTGTCTTCATTTCCTGTTACTGTTCTTTCCCCCTGCATACTTTTTCTCTGTGTCACCGCGCTGTCATACATGTTGCTATCGTGTCATCTAATCTGGTCTGTCACATGATGCTGAACATGAGTGAGTTGTTAGTTTCTCAAGCATCCTGGTGCCAAAAACAGGGCGTCAAAGGTGTTATGTTTAAATTTCTCTCTCTGGTTTTGCACACACTATGCGGTTGTGAATCTATTTTGGGTCTATATCTCTGCAGATAAAAAAAATTGACTTTTAAGTTTTAAGAAACTTTTAGATCGATATGTCTTCATATGTGCACCTACCTGCCCTGAGGCAGGACAGAGACATCTTTCTTTTTTTTATTTTTTCACAAGCTGATTTATGATACCCATGCTCAGCTTCGAGGAACTCGGTTCTAGGTAATGTGGGTGTGT
Organism: Anablepsoides rubrolineatus; assembly: GCA_031762495.1. Lineage (NCBI taxonomy): Eukaryota > Metazoa > Chordata > Actinopteri > Cyprinodontiformes > Rivulidae > Anablepsoides > Anablepsoides rubrolineatus. The sequence goes on along the minus strand of JARVGW010000278.1, from coordinate 9,180,270 downwards.
GCTGCTAAGTTTTTTTTTTTCTTTTTATTTCATGTTCAATGCAACTATCATGGAATTTTTTTTTCCTTGAAATGGAGGCTTTCCAACAACACTCGAGTTTGAATTGGATGGCTGCCAAAGAGTTATGATGACTCTCAACAGCTGTATTTTGTATGTGTGTGTGTTTGAGTTTGCTGGTCAGCATGATGGCTTGTGTCCCAGGATGCCCCCTTCCTCTATAGGCCTCTCAACTATACGGCATTCCATGAGGGGGCCCGGGGGGCTGGTTGCAAGTGTGGGAGTGTCAAGGAGAGATGACCACAACACTGATTCTCTTACTGATACAGACATTGACAGAAATGGCTGAACCGTGGGGGGTGAAAAAACACACAAGGATTGTATGGTAACTGCTTCTTAAACAAACAAGAGTCGATGTTTCGCATGAATGGAAACACAGAAAAAAAGAAGTCTATCTTGTTTCAGTTTCTTTGAAATGGATACAAACTGGTATCATTCCTCACTTGAACCTGTTGAGCCAGTTCGAGGAAAACTAACCGAAGGTGATTATTTCCTCTTATCAAATAACAAATGCTTCGGATGTCTAAACTGTTAGTGATAAATTTGGAGGAACATCCTGGTCTTTCCATTTGACTAAATAAACTTAAACATTGCTATATGTAGAAAAAAAGGCTTGTCTAAAGAGAATTTCCTACATTAAGTTTAATGACTGACCTACTCTTTACCCTTTACGACACAGATACGCTTTAAGATCACGCTTTGTGTTTAACTGATTTTCTGAGCAACTTGTAGAATGCCACGCTAATAATTAATGCCAACTTAAAGCAACACTAAAGCACAAGCCGCAAAACTATGTGCTTCTGACATGTTTTGACGACACTGGTACGTTTGCACAAAACTGCCTTGGAACACACAGGGGCAATAAAATTGCACTTCCCAGTTATACAGCCCAGCAACATCCCACTGTTTTTCTTTATGACCCCACATGACACACTAATAAGTAGTTAACACAGTTTTTCAGGGTGTTTTGTTTACTTTCCTGAAGTTTAAAACAAAGTTTAAGGATTTAAGAAATGTTCCTTGATGCTTTATATACATTTAAATAAGAGTATACTTTTGGATGGACACATGTTGTGAGAAATACAATGAAAAGACCCCAAATAATGTCGTCTAAAGGGGCAAAGGGAAGAGGTAAAGTTGACTTTTACTTTCTAAAATGTTCCCAAAGGAAAAAAACAAAGTAGATAGACTCTGACTTAGGTGGATGCTAATGGTAAGTAAGTAAGAACTGATTGGTTTGCTTATTCTCTGTCATGTCCACATCCATCTGTTACCTTTACCTGCTTTTCCTCTTCGGGTCGCAGGAGTTTATGTCCAGCAGTCATTGTGTGAGAGGCAGGGTACACCCTGGACAATTAGTCACAAGTCCATCACAGGGACAAACAGCTGTTCATACTCTCACCCACACCTAGGGATGATTTAGAGTTACCAATTAACCAAACATTCATGTTTTTGGTCTGTGGGAGGAAACTGATGGCCCTGGTGAAAGCCCCCGCATGCACAGAAAGCACATGCAAACTCAGAAAGGTCCCAGGCCAGGGATGTAATCCTGCGACCTTCTCACTGAGCTGCAACAGCTCTACCAACTGTGCCACCACGTGGTCCTCTGTTGTGTCACGTTTGATTTATTTAGCTCTGTCGGTAACTGAGTCGATATATGAAAATATTATTATAAATTAAATGTTTAAAATGCTAAAGGGGACATTTGCAAATATGACACCTGAGTTGCTACAAATTGAGTATCGAACAAAGAGGCAGTGGGTGAATCCTGTAAGAGTCACGTGTAAATACCATGTTTAAGTGTAGAAATTTGCTTTAGCACTCTATTGGCAAACACCCTGCACAATGTGTTCATCCTCATGGTGTTATTTATCAGAAAGTGGAACATAAACTTGGTTATTTGTTTAAGTCCTATTTCACGCTTAAATGTATTTAAGTTCTTTTCTAGTAAAAATGTTGACGGTTCTTTTTCTGACATTAAAGTCTTGAAACTATCAAGCAACTGGCGGTGTGTTTTTTGCTGGGTGTTTTGCATAACAACAAATTCCCAAGTATGGTTTTCCATTGGCAGTTCTTAGAAAGAGATTTCTTTGTAGGACAATGGCGTGACATCCCACACCTGTGGAGTTCACTTTAACTTAATTTAATTGAGCTGCTATAGAAAACATGGTGAAGATGAATAAAATGACAATAAAAAATTTCATTCATTGAAGGGGGGGGGGGGGGGGTATCGAGAGCAAAAAATGTCCAGACCCGACCTTTGAGTGTTGGTTTAAAGTGCGAAAAATAACAAACATGATACAACTTAAAGTCGGTTTCAACCTGATCAAACTTTTCAACTTAACAGACAAAATAAAAGTCCCAGACATTTGTGATGCCAAATTGTTTGTTGAAATATACATTTTTTTAAAACAAGTTATTAAACAAAGAGCTTTTTCCAACACGACACCATTTTATCCAAATATTTTTATTTCTTTCGAAAAGCAAAAGCAAGCTGTTGGCAACCACTTAGCATAAATAATGTGTATTCATGTAGATTTTATACCTTCCTTTGGACCACATGGCTCTGACCCACATTTAGGTTTATTTCACACGGTCACCTCACGCCAAGTCACACACACCCTTTTGTTGTCATTAACATGCTGAAATAAAACCTGCAAAACATAAAACCATGTTTACCTGCACCACACCTTCAATTAACGTAAAAAAAAAACACTTAATCCATTTCTTATGTAGGTAAATTCCAAATTTCTATGTTAAATGTATGGTTTGACTTGCACTAAGACAGTGGGGGGGGGGGGGGGGGGGGGAGA
>JARVGW010000278.1:9152970-9164972 GCA_031762495.1 Anablepsoides rubrolineatus | reverse complement strand
GACTTGTTTGGATGAGATGGCAACATGAAGCTGTATCGTCCTAAAAACTGTATGACAGCACAACTTTAGTTCGAAAGAGTCTTTTAGACAAAGGAGACCAACAGAAAGATGTTTGAACATTTTGACGTGAACCACTAAAAATAAACTTAAATGTTAACCTTAAACAAATGCAAAGAAGCAAAGAAAAAAAAACACCAAGAAACCACACACTAAGAATCTGTGCAGCTTTTAAAAAAAGCCAGTTTAGGTTATATTGTAGTTCAAATAATCAGAAAAATATTTAGTTCTTTGTGTCAACTTTTTAATCTGATTGCACATAAAACCTGCAGCACAAATTTCTAAAAACATAAATATTCTCATTGCATCACAGTTCGATGACCCAGCCATGCTGACCCTTTTCATTGTTTGCAGTGACTACGTTTGCCATGAGAAAGTCAGAACAGGATCAAAGCGCAATGAGAGAAAACAGTCTGTTCTGTAGGATACCTTTTTTATGACACATGGAAGGATAAGTGTGTTTTGTTTTCATTGGCCGGGTCATCGAACTGTGATGCAATGAGAATATTTATGTTTTTAGAAATTTGTGCTGCAGGTTTTATACAATCAGATTAAAAACATCTGATTGCATTGGGAGGAAATGGTAACATGAAGGTATAGGAGAAGAAGAAAAGCTGGTGGAGGCTATATAAATCTTTGTTTTCTAGCAAATCTTTGATCCTGCAGTAGTATGCACGTTGATGTTAGTTTGGTGCAATTACTCTGAAGCAACATTTAGGCAGTAATTCCTGAATACAAAGACCTCTTTCAGCAGAAAGAGTAATTTGAAGAACATGTTAGCTGACTCTGGGATTTTCTGGGCATGTCCATCTAATCCATAAGCTTCTTTCAGTCTTTCTTTAACATCTTTGTGGTTAATTTAACATGACACATTTAAGGCTCTTTTATTGTTGTTTTTCTGTCTCCTGCACTATGAAAATCAAACTATGTTTGGAACAAATGCATAGAGCTGATGCAAACAGTAATATACAGACTTCCTGTGACATAACCTAATTTTGGTCCATGTGTGACAGTTGGAGACTCAGCAGATCATCTCATAGCTGTTCTGTCTGCAATTGAGGTTTTTTTCAAAGACCATATTCTAAGTTGAATTGCAACCAGGCAAAGTCGACATCTGCCTGACATTTAGTTTTTTTTTTGTAATACATGTAGTATCTATGTAATTCTTGACAGGGAGCTAAACAAAACAAATCTCAGATGTCACTAACATTTACTCAAAACTTTCCTCAATCATAAATCTGTTGTTTTTCTCTTCCTGTTTACAATGTTAATTTACCTATAACGATATTAGTAAGATTTTAGCACCTTGTTTTCACTGATTAAAAGCAAATGCATTGTCTTGCAGTGTATTTGATTATCAGTGGTCTTGTGTTTAGCCATGCTGGTGATGCTGACACACCTGCTCGGGAAATGTACTTGCAGGAATAAATTATCAAGGTTCTCAAAATGTGGGCACCAACTACTGTACTGCCAATTATCTCCGTTGTAAGCCAGCGGACTCTTTGCCGTGGCATAATCACTGTTTGGAAATGAGCACATTTGAGATGCAACAAAAGCTTCCCCCAGGAGTAAACGGATGTCCTTGTCAGGGCAGAGTCACAAGGCAGGACTACAACATCCTCCCTGTGCTGCCAAGGGCGAATTACGTGTCATGTTTACTTCACTTCTGCGAACTTGTCTGCATGCATATGGCACTGATAAACTTCAACGATTTTCTTGGTTTAAGTTGTAATACTTTTAAACAGTTACCAATAAATAGTAATATTACCTTCATTTAGATTTAAGTGGAGGTAGTGCATTTCTTGTCAGTAAATAATGCTTTCATTGAGATGATACTGTTGAGGCCATCCGTCCATCCATATATCATTCATCCATATATCCATCCATGCATCCATCCTTTCCTTGTTCAGGGTTGTGAGGAGCTAACACTTATCTTTAGGAGTCATTAATTGTGAGATTGGGAACAGTCCACCTATTTGCTAGATTTGCTTCATAGGGCAGTAGTTTGGCAACAGATCTATGCATTTGATGTGGAATTTTCCTTAACTAAACCTAGAATAGGACACAATAAGCTCCTTTATATCTGGTACCAGTGTGAGAGAGTGAGAATCACATTCAAGCACACACTTCTACACAAACCTTTGTCTCTCTCTGACATGAGGAAAACTTGCATGTTCATTTATACATACAAGGGTGTAACCAAAACCATTAGTTCTCCATTATCTTACAGAAACCATGTTTCAAGATATCCTGTGGCCAACGACTCATTAAGCCTTGCCAACGGTGTGGTTACACAATGTCAGGTTGAGATAACTGTCACAATCTTTGGCGCTATATGGGCCACAGCTAAACACACAACAAATACCTATATTAATGAAAAATAAAATAAAATAAAGCATTCGGATTGTTACTCATACTTAAGGCTAATTTAAGGCTCTTTCACAAGACACCTCAAGTCGGGACCCCCCTCGCCACCTCAGTGTGATTTTTGAATGGACTGAGGTGGCGAGGAGGATGGAAGCCTTCGCATACCTGGTCTGTGTAGCCAATTCGCAGAATTGTTTTATGAAGAGCCCTTCGAGTCACCAATAAACCTAACATGCAAACTGAGGCTGCATGATCACAGTTACGTCTGCATAAACTAATATTCGGACCTAGGATGTTTTTTTGTTTGTTTGTTTTTTTCGCTCCTACGTGCTGCAAAGGGGGCGTAACACAAAAAACACTCTGCTGTCTGTAACTTATTTGAACTGTTGTTAGTTTAGAAGAAACTTTAACCTGTAGTCATCTGTGTGCACATGCTCACTTTCACACCTGCTGTGGTGTTTTGGGAAAAGTTCCACTCTGAGACCGGGTTTTAAAAAGTGCCGGTGTCAGAGACACCAATCACCAGTGACTAGTAAACAAGTGACTGGATCACAACAAAAATGTTAGTTTCACTGAAAACCATCTCTGTTTAAACAGGACCTTAAAGAGTCATTAAATAAGTTATTTATTTAATTTCCCTTTGGAGTTAATGAAGTATTTTTGAATTGAATTGAACTGAATTAAAAAGTTTATACATGTACCATAAATGACCCCATGTGTCAGTTTACTCAAGGATTGTCCAGTAAGTTGGAAAGTAATGAAATTCAAATTAGCAAATCGGTTTAGATATAGTTTTGGAAGTCTCCCTTGTGAATCAAAAGTGATATTTTGTTGGCTAAAGCAAAGCATCATTTTATGTGAGCCAGAACAAAATTAGCTCTTTTAGGTTCATTGAAAATAGTTTTGAAACTGAACAGTCACTTGTAGCTGCCAGGGTAAAGTACTACTTGTAAAAATGAAAGAACTGACATGGCAGTCAATGCTTTGGATATTGTATCCTTGTTTACCAACGTAAGGGTTTCTTCGTAACTCAACATTCATTCTGTGACTGGCCTTTTGAATCATTTCTGACTTTGGTGGGCTTTCTCTTCCCTCCTCTTCTTCCTGTGCTGCTTGCGTGTAGCTTCCCTCTCAGTTGTAAATTTGGGGATTTTTTTTTTTGGGTGTTGTGTCAGTGTTGGTTGAAAATATCTCAGTCTTACATGATGAGCCCATGGCCTGATTTTCCTTGCTGCTCAACTGTCACCCAAATGTGTTTCCATAAACTGGAATGTCCCGCACGCCCTGTGGTTCTGTGATGTGAAATTAATATTGCAGAAATAACTAAATAAAATAACCTCTTTGTTGTTGCCAAGACATTTCATGTTAGAGTCGTTCTTCTCTTTTTTTTTTTTTTTTCTCTTTCTTCAAACCGTAGAAAATGTATCGCCTCCAAGATCAGGAACTCGTGAAAAAATTTCATTGAAGTGCTTTGCTTAAATTTTAGCATTGGTGTTCATTTATTTTATTTTTTTATAACTTTTGCCTTTTTATTTATTTTGTTTTCTGTTTTGTCATTGGATCAGTTTTCTTTATTCATATTTTGATGTCACTCTCATTTCCCTGTTTCTTTCTTTTTTCACTATGACTGCATTTTACCACACACACACACTTTTCTTTCACATACACTCCCTCTTTTTTCCCTTCTACATTTATTCATCTCGCTTCCAATCACTTCTCTAAATGACAAGACCTTTCAGCTTTTCTCACTTGTTCATGCTCGTTGGCTTCAGTTGTCCTTTGTGTGCCTGAGAGCTGCCTTGTATGTTCAAGGGTATTTGGACTGACATCTGAGTGTCCACTGTTATACCGAGCAACAGTCGCTGCTGTTTGTTTGGCGTGAGGCTACAGCCACTAAAACTGTTGTTTTGTTTACCTCCCACAGCCATTTGGCGTTCATTAGCAATGTCTTTGCCTCAGGAGAATCACTCAGACACTCTCAAACACTCATTTGCACACACATCCTTTCTATTTGAATTTTTCTTTGTTTGGTTCTAACTACTACAGACGGAACTGATGCAGAAGTCTTATTCTGATTTCTAGCTTTTGTTATGTTTTCTGTTATCGGTGCTAATTTTTTTGCAGATTTCAGTTTCTTGTATTGCTTTTTTTGTGTTAAGCTCGAAACAACTGCCTTTTTAAATGACTATAATCAACTAGAAGAAGATTGAACTTTTCCTGATCTTTAAATTTGAATCAGTACCAATTACATTGTCAATAGTTAATTTGCATCCACAAATGACTAAATAAGCGTAACTGCCCCTTCTTTGTTTTTTCATTTTGTTTCAAAATGTCTTAATGCTAAGATGCTGCATTTTTCAGTGTCAGTATCTGACTGACCCACTTCAGTGCTCTGCATACTGTGTATTACACACGAGTCATTGAACACAGAAGTCTGGGAATTTTATGCAATGGCTTTTTGACTTGCTATACCCACCCAGTCTGTTTCCTGAGATTTAGTTTGGCCGTAGAGAGCAGGTGTAAGTCTTTCTGCAAAAGGGAAAGTTTTGATGAGAGCAGCCTGCTCACACCACAGTTCAAGGTTTCAACAGCTGGTGTTTCACAGTAGCTGAACGTAACATGGTTGTGTAAATCTGCGACTTTATGGCTCTGCTGTGGCAGGAAAATCACCACTTAGCAACGCAGAGCTATAGGTTTCCCCCTGAAAACGTCATATCTTATGTCACTGCATTATTGTGGATTTGTTAAAGTAGAATCAGTAAATTATGCTTCACCTTTAACTTAAAGTAAAACTATTACGAGAGAAAAAGCTTTCGAGTGCCATGTACTTTAATGCAATAGTTTAGTGTTGTTTCAAACTTTATTCATTTCTTAAAAAGACAAATAATTCTATATACAATAGAAAGAAAATACAAATAAAATGAAATGAAAGGTGGCAGAGAGAAGAAAAAAGTCTACCCCTTTTTCCTCAAATATAAACTTAAACAACAATAATCTTCAGTCAAAAAGTTTTGTCTACATTACAAAACCTCATGAACTTTCCATGTGGAAATCATGTTTTCACACGTGAAAACTTGTGAAATAACACTTGAAGTGTTTTGAATATGTGATTTTGGAAGATGTTTCTCTGTTCCATCTAACTTTTCTTTTACTTACCATGGTATTCAACATGATCACATAAAATTCATGGTAAATTTATAGTTTTGTTTTGTTTTTTACCTGTAAGGATTTTCATATATAATTTATTCCAGTGTTCAGACAGATTGGTTATTTAAATATCTTTATTGTAGCTTTGTAACAACTTATTCTCCTTTGCAAAATAAAATAAAAAAATGTTGTTTGTTGCTCAAGGCCTTCTTAGGCATCAGTATTGTGACACGTCAGCTGTAATATTAGAAGAATGAAGCAATCTTTGCTGTTTTAAATTGCAGCAAAGTGCATTACAAAGCAGGAGAAGTTGCAGTGGAATAAATCTTTTTTTTATTATTATTCCATTTTGAAACCTGGGGTTGGAACCCTATATAATGCAACCTGTATTTTTCTTCAGAGTTTATAAGCTACTTTATGGTTTCTGGCTGCTGTATCTTACTTGTTGTAGCTAGCTATTTGAACCTCAGCTTGAAGAAATAGTTTAACTTAGACCAGAATGACAAGCTAATGGCTAGTCCAAGCTGTATGGATTACTGCATGACATAACTCCAATATTTATTTTAAATGTAATATTAAAAAATACATTCACACAATGTTTGTATTATAAAACAATACATACATTCAGTATGAATGCCTATAATTGCCCCAGACTGCACAGGAAGTTCTAACTGCTGCTGCTCTTGCTGTTTGCAGATAATTATGTAAATAACGATGTCATACAAAACCAACATCAGTGTAAACTTTTAGAAAAATAGCATTCATATGAAATACTATGAAACTTTTGTGAGTGAAGTGGTTTTGAGATGGTAGCTTAGCTCATCAGTCCGGTCAGAATTAAACTCTACTACAGGTAAGATATTAATTGTTCATAACTTTCACACACAACTTTACATCAGAAATTTAAAATGTATAATGTTTATTTTATTATTATTTTTGCTCATAACTGAAAGTCTGATATTTCTTTGTACTTCTCAGACTCGTGTTAGCCCTCCATCGCTGGTGCTACTAATTGATGCACAGAGTGAACACAAGTAGAGAGTTAGCAGACAATATCCAGCCCACAACAAATCATTTCATAGCTGTCTCCATGTTATGTAACCGTGTGAATCACAGGGATGTTTTTCTCTTCTTTTGTTGGAAAGGGTGATTTTTTTGATCCTAACTATGTGCAGACAACTTCTCTCAGCAGGGTCCGTAGACGGAGAGCGATGTTACGTTACAAGCAGTTATAATCTCTCTCTCTCTCTCTCTCTCTTTGTCTCTCTCTCTCTCTCAACATCCCATAATAACACTCAGACAGACTCAGGCAGACGCCCGCTTGTTCCCGATTGGTAGAACTGTTGCCAGGGAGCGTTGCCGTCTCAACGTGGATAGAATCTGTTGTCTGGTACACTTTAGACATGAGAACAACTGCAGGATCTGAATATTTATAACGAGGGGACTGTTCATATTGGGAATGTATAGAGGCAACACCAGCAAGCGGGGAAGGATGTGCTCCTGATCAGCTCAAGTCCAAATTTTCATTCTGTTGCGTTTTATTTATGCTTTCAATGACTTATTAGTTGATTTTAATACTTTCCTGGGCCCTGATGAGGTGTGTCTTTATTGTTTGGTTAACTTTTATTATCTGCGCAGTTCAAGTTTACTTCCAGTCTGAAATCTTTGAACTTGTCTAAATTGGTGATTAGGACTTGTGTATGACTTTCCTGCATTTATATTTGACCACCAAATCACTATTTAGACCTCAGGGTGACTAAAATTTGTGTGTCCCAATGTGTTTGTTTACCATCTGGCAAGTCCTCCCATGTCTTCAAAGTATTCAAATAGTTCCGGACCTGCTGCTTCCCCTAATGACACACGTGCGCAGGTATGAATCCCTTGATTTAAAACGGACGTTTCAACGAAAGCGGAAAGCAAACACAAAACACAGGCGGTCTACTCTGACAAACCGTCTGCACTCAGTCCCCTGATGCAGAGCACCAAAAGTCCCAGTCATTGTATGAAACGACAAAATATGTAAAAAAAAACACGCCTCGGTGTACGTGAAACTTTGACAGGGGAAGGCGAACACTCTTAGCAGGAAACGGGGGCACAAGCCTTGAAATGGGGCAGACACACACACACGCATGCATAATCGCTTATTAGACAAACAAGTTGAGGGAGTTCATGCCTTTATATGTTTTTTTTTTTCTATCAGCGATGTGCAAAGTCTATATTTAATGCAGGCTGGAATTTGCATGTGCGTGTCGATGTGTGCGTGTCTTTTCATGTCCGTGTGAAGTTTTGGCACATTTTTTTTTTCTCAGAATCTGTTTTAAATATATTCGTGCATACATTTACATGAATATGCAGCTATGTTCGTTTGTACGTGTGTTTGTGTGTGTGTGTATATGTGGCACACCACTGTCCTGTCTGCCTGACTCAACATATTCCCTGTTCACTCTCCTTTGCTTTTTCTCTCTCTTTCTCTCTCTCCTCCCGCCCCCCCACCTCACTTCCCCATCACCCCCTCCCCCACCGCCAACTCCCCCTCGCTCCGCCTGGCTGGCACGTACATGCATGTCTGTAGACTCTGTACTGTGCTCGCTGCCGTGGCACGCGCCAACCTCACTGCAATGCAGCCCTGTGTGCATTAATTGGCAGAGAGACAGTGGGTTTGTGGTATGCAGGATGGGAAGCGTAGAGAAAATGGAGAGGGGTGGTGGGGTGAGCAAGAGGCAATGTAAGGACACAATAGTAACAATAACCATCGGACGGACCGATGGACAAGCAGTCTGGCAGGTTTCCCAGAGGGACAAACAGACTAACAGAATGTGTACTGCTGAGTGTGCACAGGGAGATTACCTGACCGTGTGTGTGTGTGTGTGTTTAAGAGAGCAAGGGAGTGAGTGTCTGTTTGCATTAGTGTGTTTGCGGATTTGTTTCTCTGAGCTTTTTATTGTGTGTATTTATGTGTGCGTGCGCGCTCTCATTCATGTGTGCCTATATGTGCCGTGCAGATATCACGCTGCTGTGGCAAAGCTCTCAAAACCATAGTCTGACTCACTCTGCTCAGCCCCTTTGTGATATCCTCACTTTCATATTTCCGCTGTGACTGAAGAGCAAAAGTTTGCTCAGTTTAGCACAACTTTCTCCATATGAGGTTTCTTTGGCAGAGAATGAACCCGATGATTCTTGATACTTTCCAGGGATGTGCTCAGATATATTAAAAAAAAAAACTCTGCGTCAGCTTTTTATCTTTTTCAAAGACTGCAGATTACAAAAGGTAAAAAGATGGAGTGAGATTTTGAAGGTCATTTTATTGTAAACGAGGGCTCTCATCTCCCAGAACACAGCGCCTCGGTTGGAGAGCTATTTCCATTGTGTTCTTCTACTTTATCCCGACATGCAAGAATTACACAACTTTCATGTCCACACGAATACAGTTACAAATCTCTTACTCATCCCATTACAGCAGTTTTACATTTGTAGTCGTCCCCCGCACATCTTTGCAGAACATACCCTCTTTGGATAGCAGTGCTTCTGATAGCCAAGGCTGCAACATCCTGCTCCCGTCTCTTTTGCTTAATACACTGAGGCTTAAAAAAATAGAAAGTAACGTCAGGAACAACAAAATGGCACCCCAAATAGGCCGAGTTACAAATGCGGAGGTGTGTAAATTAATCATTTAATTTATCAATTCATGTGCAAAATAGTCTTGTGTGAAGACAGTACTTGGGTGTCTGGTTGGTGTGTAGGTGTTTGGCAGAGATGTCCTTGGCGTGATTCACAGAACATACACAACACTTGCTCAAAAGTAAAACCTCTTTTTTTTTTCTTTTTTTTTTATTCCGTTTTCTTTTTTTCACTATTGTCTTTAAAAGTGGAAAATACCTTGCGGCAAACTTTCTCTACACTGTCCACATGAAAGCTTCCGGTTTACTAAAACTCTGTTACCAGGGGAATGATTCTCTCCAGACTTGCGTCAAAGTGGCATTTTTCAAAGTTTCACTATTTGCTGTCTAATAAATTAACAGTGTTTATGCGCTCTGCAGGCTTTTCTCATTTCTCTGTTGTCTGACTCATTCCCTCTCCCCTTCTCTGTCACACCATATAGACATCTGTGTCGAGGGGCAGAAGTTGCTTCAACCTAATTGTCTTTCTCTTCTCGTATTGTCCTCAAATGACTTTCTCTCTGTCTCAACTCTCCCCTCCCTCCCTCCCTCCCTCGGACTCTCTCCAACTCAGCCCGGTCTCTGTCTCGGTCTGTAACTGTAGCCTGTGTTTTTCTCTCCCTCCCACTCCCTGCGACGTATAGATACTGCATTGATCAGACACACGCGCGCAGACACACGCACGCACCAAGCCTCCCACTCCTTTTATCATTGATTCGCTCTGCTCTGCTCGCTTTTTTTTTTGCTCCCTCCTTCCTATTCTCTTTCTCCCTCTGTGCAGCGGCACTTGTTGAATTCAGCCCTTGGAGAATAGAAAAGAAGGGAGCGTAGTGGAGAGAGATGATGATGATGATGATGACAGGGAGGCAGAAGGAGGCTTTGAGACAGTGAGCGGCAGAGAGAATGGGTTATCGGAGGATTTAGAGACAGGAAGAGAAAAGTCAGGCAGAAAGCAGAGCGAGAGAGGGATCTTTGAGACAGTGGGGATGACACTTTGTGTGAAAGAGAGCGCTGGCCAGACGGAGAACATCAGAGTGCTCTCCTTCCGTCTGTAACTACTCCTCCTCCTCCTCCTTCGTCCTGCTTCTGACTCTTGCTGGCGTGTTTGTGTGTCAAGGCTCCATGGTGTGTTTGAACCAGAAGACTGGCTTTACACAGGTCAGAACTGTCTGGGCTAACTGAGCACTTTGTGTGTGTGTGTGTGTGTGTTGGTGGTGGGGTGGGTGGGGGGTATTTGTGCATGTTAGCAGTGGGAAAGTTGCTCGAGTTATGTGCTGGTTTCTCCAGGTGAGGACTTGGGTGCCAGGTTGCACAGTAATTTCCCCATACAGCCCACTCTGTGTGTGTGTGTTTGTGTGTTGATTTATGCATGCACACTTTTTATGCAAGTCAGCCAGGGTGCATGTGTGTGTCTGTATAGAGAGAAAGAGACTCTGTGTGTGTGTGTGTGTTAAAGAGGCGGTGACATTTTTTCAGTTTGTATTCCTGGAAACTGTTCTGCAGCATTGCTCAATAATGAAACTCGTGTGTATATGTACGTGTGTATGGGTTGGGGTTGGGGGGGGCAAAGACAATTATACATGGTTCAGAGAAGTAATGAAGGTGCGGATATTCCTGGAGAATGTGCTGCAAAGGATTTCAAGGAACTATCTATGGCGAGGAAAAGAAAAAACTCAAGCCAAAGCTGTGAAAGTGTAAAAGAATAAATAAATAATGTTTCGAGTCGGCAAGGTGAAGGAGAATCTATGAACTCTGACATGAAGAGCCGGAGTTCTTTTGCCGAGAAAAGTTATTGTCAAGGCTAACTTTCAGGCCACCAAAGTCCACAGGGTTGGAAAACTGTTTTTGAGGCGTTAAGAGCAGTTCGTAGAACGAGTCCAGGGTTCCTGGAATCCAAGTCATGTTAAACAACATAGCCTGGAGAGGTTTCACAACATTTCACACACTTACAGTAGGCACGGCATTGTTTTTTTTTTTTTTGGTGGAGTGACTTGACTCCTCCTTCCTCTCTCCTGTCTCAATCTCTCACCCACTATTTTCACATATCCATCTTTTCTTTCACACTCCTCTCACTTCTCGCGCAACGGCATTCGTTTTCTCGCTTAATTCCAACTCCTTGCTTCCTCCTCTCAGTTATCGCCTCTCTACCTTCATCTCTGACACGTTTTCTATTTACTCAAGATTTTTTTTTTCTCCCCCTTCTCAAACAAACTCCCATACATTTATTTTTTCCTGTTGTTGTTTTGAGTTTCTTCTTTACAGATGCCTCTCTTAGTGGCAGAGACTGCAGTGAATCTTTAAAAGCCTCTCTCTGTGGCCAATATGTCCCAGCTGCTCCAAGTGGAGATCCCCAATTTTGGAGCCACGGTTCTGGGTTCCCTTAATGAGCAGCGCCTGCTGGGACAATACTGTGATGTATCCATACTGGTTAAAGGTGAGTTGCCAAAAACTCTGGAAGTTTTTTTTTTGTTTTTTTTTACATGATTTTGAGGTATTTAAATCTATATTCTCAACTTGTTTTTTCAAACCAGGTCAGGCTTTTAAAGCCCACCGGGCTGTTCTGGCTGCCAGCAGCCTCTACTTCCGTGACCTCTTCAGCAGCTCAACCAAGACCCAGTTTGAGTTGCCTTCCTCAGTCACCCCTGCTTGCTTTGAGCAGATCCTGGGTTTTTGTTATACAGGGAAGCTAACAATGGCAGCAAGTGAACAACTGGTTGTCATGTACACAGCTGGCTACCTCCAGATTCAGCACATAGTTGAAAAGGGCATGGACCT